>JAOQMP010000209.1:23484322-23495159 GCA_027563575.1 Erythroxylum pedicellare | reverse complement strand
TTCTAGTGAGAGAAAGAAAAGGCTAAGAGCCTGGAGAGGCTAAGATAGCAGAAAGAATACTTTGTGTAAGGGACCTGGAGAGGCTCTGGAAGGGAAGAAAGAATCCTTGTAAAATTATTGAAGTACAGTGAAATCTCAGACGAACTCTAAGGATTGGATGTAGCCCATGGTTTGGGGTGAACTAGTATAAAAATCGCAACGTTTATCTTGTAACCGTTCACTTTATTTTATTTTATTTTTTAGACAAGTATATAGAAGTTATTTGCGATTTAACTACATAACTATTTTTGTAAAACTTTTGTGGTATTCTTTTAACAGTTGGAAAAGTTCTTAACAAGATATATTAATGTTTTTGTATTCACGGAAATAATATACAATTCAACCCCGCCTTCTTGTGTATCTTGTATATTGTAAATGAATTCTATATTAACATGTGATTTACTTCACCATTATGTTGGTTCACGAACCATCATGATGGTTCACTAACCAGTACGATGAATTAGTGTTGAAAGAGAGAGGGAAAGGGTTTGTGACCCATTTGAGACCCATTAATTAATACCCAATAACTATTATCTTGGGTGCTTTTCATGGGACTTAAACTATAAGTCACATGGGATATAAAATAGTCTAACAATTAAGATATGGTTTTGTACATACAAAATTTTTCTCATTAATACAATTTACTTACTTTAAAAAAAATGTACCTACTAAATTTCCACTACCTATTCTTCGATATTTTTGTGTATATATGATGTATCATATGAAGATTAACATTATAATATACAAATTCATTTGTATAAAATAAAATCATAATGCAAATGGACAAATATTAAGGTCGGGGTGAATGTAACTTAGGCTGTGTAAATTCCTGACCAAAGCTATGATTATGATAAGGAATATATACCTAGCAAAATTTGTTCCTCCATATTTTAATAGTTATACCTGTGGATGGTGTCCCTTTTGAAAAAGAGTAATGTTAAGATAATAGAGAAGGAGCTTTGGAGGTGTAAATAAAAAAAATGATTAGGGTAAAAAGGAATATGTACCCACCAAATTTCCTTTTATAGATAATAATTTTGTTTATCAATTGTGTCTCTTTAAAAGTTTGTTTTATAAGAATATATTTATCCCACTATTCTTGTTGAAATGCTTTTAATATCATTGAATATAATTACCTAAAAAGGTATAAATGTTAGCTAAGGCACAAAATGTTTTAGAATATATAATATGCATATATTATTGATGCTCAAGGTGTGCCATTAGAGAAAGAAATTGTTATATGAGTTATTATGAGAGATATAACCATCATTGATTATAACAGTATAGACATTATCCAATTGATGTTAATTTAAGTTGTGACTATTTTTGTACAAATAAACCATAAACAGTGAAGCCTATTAAAATATCTTTATGTATGACATATGTATCATTATAATAATGTATTATTATTTGTTGAAATAAAAAATAAAAATAAAAATGAAATCTACATTTTTTATGGGATAAATTGTTATAATCTTCATTTTAAGCAGACTAAAATTTCTAATTATAATCCAACATAAATATTGAAACGTAATGCTTATGTCTTTGTAAATGATTAACGATAAATTAAAATTGTTAGGTTAACCACAACCTATAGGTGCGGAGATGAATATGACATTTGGCTTTCTCATCGATGTTTAATACATATGTTTGTGAATGTCAACCCATGATTTCATAAATGTGTGGATTCAGTTGTTTACTTTTATAAGTAATATTATAGATTACTAGACCCATCCCAAATTATATGATGGTAAATAAAGTTCAATCTTGTAACAAACGGTGGTACATTTAGTAATACAATTCAATTATGAAAAAACTAAATTCAATATATATATATATATATATATATATATATATATATTCATTAGACAATACATAAGTTTTTTCAAAAACATATATTTTCTAAAATGATAAACAAGATATGCAGTATTTAATGGGAATATATTCAGTAAATAAATATAATATAATGTCTTAATACAAACCATACCAACACCTAGTAGCATCTATGAATAGCCAATTAGAAGCATATAGGAGCTTATACAGTCGTGTACCCAACAATTTAGGTCAAGTATTTTATATAAAATTGCATGCATGTAACCTATAGTAGTTATAATGATGATTACGGTGGTTTTCTTATAAAAAACACATGATGATTATGTTAATTTGTTTACTTAAAGGCATTTGTTTATAAATTTCAACCCATTATTTCATACATATAGAGAATCATTTTTTTAATTTTATAATTAATGTCATCGTGAAGTGAAAGCCTCTCCAAATTAGGTGATGGTAGAAATAGTTCAACTTTTAAACTAACTATAGGTTATGGATTATAAACGTTGATGATATTAGAATATATACATTCAGAAATTCCAATATCATATAAGGAAAATTAGATAAAGGTTTAAAGATATTGTCAAATTAAACAAAGGATTGAAGATATCATTAAGACCAAGCTAGTAATTTAAGATTTTTATAATATCATGGATATAAATTATGTTATGACAATCCATTGATGAATATAATGATGTAAGCATAAAAACATGGTTCATGGCATAACCTCACATAGTAACAATTCTTTTTGAGAATGTAAGCTCCAAAGTTTTTACCACATAGGTGTATAGTTTGCTACACATCTATGTGCATATCCCTTGACCATTCATGGATTTTATAATGGTTCACCATATTCAATGACAAGTTGGGTGTACACCAACCAAAAATGCCTGACATTCCCTCTAATAGACACGTTTTGCATTTGAGTTTCATACTTCAAATTACATAAGTTATTCACTAATTAACCAACCTATTCATCTTATACTCTCTCTGGGCAATGAAAAACATAATGTAGGTTAGATAGATTGCATTTATATTAGTCACGTGTATTAAATTACCAAAGCACTTGTAGTGGAATGATTTATAGTAACCTTTCATGATCTATTATAATATATATTATTTAAATGTAAAAATGATAAGAATTAAATTAATTAAAAATTATACAATAAAATTCTCCAATTAAATCCCTCAATTTTATTAACAACAAGAAGAAAGTTTGCTTGTTTGAAATTACATATTTAATGTAGATTAGCCATATTTTTGTTTCAAACTTAAACTGGAAATTTAAGGTACATGGACTAGTACATGACTATATATGAAACTATGTTCCTTAAGGCCTTGTTTAGTTAGATGGTTTGGGATGAAAGGGGATGGAACATAACATACTTCCATCGTTTGTTTGAGGGTTTCATAATGGAATGGGATGGAAGGGGAAGGTTTCATGTTATGTTTCATTCCATCCTAAACAGTGAAAATAAGAAACCTCCGATTCAGGAGGTTTAGGATGAAACGTAAGCTAATAAATACAAACTACTTAATATACCCTCAATGATTCTTCTTACCAATTATTTCTTCTAACCCTACCCAAACTCATTTACACAAGTGTGTCTTTAGGGGGACTTTGTTTTACTCCTCTTCTTTGTCTATTGCGAAGCAATTGAGGAATTAGAAGCAGTAGCTGTCTATCTCTCTACTTAATTAACCCTTCCTAGACCTCTTTAACGCTAACCCAGACCATTGTTTGGAGTGATTTCCATCCATATAATGTGGTTTGGTTTCTTTTATATATGAAACTTTTCAATTTCATCAAATGCATTCTGCCCACCTTCAACCCCTTGTCTGAAAGACACTTACTGTACACAAGCTTATCATTTCCAGACTTTTCTTTTCGTGCTCTATGTTGTACCACTTCTCATTCTTCTCGTGTTGTTTATTGGCAGGGAAGCAGAAGAGGAGCTGGAAGACTTAGTCATGGGTGAGTCTTCTTCTTTTTCAAAAGCTTCT
This sequence comes from Erythroxylum pedicellare, assembly GCA_027563575.1. Classification (NCBI taxonomy): domain Eukaryota; kingdom Viridiplantae; phylum Streptophyta; class Magnoliopsida; order Malpighiales; family Erythroxylaceae; genus Erythroxylum; species Erythroxylum pedicellare. The sequence continues at coordinate 23,491,286 of JAOQMP010000209.1, read as the reverse complement.
TTTTATCCTATTTTTGTTCATTGTTGAATTTTTTTTGAACAATATATGTCCATTGCTTTTATTGTTAGATGCATTTTGTTTTGGGTGAGGAGATTGTACTCTATTTTGGTTCACTTTATATATGGGTTCACACATATGGGTTTACCCATTGTTCACTCTACACCGAAGTGAACATTATTTGTTATGGGTTAAAAAGTTATGGGTTAAACTACTAAAAAATACTCTTACAATCCAATCATTTTACCGTATGTGACTCATTTTATATGATGTGTTGCATGAATTTGGAGTATTTTTCAATCGTCGTTGTCTTCTTTTTCTTTCCTATTACTTTGCTTGAAATTTTAGTGAGGGAATGATTCAGATGAAACTTCCCTTTTATGTTGCTTCTTGTTGCTTTTATAGCACCATATATATACATATATATATATATATATAAATTGACATATCTATGTCATATTTGTTATATTTTGATTTTCACAATCTAAAAACTACTCCTAATTTTATTTTTTATACATGAACGATGAAGGCAATTGAATGAATAATCAAAAAGGGAAATTGATTCGTATACATCAATTATCACATGTTCATGTTGCTTGTCTTGTGATCTATTGGTGGGTATTACGTAAGAGACAAGCGAACGACAAACTTCAAATGCTTACACCATTGGAGAGATTGCAATCAAGGGAGAGTATCATGTGAAGGATTTTATTTCATTCCAATGGGAGAAATATAATTAGAATGCAGCTTAAACCATTTGGCAAATTATGTGATTTATTAGATGGAAAATGTGTGCTTCGACCTACTGTACATGCAATTGTTGAAGAACAACTAGTGAAGTTTCCATACATATTAGGGCATAACGTTACCAATCAGGAGATTGTGTTCTTTTGGAGTCGATCTGGGGAAACTGTAAGTCGTCATTTTCATAGCGTTTTGAAAAGCAGTTATACAACTAGAGGATATGTTTCTAAGACAGCCTGACGTATTAGAAATCCTATCGGAAATATTGAACTGTAGTAGATTCTACCCATTTTTTAAGGTTATTTTCTTTTCTTAACTTACTATAATTATATTAAACACCCATAATATTTGAGAATAATATACTTCAATGTTAGGATTGTGTTGGTGCAATTGATTGTATACATATCCGTGTAAAAGTACCTACTTGAGATGCTCCTAGATTTCGTGAGAGAAAGGATTATCCAACACAAAATGTGATGTGTGCTTGTATTTTTTGATATGAAGTTCATGTATGTATTGATTGGGTGGGAAGGAACAACATCTGATTCACGGATTATGAAAAATGCACTAACCAGGCAGTTCTCACTTAAAATTTCCCAAGGTAAACATAGGGCTTAGACTTTATTAGCTAATAAATGCCATAAATTACAATTTGACATGGTTTTATTCATGATAGGAAAATACTACCTTGTTGATGCTAGATTCATGTTGAGAAGTGGACTTATTACACCTATAGAGGGGAGCGATATCACTTGAAAAAATATTCAAGGAATCCTCCATGAAATGCTCGTGAATTATTCAATCATTGACATTCATCATTGCGTAACGTTATCGAAAGGGCATTTGGTGTGTTGAAAAAATGATTCTCTATTATAACATCCACCACAAAACCATCATATGGCATTTAGAATAAAAAAAAATTATGGCTTGTGTCATTCTGTACAATTTCTTGATTGGTGCAAATCCAAATGATCCATTTCTTAATAAAGAGTATGATGGAGGGGAAAATGATAACTAAGATGGGTATGAAAATGACGACGAAGATGATGCACACAGTGGAGAAATTATAAGAGATAACATGGTTGATAACATGGCTGCTCATATGTGGGATGATTATAATTTAGGCTAGATATTGAAGCATCTCAATTAGTTTATGTTTTTCATGATTTTATATTGCTTAAAAAATATGTATTGGCTACTTGTATCTAAATATGACGTTATTTATTAGTGTTTTTAATGTTTTCACATCTAATTGTGTCTTCGTAATGCTTATTCATTATTCTAGCCTTTTATATTATTTGGAAAACTTTGAAGCTTCAATATTGTGTATGCTTTTGATATAAATTTCATATTTTGTAGTTAAATTTGTAACATAGAAAATGCCACCCCGAAGAGAGTTGTGCTTTCGGAATCAAGCTATGGATGATGCTTTGGTTGACATATACTTGTACCATCATCGATAAGGCAATTGTATTGGTGGGACTTTCACTACGCATGCACTTGATACAATTGAACCTAAACTAAAGGAAATTTTTTTAGAAAAAGGAATCAATAAGGAAAAAATAAAAATCGGAACAAGATTATTAAGAACAAGTGGAGTAAGTGTTTTGATTTATTTTCAACTAGAGGTAGTGGATTTGCATGGAGTCTAATAACAAATATGTGGATTGATGAGCCAGAAGTGTGGGAGGCCTTGATCCAGGTGAACTTGTTTATTATTTTGTTGGAAGAAAATATGATATATGATGTGATTTGTTTATTCATTAATAAGTTTTTTTGTAACAAGCTAAACCAAAAGCTGTTGAGTCGAGACAGAAGCCTTTTCATAACTATGAGAAGATGGTAGAGATTTATGGACGTGATAAAGCAACTGTCGAGCATGCTGAAACAACACAGGATGTTGGACCTCGCTTCTGGAGCCCAACATTCAGAGTTGTGAGAACGTGAGCTTACTAACCTGTAGGGTTATTTCAAAGAACCCTCATTTTCCATCATATCCCAAGGGTGGTATGCCCACACCAGTCAATCACCAAAATCATGATTTGAATTCTTCAAAACAATTGTAGCTCTTAGTCTCTAGTTTCTTTTGAAGTAAGAATCATCTCAATCGGAGCTCCATAGATGAAGATATGCTTAAGAAACCAAAGTATGTTCATAGCTCAGTCGTGCTCTCCTAACTGACCCCTCACTTCCTTGTCATCCATATTTTTCAATTGAACCCCAAAGGCTACCAATTTTTGTGAAGATATAGAAAACTGTGCTAGGAATCTATTGGTTCAAGAATCACTTCATTTGGATTTCAGGTGATGAAGTTATGTCTAAAAGAATCAAACATAATCTTGATCTCAATCATATTGTACCTATCTTGGGACAATTTGCATAACTTTCACTAGAGATGTTGGATTAGGTTCATTCTTAGACGATTTGAAAGAAGACTTCTAGATATACAACTTTTGTGAAGACTCAAAAGTGAAATTTTGTCATTTAAAGGATCAAACTATGGGCCATGTGAAACTATACGGACAGACCGTGTAACCTTCGGGTGTAACAATTTTCCTGCATCAGGAATAAATGGCCAGTGTGAATCTACACGGCCTGACCGTGTAACCTTTGAGTGTAACGAAAATTTTCACTCTCCAAGACCTATCCAATGGATCCTAAACCCATTCTAACACCTCTTTTACTCATAATCTTCCCAAATCGAACAATTCTAGTGTGATATCACTTCATATACTCTAGTCATTCGGTATAAACATCCTATGCAACATTACCGACTTATAACGATCATGTCTCTCAACACCAACATCCAAAAATTACATACTTTATATCGTTGGAAAGCTAGAAAGACAAGCTACAACTTCTATAAGAAAACTTTGTCAAATTCATCCTATATCATTGCAGTTTTTCCCCTAAAGTCAAAACACAATACCTACCCCTATAAAACTTGAAATTTGCAATGTAAAGACTTGAAAAGTCATAAGCAACATAATGTATATGCATTTCATTAACATCAAAAGATAAAAGTTTTACAAAGCTTTAGTGGGAATTTTGAGCCACCTTACATCATAATCCAAAAATACAAACTTTACAAGAACAATAATTTCTCAAAATGCAACTAAAGCCTTGTTTTACATGATCTAACTTCAAAAAAAATAAAATATGCAAATTGGAGTGATATTTTGACTCTCGACTCGATCACTCGATAGCTTGCTCATCACCTGTAGATGAGAAGGAATAGGGGTGAGCTTAATGCTTGTGGGTAACGGTTTTATAATCAATAACAAGAAAAACCAATTGAAAACCCTCATGATCATAGCAAATTCTTATGAAAATCCATTGTATTTCTCAAATTCTCAACTTGTCAAACCAATTCACAACTCACATAAGTCAAACAATCATTAAACATATATTTCTCAAATTCTCGACTTTTCAAACCAATTGACAACGAACATAAGTCAAACAATCATCAAACTTGTCAACACATGTAAACACATCATAATGGTTTGGGCAGATCCATAAACATGACGAACTACAAAATTCCACATAATGGTCCTGTGAAGTTGTAAACTTGAGGAAGTCCATAAAGGAGCTCCGTGCCATTAGTGGGCAGGTAGGAGAAGCCTTTAACTTGGTCAACGTGCACGTGACATTCTTGAATGGACTACACTAATCCCACATCACATGTAATTCGTGAACTGAAAAAAGTTTGCCCAAATGGCACATTTTTGGAAACTTGATTTTATATACTTGCTATTCTTTCAAAAATCCTTTACATCATCATTTCACAATTCTGCAACCAAAATCCTATACCAAGCATAATAGCCCTTTCTAAAATCATTCAAAAGCAACAATTACCATAATAATGAAGCAATTAGCAATCATTCCCATATCAACTCAAAATTCATTCACAAAACTTCACATACAAAATCATATGGCACATTCTCAAGCATTTAAAGAACAATAAATGCACCTTTGTAAGGTAGTTGGAAAATCATTTAATTCCATTTATTTGAAGAACATTAATGGCTTATTAAACTCAATTATAAAAATGCAAACCACTTTAGTTTCCTTGCTTGAAAACTTGCTTAAGGATATCTCTCCTCTTGCTTCTCTGGCCTCTCTTCAAACATTAGAAAAAATCTTCATTCAAAAATGAACTCCAATTGGAAAACCCAAAGAAATCCATACATGAAATTGATCCTAGAATACTTAAACCCATGCATTTCTTAAGCTCTTTAAACCAAATCCCTTCCAAAAATTGAAAAAAATTAAACATACACTTACCTTAAATCTTCACCAAATAATGAGTGTCTTGGCTCTAATGGAAGCTCTAATCTTTCTCTTCCTTTTTCCTTTCTTGAACACTCTCAAAATCTCCCTTTAAAACTAAGAAAAGTTGAAACCTAGCTTAGCCCTCTTCTTTCTCTTCAATGACACTCTCTTCTCCACTCTCTTGAATTTTTGTTTTTTTGCTTCTTCTAAATGCAAGATAAGTCTTCCTTCTCCCTTTTATACCCTTAACAAATCTAAAATGTCCAATTTACCCTTCAATATGGACAAATGAAAGACGACATGTATCTGTGACAATTTTGGTGGTAGTGCCAAACTATAGGCTAGTGGTCCGATCCTCTCTTCTATCTCATAAGGACCTACATATCTCGGACTCAACTTGCCCTTCTTGCCAAACCTTATGACTTCTTTCCAAGGAGACGTCTTAAGAAAGACTTTCTCACTGACTTCATACTCCATTTCCTTTCAGTGTCCATTTCTATCTTGTGCTGCTTTAAGCCATTACTTAACCAAATTAACCTTGTCGATTGTCATTTGAAGCAACTCTGGCCCTATTAGTTTCCTCTCTCCTTCTTCATCCTAACATATCGGAGTTCTACATCTCCTTCCGTACAGTGCTTCATAAAGAGCCATCTGAATGCTCGAATGATACGAATTATTATAAGCAAATTTGATCAATGGCAAGTGCTCATCCCAAGCACCCTTGAAATCCATCACATATGCCATGAGCATTCCTTCAAGGGTCCTAATAGTTCTCTCAGATTAGACATCTGTTTGAGGATGAAAAGTAGTGCTAAAATTCAATTTAGTTCCCAAAGCCTCTTGTAAGCTTCCCCAGAATCTCGAAGTAAACTGAGGATCTCTGTCAGAAACTATAAAGTCCAGAATCCCATGCAGTCTCACTATCTCATCAATATACTTCTTTGCTAGTACATGAAGAGAATTAGTCTGTTTAATTGCCAAAAAATTGGTTGACTTCGTCAACCGATCAACAATGACCTATATAGTATCATGCTTTCTAATGGTCTTGGGCAAACCTACCAAAAAATTCATAGTCACCCGTTGCCACTTTCACTTAGGAATGGACAATGATCTTAACTTGCCAGAAGGTGCCTAGTGTTCAGCCTTGACTTGCTGACACATTAGATACTTGCTCACACATTCCGCTACATCTCTCTTTATGCCTTTCTACTAGAAATTCTCTTTCAGATCTCTGTACATCCTAGTGCTGCCTGGGTGCATGGCATAAGGTGCATTATATGACTCATCCAATAGTTCATCCTTCACTTCCTTGACATTCGGAATACAAAGTCTGTTTCCAACAACCATAAGCCTATCATCCCTCACTACCACTTTAGATTTCTTGCCATTCTGAATTTCTTCTTGGAGCTTACTCAATTCTGCATCCTGTGATTATAACTCCTTAACTTTTTCCCTGAGTATTGGTCTCACTCTGAAATTAGCAAAAATACAATTTGGTTCCTCTTGTTTCAAGATTATTCTAAGCTTCGTCATTTCTTCCAATAATGGTAGATAAACTGTTCGAACATGAGCTATAGATGATTTCTAACTTAAGGCATCTGCTACCACATTCACCTTTCCTGGATGATACTCAATCAACAGGTCATAATCCTTGAGCAAGTCTAACCACCTTCTTTGTCTCAAATTTAGTTCCTTTTGGCTCAACAAATACTTGAGATTTTTATGATCTGTAAACATCTTCGTTTGAACCCCATACAAATAATGTCTCCAAATCTTCAGAGAAAAAATTACTGCTGCCAATTCCAGATCATGGGTCGGGAATTTAGTTCATAAGGTTTTAGCTGCCGCGAGGCATAATCTATCACCTTGTCTCTTTGCATCAATACACAACCCAAACCCTTCCTTGAAGCATCACTGTAAACTGTATAACCTTCATCTCCCATAGGCAAGG
>JAOQMP010000209.1:23472789-23484222 GCA_027563575.1 Erythroxylum pedicellare | reverse complement strand
GTGTTTCTGGTTATTTTGCACAAATGTATAAGTATTCCTTTATGCACATCTATATATTGAAAATATGCACAATGTATGTTCAATGACAATTTTGGGTATCTTATTGTGATTCTTATCACTATATCTTTCATATATCAAAAACCCTCATAAATATCATTTGTATTCAAAAACCACCAAGTCACAGGCGTGCAACATCACGCATGCCCGTGCATAATATTCAAGAAAATTTACATATGATGCACTATCAAATTATGCACTTCTTAGAGACAGAAGTAAAATTCAATCTCTTCAGATAATTTGTAGACCTATTTCTCTAATTTACTCCAAATTATAAATCATCTCATTTGGATTACTACAGATCAAGATATAACCGAAATACCCAAGCATGTTCAGTGAATCATACCAGTTCATACTATTCCAACAGATTCCCTCACAAAAATTCAATCAATCTTTTTCAAATCAATTCAGAATGTTACCAATTTTTATGGAGAGGTAGAATAATATGTTAGGAACTTATTGGTTCAAGAATTAATACTGTTCAGTTTGTAAAATGCTCTCGGGTGTAGAAGCTATTAGAGAGCAAAGTGTCATGATGTGACAACTAAAACTACTCTAACAATTAACACTCACGAGTGTTAGGGAGAAAATTCATGGGTGTGAGTGACTCACAGGTGCGAGGAAAAAATTCAAGGGTGTGAGGGACTCATGGGTGCGAGGAAGAAAAGTCACGGGTGTGAGGGAGTCACGCCTGTGCACACTCAACCAGAACCGTCCCACCTTTTTCACTTGATTTCTCCCAATTGATTTCAGATGGCTAAGAAATTTGGTGGAGATGTAGATTAGTGTGTTACGAGTCCATGGTTTAAGTCCCATGTCATTTAGACATCATATGAAGAAGTTATAATAAAAAGATTGAAGAATATTCAGAATAAATGCTTTTGGGTCAACTTTGCATCATCATTCTGATAAGGTAAATGACACAATTAGGTAATACGTTCTTCTATAAATTTGGTTCAGAAATCTAAAAGTTATACTCCAATTATTTCGGACTGGTCATAAACTAAAATTGTACTCTGTATTTAACTTCAAGTCAGATTATGAAATTACTAGAGACAGAATTAAAATTCGATCTCTTCAGAAAATTTGTATCCATATATCTCTAATTAAATTTAAAATAAGAATTATTCAATTTGGATACCTACTGATTAAAATATAATCAAAATACCGAAGTATGTTCAGTGAAATAATACCAGTTATCATATTCTAGTACTCTGCAATAATTTCATCTTAAATTCAACAAACAAACCTATTTAGATAGCTATAATTTTTGGTGTAAATGAAGAACAATGTGTTTCAAATATAATGGTTCAAGAATAAAGTCATGTGGACATTGGATGAAGAAGTTATAACAAAAGTACCAAAGGATGTTCAAAAACAAACTTTCTTTTAAAATGTTGAAAGTTGCGATCGTGCAGAAGCACGATCGCACTTCCTTCTCTTCTTCACCTTATATTTTCGTCTTCTCCTTCCATTTCTTTTCATTATTTTCTAGATTACTCACTTATAAGTCATCTATACTTCATTTCTAACTCCGATATAATTTCTAAACAAATCAAATTCAAGTTTATCCTTCAACCATAATAAATCCAAAACTTCACTTCCTCTCTCTTTACTGTGATTTTCTAGATTTTATTCTTCTCTTCAATCTTATTCATGTAAGACAAATGACACTTAAAATCATTCTTCTAACTTCCTTTTAGATTAACAACACAAAACAAATCAAACATCCAAGGTTTACACTTAAACATCAAAATTTGATTCTTATACTTACAAATTCCAGTTTCTGCATTTTGTTTTCTCTTTCAACTTTCAACTGATGCATTTTTTTCCATTTTTTCTACTCACTCACTTTATCATCACCGAAAATACACTTCTCTAAACCTTTCATGCATGTATTCATTTACATAGTAAAACATAATTAAAAATCACTTACTTGTTTCAATAAAGTCTGCAATAGTGAGAGTGAATATGAAATGTTTTTGGATATTTGGTGTTAATTATGGTTTTCAATTTTTTTAATAATGTGTTGATCAATAAGAGTCGAAAATGAAAGTTAGAGGAAGAAAACAAGCAGAATGCAAAAAATGAATATATAGAAAAATGAAAAAAATGCAGCAGTGGAGAAAACGCAGAAATGAAGAAGATGAGAGAATGATTTCTCTAGTTTTGGTGTCAATGAGAAGTAATGGATTTTGGATTTGTTTTTTGAATGGTTTGAGCTTAGTGGAATTTGAAAATGGTGTTAATATGAGTTAGAGAAGTTGGTTTAAAAGAAAGGAAAGAAGAAGAAGAAGTTGCAGAGTGTTAGAAGAGGAAGAAGAATCGCGGTCGTGCTTATGCACGATTGCGTTTTTGGAGGAGAAAGAAGGAAAGTATTATTAATTATAAACCAAACGATGTTGTTTTGCTCCTGAAGCAAAACGTATTAAGTAAGCAAAATGACATCGTTTTGCTTCTGATAAATTCACAAATCATGACTGTGTTTCAACACGATTGCGACTCTGGTGTAGGAGCAAAACGAGGTCATTTTGCTTTTGAAGTAGAACGTATTAAGTAAGCAAAACGATGTTATTTTGCTTATGATAAAGTCATAAATTGCGATCATCCAGGAGCAAAACGACATCATTTTACTCCTGAAGTAGAACATATTAAGTCTTTTCATAACAACATCGTTTTGCTTCTGGTAAATTCGTAAATTGCAATCGTGCTTTAGCACTATCGCGACTCTGGTTAAGGAACAAAATGTCGTCGTTTTGCTCTTGATAAAAGTTGCGAACATCTCTTCTTCTTCTCCGAACATCTCTTCTTCTTCTCTCCTTCTTTCTTTCATTATTTCCAGATTACTCACTCCTAAATCATTTATTTTGAATTTCTATATCCAATACAATCTCTAAACAAGTTAAATTCAAATTTACACTTCAAACATCAAATATCCGAAACTTCACATATACTTCCTCTCTCTACTGTAATTTTTTTCAGATTTTTCTTACTTCTGTCTTCTTCAATTAACACATAAAACACTTAAACCAATTCTTCTAGCTTAATTTCAGCCCAACAACACAAATCAAATAAAAAATCCAAGGTTTAAACTCAAACATCAAAAATCAAATTCTCATACATGCAAATTCCAGTTTCTGCATGTATTTGTTGTAGTGATTTAGTGTTAATTCCTTGTTTTGGATCTGTTTTGGAATGTATTGGGTTGCATGGAAGTCGAAAATATGGTTGAGAAGAGTTAGAGAAGTTGATTAAAAAGAAAAGAAAGAAGAAGAAAATTTTGTAGAGGCTCGAAAGGAGAAGAAGAATCGCCATCATTTATAATAGTCATTTAATCTAAGGGGTATAATAGTCATTTATTATACATTCCATTCTATTCCATCTATCTTCCAAACAACATTTTACTACATGACATTATGAACCATTCCATCCCTTCCAAACAACTTTTCATTATATTACATTCCATTCCATTATAAACCGTTATGTTTCGTTCCATTCCATTAATTAACATGTAACTAAATAGGGCCTAAAGGTTTTGTTCAACACTGTTAACTACATGTTTGTATGATTGATGCTATACTTTTAAATTTTGGTTGGCACTCATACATAAGCCATACTATGTTGTCATATATAACTTGTGTTATGATTTCAAGTAGTTATCATAATTTATAAGACCTGTCAAAATCCATATGCCCTATGCCCTTTTCATATAGAATGGAGAAAGGATTATAGTTTATGATAACTACCTTTAAGCCATGTTTATAAATGGTGACATAGAACAAAATATTTGTAAATGGTTATCAACTTTATTGAGCCCCAAAAAAAGGCATAACATATATTATCAACCCCTTATTGTCATTCTCGAGTTTTACATTGGAAATGATAATCCTATTTACTCTAGAACAAAAAACTATTACATAATCTATTATCTCGTATACATGAGTAATGAAATTACTAAAGGCCTCCAACTCTCTTTTAAAGTAGAAATAATCAAACCTTTAACTGTTACTATCATATTTTGTTGATCCAATGCATACAAAATAACCTAAATCTTTTTTCAATTTTCTCTTCATCCTTTTCCACTAAAATTTTATACAAAAACTCATAATTTTACTAATTTATAGTATAAAGCAAAAGGTAGTTTTGCAAATATTGAGATAATGAAGGAGGGAACTTTGGAGTTTGACTATGTAAATTTCTTATAAAAACCATGATTATGATAAGGAATATAAACCTGCCAAAGTTCCACCCCCTTTCTTTAATGTTTTTGTCTATCCAGAGGGTCTCATGAATCTTATCTACAGATTAAGATGTTAAAGTAGAGGAAGATGTTTCTCTATAGGTAATCTTTTTGCAAGGTCGAAAATGCTAAGTTTAGAGAGAAATTGAACTTTGGTTTTGCATGTTACTAATCAAAATCACAATAATGATTAGAAGTATAAACCCACAAAAGTATGTTCATTAATAATTTAATATTTTTTTCTTGTTACAATGTGCCTTTTGGAGCAAAGAACTATTGAGATGTTGACAAAGGAAAAGAAATATATACCTACTAACGTATCTTTAGCAGTCAATATTATTATGTGTCCATGGTCTCTCCTATGAAGTATATTATATTTTTGTGATCATTCTTATGGAAATTTATTTGATTTTTTTAGGTATAATTACCCAAAAATTATGTTTTTTATTTTTAAATTTAATATATTGTCCAAAATTATTAATTTATTTAAGTATGCTATGATGATGATTATAATAATGCCAACAATGGAATGAAGATATTTTACAGATAAGTAAGACTTCCACATTTAAAAAAGATTATAATGAGTTGAAGGAAAACCATACTTGAACACAAAAAATATTAAACTCAACACATCCAATACCAAAGCTTTGTGTAAAATTACTATAACACATTAAAAATAAATAACATTTTAAATGAAAAATATGAATACCATCCTTAAGTATAAGCCATAACCTCATATAGTATAAAGTTTACTAGTAGGTAGGATAACCATGACTAAATAAAAAGTAATATAAATCCAAAACATGAAGGGCACGAATTGGTACACAACCATAGAAAAAGCCATATCAATTAAATGTTTTGTTCAACTACACAAATGTGTGATTAAACTTAGTATGGTTACAAATTTTGAAGGAATAACATTAAGGGGATTGGTAGTACACACTTATGGACCAAACTATGTCCATTAAAGGTTTTGTCTAACATTCTTAACTATGCAAAAGTGTGGTCAACTATCTTTAAGTTTTAAATATTCTTAATAAACAATCCGAAGCCTTTAGAATGTATATAATTTTTCATTAAACTATGTTCATTAAAGGTTTTTCAGCATAGTTTTTTACATAACCATAGGGTGAATCATGTTCCTGTAAGAAAGTTGGAAGGGACAATAAGAAAGACACATATTAGTATATAACCATGTAGAAAAATGTGTTAATTAAAGGTTTTGTTCAATAAATTTTTTTATACAACCATGTACAAAATCATATGCTAAAATAATAATTAATACTAAAAAAACATCCTATCATCATTAGCAATAAGTAAGACATGTATTTTAAAATAGGAATATACTGAATACATTGAAAAAAAACAAAAACTTATAGAGGGACTCCGAAGCTCTTTTAAATATTATTATGAGAAATTGCCAATCCACTATATATAATGCATAATACTTAACCCAGATCATTCTTTTTATTTTTCCCTTAATCCTTGTACAACCATTTTCATATAATAACTCATAATTTCACTCGTGTATAGTGTTAGAGAAAGGAAATCTAGATAAATATTGAGATAGTAGAGAAGAAAACTTTGGTAGCTTGGTTGTGTAATTCTTGATGAAAATTATGATTAAGATGAAGAATATATACTCGCCAAAGTTCCATCCGCCTTTCCTTGACACTTTTGTCTATCCATTGGGTTTTACTCTCATCTATAGATTGAGATGTTATAATATAGATAGGTATTTTCTTGAAAGCAAGCTTTCTATAAGATGACAAATGTTGGTAACTTGTGTTTAAGGAGAAATTGAAATTTGGTTGTGTGTATTTCTAATGAAAACCATGATTATGATTAGAAATATAAGCCTACCAAAGTTTGTTCTTTCATAACTCAATATTTCTATTTGTCCATAGTGTCCCTTTCATAATTGAGAATTATTGAGATGCTAATGAATGAAAAGGAATATATACCCATGAAAGTGCCTTTTTTTGGTAGTCAATAATTTTCTGTGTCTACAGTCTATCCTTTAGAGATTGATATATACCATTATAGTAACATTATTATTATGGAAATTTATTTGATTTTGCAAATATAATTACTCAAGAATTATTATAGAAGTTTAATTTTTCTCTGCATATGACATATGTATCAATATTACAATGTATTTATAATGATTGAAATAAAGAAAAAACAAAGTCTACATATCTTGTATAATAAATTATTGTTGTCTTATTTTTAATAGACTACAAATTTAAATTTTAATCCAACATTCATTATGATACAATGAATAAAGATTAGTTAAAACAATGGATAGCCGAGTAAATTAGAAATAATATTAAAATTAAGAATATTAATCTATGATGGTTGTAATTGTAATGCTTCAAGCTCTTACATACTTGTCATTTACCAACCATAGTGACGGTTATATGGGAAGTTTGTCTGCAATCATATATACAGGCCCATATTGTCATTTCACTTAAATTTATACATGGTGTCATTTCAACTTTCGTTAACCAAAGGAAATGGTTATATGCCAAGAATTATAAGAGGCTATACTAGAGAGAAGCAGATATACGAATCATAGAGGAAAAGAAAATGGTGATAGCTAGAGATTTTTGAAACATACCCTTTAATAGTTTGATAAGAAAAAACAAATGTCCAAGAAAGTATGACTTATGCATATGTTTTTGCGTATCTTGATTATTTGTAATTAATGTTTAGTTGTATTTTTATCATTCTAGAAAATCGTATATAATATAATTGTTTATTTAATCTCTTCATTTGATGCATATGGTCCTATATATACTTTAAACTTTGAAAATTGTTTTGTCATTGTATCTTTTTTAATTGTCATAAAATGATATATTATAAAATTAAATAATTATTATTTCAACTATTAAGCTGGAAACTAGAAATAACCTAAAAAATGGATGGTCTTGTTGTATTAATCCTGTCTGAATGAAAACAATGAATCACCAATCTATTAAAATAGTTATGTGATCTTTGTATGCAACTTAGACAAAAGTTGAGGACTTGCCTATTGATCTTCTTTGACATTATAATTGAATTCCATACTTCCTAGGTATAAATGAGTTCCTAAAGACATTACATTAGATTTTAATGCCTATAAAACAAGAATTATTGATGATGATAAGGAATGCTCATCATGAAGAAATGCATTTCCATATATTAGAACTTTTTATGTATAATATAGAAGAAGGGAAGAGTTTAGGAGCATGTTTCATTATGGTTTATCATTTAATGGTCCTAAGATTATCCTAACCTATATTTGTATATATCATTATGATTTTTATGATGTTTAAGTTTAATACATTGTCTAAAATTACTAATTAATTTAAGTATGCTATGATGATGATTATAATAATTCCAGTAATATAATGAAGATGATTCAAAGATAAGTAAGTTATACACATTTAAAAGGGAATATAATGAGTGAGTAAAAGTAATATCATACCTTAATACAAAATATACTAAGATTTAGTACATCCAATACCACAACTATGAATAAAAATTACCATAACACATCTAAAATAAGAAACAATTTCAATAAAAATGGAAATACCATATTTGAATACAAATAAAAACCCTAACTTAGTACAAAATATTCTAGTAAGTAGGAATATCATGACCAAATAAAAATTAATACAAAGTCTTAGTGGGAAAGACACATTGTTACATACCTTTTCACTAAAGTATGTTTATTTAAGTTTTTTTTTAATAATGTTAACTACACCATCTTCTGATTAAACTTGAGATTATTAAAAGTTTTGTAGGGGAAATGTGAAGGACACTGATCCATACACACTCGTGCACCAAACTATGTCCATTAAAGGTTTTATCTAACATGGTTAACCATATGCAGTATGGTCAACTAATTTTAACTATGAAATATTTATACAGACAATTAGAAGCACACAAATTGGTACATGACCACAATATCCAAATATGTTTATTAAAGGTTACCAATTATTCGCTCTACACTTGGCTAGTGGATTTATTTATCTTAGTTTCGATTCCACGGATGCAAAGGCACCTCTCTCTTTATAAGAACTGTGCATTTTGAGGTGTGAAGTGAGAGAGAAGGGATTTCATAATTGGGGTTTGTAATAAGGCAACCTTTTCTTTTTTTTTTCATATTGAAAGAGTAATAAGGATGAGGGGTGTTAAGCTTTTTATCATCCTAATGTCAAGTTATTTTTTCACAGGACCTCCCCATCATAGATCCATTTTGGTCTTAAATTATATAATGGTGGAAATAATGGAAACAACAACCCTCTAGATTTTATACTGGATTTTATGAAGCCTGTTTATAGAAGACATGATTAGGTCTGATCATAAAAAGGATTCTTTTTAAGCAAACCAACCTTGTTCTTAGTCAAAAATGTAGTGAAATCAACTTTCTTGTTCTTTCTCCGAATCCCACGAATACGAAAGAAACATCATGAATATTTTGGCATTGGAATGACAAGGTCAACAGAAACATAACTGCATGATAATAACATATAAACAACTTAATCAAACATATTGAAGAATGTTGTTTGAAAACTAGACAACAGTTGAGATGTCATTTTAAACATTTCATAGAACTGATAAGTGAATCTTATGATTGGCATATAGAAGCTACCTTCATAATTAATAGTTTATTTTCACATTTCATAAGATGTTATTTCTAAAATATACATAGTTATTGACAAGGATACATATTACTCTGTATGACAACGAAGTAGTCAATTTGACTTTTTGTGATTCTTGTTTTCTTAAAAAAAAAGAGTTCATTATCACCAACTTAAACGCTACCATGAGATCTATTAAAGTTGTCTTATTATCCTATTATCAAAACAGAAATCCCCATGAGTCTATGAATACCTGTCCAAGGTTAGTCCTAGAATAATTCTCTTATCAAGAATCTGCTGAATCACCTCATCAAACTCTTCCTAGAATTGGTGTTTAAGCTATTATCTAACCCTACTTGAGGTGCATAATCACACACTACATTAAAAACAACACCTTTCACCATAATCTTTAGGAACGTAATCTTATCATTAGCCTCTTTAACCCTACAATATGATGTATAAGTTCCTTGACAACCAAGATACCTGCCTCATTATGTCATCTCGAAAAATATGAATACTAAAGTTTAAATTCATTAATCTCTTTCGCTTTATCTCCCTGCTAACTCCTGGATGCATATTATTTAAGTCTTATATTTGTCTAAATTTCCTCTAGTTCTAAATACTTCCCTATAAGGTTCTTGATGTTCTAAGAATCTATTCGTAACCTGTTAACATATTCTCTTCTCCTAAACCTAAATCTCACCAAAAGACTGGCCCTTATGCTATCATCAGTAGTCAGAGCCACCACTCCCACCCTAATGGCTAACACAAGCTTAGAAAAAAAGTCCCTAAATGTCTTTAATAATACTCGAGAAAAGGAAAAAGAATTGTTATTAAATCCTAAAATGGGCATTGCAATAAACGGATGTGAAAATCACAACTACACCTGACCACAAGCAAATCAAAATTAGATGGTTTGAAAACTGAACCACTAATAGTAACTACATATATGTAGAATGCTAAATCATACTACTGGATAGTTAAAAAAGGACAAAAAAATTGAAAACTATAAATAAAAAAGGAACTTAAAAAATTTAAAGAACAAAAACTAACTAATTTGATCTGATCTTTTTACAATGCCATAAACCAACTTTGTATATTCTCATTTAAGTTAGCATTGTTCATCATAAATTCCTCCATTGTAGGGCTCCCTATAAATCTGCAAAAAAAGAAAGCAAAACTTAAAGTTTTCCAAAATCCAAATGACAAAACGTCTAAAAGTGGACTGAAAATTAACTAAACTTGATCAAATCTAAGCTACCAACATAAATGAGATCCCAAAATTAAGACCCATAAAAAGATCTTTACTTGTCCGATAATGTCTAACAAATCCAGAGGTTGTGTTTGCAAGAAAGAAGAAGAAGCCTAAAGTAATAATAATAATAGGAAGAAATATGTAAACCATTTTTATGACCCAATAATCTAATACCAAAAACTCATAAATTTTAAAAAAGAAATAAGATGATTTCAACAAAGAACTATATTCACTAGTAAAAAGGGGCAGTCTTTTGGAGTAAAGTAATAATGGGAGAGGAGGAAAACAAATGTTATGCATCAAACTTAGAGGTGTGAAACTGAGTATGATGAATATTTAGTGATTTCAAGATGCTTGATTGATCGATACACAAGATATAGGTATAGTCAAAATTAAAAAATTTATGATTATATACAACAAATTCTTTTAATCTCTTAATACACCTCGTACCACCACACAAGATCAAAAAAAAAATATATATATAGATCTGGATGTAAGAAATAAATGCCTAATGTCTAAAAAAAGCAGCAGTGAGTGTTCGACTAAGAAAAGAAGCGAGATAAAATTGAGCTGGAGAATATGATAATAAACAAAACCAATATATATATATCCAAAGGATTTGAACCCTTTTTTCATGATCTTTTATATGAAAATGAAACCAATTTGATAAGCTACGGTACAAACAAAATTTGCCCTATCATCGAGGACTGAAAGTTAGAAGTAGTAGTGATAGTACTCTAGAAATCAAGAGCCCAAAAGAAGCTAGAGCTCTATTGAAGAATGTTTTCTTTTTTTCAATAAATGTAAGATACGCAAGAGGGAAATCAGTGGCAATGGCATCAAAGTTTAATGAAGGATATGTTGATTTATGCCTTGCAGCCAATCGCTTTGGTTGTAGTTTAGTGGAAAATTATTTAAAAGGCATATTTATTTTGTACATATGTAAATGTATATGATAAAGTCCATAGAATAATCATACATTGCAAATGAAATTATAATGAGATTGTAATTATGAGATTCATATTTCATTTATGTAATATTCCTAAATGTTCCTAGTCATTGTTATATTAAGATTGGACATTAATAGAATGGAAAAAGACTAGCGCATGTTTTGTTTTTCCTTATGAAAGAAGTAGTCGATCTCATAGGCTAAAGTATAGAGATACTTAAACAAAAGTGTGGGTGCTTGCTAGAGAACAAGTTCACTGAACAGACCCGATATGAGAAATCCATTTGGAACATTACTTGTATGT
>JAOQMP010000209.1:23459929-23472689 GCA_027563575.1 Erythroxylum pedicellare | reverse complement strand
TTTGTCTCTAATTTTCACAACCATTATCTCAAAATTCTAAAGTTGACTCCCAACTTTTTCCTCAATATCATTACACTCATTTCTATTTTTCCATACATCAATTTACTTGCCAAGTGATATTTTTCCTAGTCCAATAATAATTAAAAAATTTCTAGAATTATTCCTATTACAATAAATTCACAATTCTCAACAATATCACATTACAATTCAATTATACCCAGAATGTCAATCAGTTCATGTACAATCATTTTTATATGCAACGATTCAATATGCATGTGCATGAGCATATCACATAATGCATGAGCATGAAACACATTTCTAATCTCTCGATGAATCTCTCACATTTACAATTTTAACCTTAACATGGGTAACGGGATGTTACATATTTTTTACACCAACAAGACTCGATCTTATTACCATTGGGCCTTTTAAAAACACCTAAGATCTCTTTAGCTATATTCCTTAAAAGAATTTCTACTCTCTCTCTCACATCTAGTTAGCATCTCCTTCTAATTTCCATTCTTCTCCATATATTACTCTATCCCTAAATTGTTCCATTGTATCTCCTTTTAAACTTCACCATTTGACTTTGGTACACTTCATAAAACTTATCTTCTTCCTCTAACCTTTAATTATAATATCCAAAACTAATGATCAATGTTGAGTTAATAAACAAGCATTAGGTATCACCTTGCAATCTATACAACTAAGTCTTTTCTTAGCATAATATAGAGGGAGGGAGGAGCTGAAGAGAAAGTTTCATTGTGGGTTACCATTACACATTGTTAGGATGATAGCAATCTATAATGTCAGATTTAATTATGATCATTAGTGATCTTTAATATATAGTTGCTAATGTTTTAATACTCTATGATGATGACAAAAGATGCTATCATTATATTTCTTTGTTACTTAAAGGCATGTGTTCATCGATTACAAAGATTGATGATATTAGGTATTATTTTTTTTAGAAATTCCCATATCATATAAAGCAAATTAGAGAAAAGATTAAAGATATTTTGACTTCCAAATTGTTCTTGTGAAAATTAAAAAATATCATGGCTATAAATTATGTTATGACAATGTATGAATTTAACAATCAACATGCCTAAAACACGCCAGGTCACACAATATTGCACAGTAGCAATTCCTTTGGGAATACAACTTACAAAAATTATTACAAAGATTAATGGTAGCTAAATAGCTTAGTAACTGTGCATATATTATTGTCTATATTATTTAAATGTAAGAAGGATAAGAATTTAAAATTTTTGGAAAAGTAATTACAAGATGCTATGACTATTAAATGTTTGACTCCTATAGATTAGGGTGAATTTCACCAATTGTGTGTGACAAATAAAGGATTGAAGAAAAAAATTTAAGAGTTTAAGATAAATTTGCCAATTTATTTATGCTATGGACCTAGAATAAAATGGCAATAAAGCTATGGATCTTTTTCTATAATTTCATTTATAGAACCTAAGTATTGATGTGTTATTTCCATAATTGGTCTATAGAACTTAAGTATTGATGTGTTGTTTTAGACTTCAACACTAGGAGGAAGTGATTATTGCTAACCTTAAATTATGGTTAAGAATATTTTAGCATCTATACTAGCCATCCAACATAGGCCATCAACTTTATTGATCTCAAAATTTTGACTTGACATGTTAATATTATGGAACATAAGTAAGGGATTTAGTATATTGTGGAGACAATCCCATAATCTGTTATAGGTATATAATGTCTATTAAACCTATACAGTGATCTTGGTTTTGCTTCTCGCACAAATTCTTATTTTTGAGATAAAATTGATAGAATAAACTTTTTGTCATAACTACATAACCATTTATTTATAAAGGAAGTTGTCGATTATGTTACATCACAATTTAGACAATTAAGATAGATGGGATACATACTACGACTACTTTTATGGATATTATAGGCAATATAATTGCGTTTTTCTTTGTAAGATGATGAATAACATTGTATGAGAAATACTAACTGACCACAAAATTTTTCAATGTAATAATATCATTGGCATATAATATTATTTCAATTTCTCCACTTTAATAACCTAACTAATAAAAAAAGTGGTTGTACACATAAGTTGAAAATTATGTATTTGTATATAAAATATTAGAGAACTTAAGTTCTATTTAGAGTTGTAAAAACACATGAACCAAAGACGTCATAAAGAAAACCAACTACTAAAGTCATAGATAATTATGTTATTAACCAAACAACTAACAAAAAAATCATGTTACATAATTTGTGTGTTTATTGTTGTCAAATTTATTTTCGTGATGAAATGTTTTCATATGATTATATGATGTGAGGTCCTTGATTTTGACATAACATTGAATAATATGTCCATAACTAGAACTTATAAAAGTAGCAAAAGGTGTGTGTTGATTGAAGAAAATGTCTCAATAAAGAGACAAAAGGTTAAAGTGGTCATCATTAGTGATAATGAAAATGAGGACCAACGTTGAAGGTGTATAAAGAAATAAGTGATGGACTTCATAATTTAGTTACCAAACTTTTAGGGTTGGTAACTGAATGAGTTTTTTTAACCACAAGTATATAGTTTAGCTTTAGCTAGCATTGGTGAGTGTGGGTTAATCCCATAAAAATATAATTATTAGTACTTATCATCTTTATATTATCTAGTCTAACAAATTATGGTGCTTATGATTGAATAAATTCAAAATTAAATGAAAACTAAAATAAACCAACATAATTGACTAACTAGAACAAAGATTAAACTAAGAAACAATCAAAGAATATAGTGGTATCTAGAATCCTAATCCCTCCTTAGGCTTCTTGTGTAATCACGATTTCTCTAATAAATTCACTCTTTAGTTTGGACTATAGAAATTCGTCACTAAAATTAATATCTTTCTAAAGACTTTCTTTCTTTTGAAGAGAGAGGATATATTACTATAATAAGACAAATGTTGATACAATTTTATTTAAAACTATAAAATCAAATATTAAATTAATATTACATAATTATGATTATAAAGCACAAATGGCTACATCTTGGAATTAAGAAGCTAGCTCATTCTTTAAGTCAACTGACATTGAGAACTAAAGCAATGGTTATCTTTGTAAGAAAAAATGTGTTATCCAATTTTGGTACACAAGACCTATAAAGAACTTTCTTTAGTGTTTTAGGAATCACAAAATATCTTGTTATTTCTTTCTTCCCATATACTAGCAACTAAAAAAACTTTAGATGTTTTGCAAGTCAAAGTTTAACAACGGACTCCATTAAATTAGACATCATCCAAGAAATCCGAGAGTTGCTACTTATGAAGAACCTAAAACTGCACTGCACTGCGAACATTTTATCTTCTCTAAATATCTGAAAATATTCATGCTTTATTCTCTCTTTTCTTAATTCTTATTTTTCTCTATTCACCTTATTTTGTAAATATTTTAAAAGGGTAAACCCCTAAACATTTTGTCTCCTTTATATTACTTTCATTATTTATTAATTATTACCATTTTCCTTTTCAAAAAAAATTAACTAGGTACCTGAAAACAACATCGAATACTTGTAAATCCCCTTCATATTTCATCTGAACCTTACTACACCATTTGATAATGTCTAATAATCTAATGGATTGGTTAGGTGACATAATTGAATCATTGAAGTCTATATGTATTGACTATATTGGAATTGAAAGAAAATGTGATCCATATTTTCAATGGATGACTTGCATAGAATACACTAGTTTGGTAAAGCTAAAAAGTAAGCTATTCTATCAACTATGGGAAGTTTACTTCTGAAAGTTAGCCATAGAGTGATTGGGGCACAAGGAGGTTTTTGGTTATACTATATGAGTTTGTGCCAAGTGACAAAATGATTGGTGTTCCTAAAGAGGGACTAATATGATGCATTGGAGAAAGTACCAGAAGGAGTGTCAAGCCATTGAATTAATTCTTATTTAAAATTGCTAAGGATGACATTTGAAAGAAAGCCAAATAATGGTGACAATGGTGATAAAACAGAAAGATTCATAATGGGAATGGCATTAAAAACTGTAATATTAGAGGATAAAGTTCTTACAAGGAAGTTGCTTTAGTAAAAGTAAGTTGAGGACCAAAAAGGTTCAAGTGATCATGCCAAAAGGAGGTGATTCTGTCATCATTTACCATGTATTTACAAGATTATTGAATGACGATCCCTAACTTTAGCAGGGAATTTATAAATGATAAGGCATTGATTGGACTTTTGGCATTCCATAAGTTCTGGCTCTTTAAATAATATGAATGTACATCTTTCTCAAGACTATTAACATCTAATCATAGGTTTATTAATTAAAAGCTCTTTTTAATTAAAAATCCTAGAATTGCATTAATTGATTTAAGAATTTGACTATTAGGTTTGACCATAATTTGGAAGATTTATGTCGATTTATCTATAGGTTTATATACAACTCCTTTCAGTTATAATAAATCTATTCATATAAAGGATTCTCAATCTCAATTTTATAAACTCAAACACGAATCAACATGCTAGAAATATTAATTCAAGAATAATTAAGGATAGATAATTAAATCTAAATAAAACTAAAGAATGAATTAAAATAAAATAAATTCACTATAAGGCCTTATTTAAGTACCAACAAAGGTTTATTTCCAAATAATGGAATACATAACATCAATATTAAAAAAAACTGGAAAATTAAAAAATATATGAAATCCTACATTGATTTGTATGAAACATGACTATGTTAATGCACATAAGCATCATCATGAGCATGTTAGTGCCTATATTTAATTACAACAAATTCATAACTTGGTCAAAATAGCTTCAAATTGCCCCAAACTTATCCCAATTCATTCCTTTTGCTTCAAATATATGAATTACAATCTAAATACACAATATGAACAAATTAAGTATCAAAAAAATTTTAAAAAATCTCAAAGGAACAAGCAAAATGCACTAAATATAAAACTAAAAAATATCAATAATTTAAATTTTATGAAATGATCCCATAATTAGACATTTGCTTATCCTAAGAAAATCAATTCCTTACTCTCAACTTAGTAAGAAACAACTCTGGAAAAGCATTAAACACATTGAATATATACATCAAGATTCTCTATTATTCATTCAATTATAAAGTTCATTGAAATGGTAAGCACTTACTGTTTATCATTGAATTACAAATCAATCCAATTCACTTCACAATTGTCCAAATTCCACATGTTAATATCTTTAAAGATTTTCTTACCTTTTATTAAAAGAAATCATAAACTAAAATTAATCAAAATAGGATCATTTAGAGGTTTGTTTAGAAATTAACTATCCTTTTGATGCAAGAGTAAACATCTTCTCATGAATACCCTAGTTACTCAACTAGATTACTATCTTAAATGGCTACTAGTAGCACTCTTTAATTTTTACCTTTTTATTTATACAAAGCCAACATAGTGAAATTATTTATGCACATGTATTATTTACTTTTATTTTTATGTGTGGGGGAATGAAAAATTCTAAAAAATAATTCACGTTTAACTCAATATTTATACAAATTATACACAAAATAAACAAATCACAATCACAATCACATCCAAACTAATAATGAATCATCTTGATCAACATCCTTTGAAAACAATTTCCTAAATTATTCATTATTAAGCTCATTATAATAAAATTGACAAGATTGACTACTAAGTCCCTCCCCCACACTTAATTTGTACATTTTCTTCAATATACAAACATGCAAGAGTAATGAAAAATAATATAAGGGTTAGGTAATTGATACTCCTTTAATAGCAAAAGATTTCTAGCCTTGTCCAACATCATTAACATCCATCTATTGCTATTGAACTCTACTAACATGTAGGAGTGATGTCACCTTCATAGTCTTAGGAACTCCATAAAATCTCAAGTAACAAAATTAAAACCAAAAGATCAAAACTACAAAAATAAACTAAACTATTAGTGAAAACCCTACAATCTACTTAAATAAAAGAAAAACACCTAATTGTTGGGTTACCTCTTAGCTACAAGTCTCTTTAACTAGACTTTTTAATAAGTCCTTTAACCTAGGACTATGATCGATGCCTTGCTTCTACTTACTTTCCTAACCAAGGGTTCATTAGCATAGAAATAAGTCATATGTTGCAAAATAACATATGGTATCAAAATAGTAAAAAACAAGTAAATTTACTAATTCCCTTTTTATAACAAATTGTCAATAAATGAAGGAATAATAAAACCCTATGGATCTGTTATTAACTTTGACAATTTTTTATGTAGGAGATACTTAAATCTTTAATTCCTTGATATCCTTTTTATTTAGCTTCCCCTTTTTATCTTCCTTTATTTTCTCTTCCATCTTTTCTTGCCTAACAACTTTCTCCCTTGCTTTAATTTGTAGCTTGTCTCCACTCCATAATGTTATGGTATTCATATGTTCCCTCAAATCTAGTTTGGTGAATTTGGATAAAATGCCTAGTCCTTTAGTTTTACAAAGGGCATGATTGATTGAAGCAAAAAAAATTATAAGGAAATCTTCAAGATGTTACTATTCTTCATGCTGTTATTGTTACAAAAATCCAAATGAAGCATAATCGTTCCAGTAAAGTCATAATAAATGGTCTACTATGGATTGTAAGTATTACGACATAAGGTGTCTTAAGGCTAATTTTTCATGCAAATTTGATGCCTCCACTTATTGTCTGGTGCCTGAAATTCATGATTAGGGTTGTTACTCCAACAAATGTAAGAACATAATATAAATATCAATTGAACTTTCAAATACATGTCACCATGCCTCACGTTCCAAGCTTCCAAAACTGCTATAATCCCCCTGAGAATAATTTCCTCCCCATCCTTTCAACGTGTTTTGTGGTTATAGTAATGAAAACCCAAAATCTTCAAAATAAGTCATAAACACAAGATTAAAAAAGGGAGTCATAAGGAAAAAATAAAAAAATACTTACAAAAATGAATAGATTAATAAAAATGAGGTTTTCCTAGGATCAACAACATCAAAATCTTGATTGAGTTGTTTAACTGTAAGCACATAATGTAGCTGTAGCTAGCATTGAAAAATATGGGTCGATTCTAGAAAGACTAAAATTACTAGTACTTACCATATTTATACTATGTAGTCTAACAAATTATGGTGCTTATGACTGATTAATTTCAAAATTAAAACAAAAATAAAAGAAACTAACATAATTGACTAATTAGAAAAAAGATTAAACTAAGAAACAATCAAAGAAAATAGTGGTAGAATTCGAATCCCTCATAAAACTTCTCATGAAATCATGATTCACTAATCAGTTTAATCTATAGTTAATTAGACTCTAGAAATTCCTCAGTTATGCTAATATTTTTCTCAAGTTTATTAACATATAATCCTATGTTGATTAATTGAAATCTCTTTTTAATTAAAACCTTTAGAATTGCCTCAATCAATTTATAAATTTCATTACTAGGTTTGACCCTAATCTAGAATATTTTTGTTGACCTATCTCTAGGTTTACTTGCAACTCCTTTCAATTACGCTAGATCTATTCATATAAAGGATTTCTCAATCTCAATTATATGAAATCATGCTAGCAATATTAATTTAAGAATAATTAAGAAAACAAAAATAAATCTTAATGAAACTAAAAAATTAATTAAAATAAAATAAAACTATTATATGGTTTATTATATGGTTCATCTAATCTAGATGGCAATAAAGGTTTAGTTCTTAATAATAGAATACATAACATCAAAACTAAAGGAAAACCAAAAAATTAAAAGGGACATGAAGAAATCTCTTTTAATCTTCAAGAAATCTAGTTTAGATTGATGAAAATCCACTTCAATTGTGTTTGTTTGCTTGTTCTTCATTCTTTTTGTTGTCCTAGGCCATCAATTTGTATTTCTTGAGCCTCCCCCTCACATTTCCTCTTAATTTTACTTTTTATAATTTAAAAATTAGGTTTCTGTGTAGTACACAAGTGTCAACATGGTTGTGTTGATGGCTGTGTAACTCTTTCGAATTCTAAAAACATTTATTTTGCATTAAACACAACCATGTTGATGTACACAGGTTTGTTGGTGCCTATGCTGATTTCCATCATATTCATAACTTGATCAAATTAGCTTCAAATTATCCTAATTTATTTTGTTTTCTCCAAATAAGTGAATTACAGCCTAAGAACACAATATAAAGTACCTAAGTACCAAAAACAATAAAAACTGTCAATTAATCAAGCAAAATGCAATAATATAAATGAAAAGACACATCCTGAAGTTCCCCTTCCAGAACCCGAGCGGAGCCCTCCCAGTGACCCTTGATAGCCCTCCAATCGATATCTAACTCAACTGAAGAGTTTCCACAAAGCTAAGTCATTCATCTCTTAAAAACCTTTTATACTTTAAAAGTTAAAAGCGAGGAAAACAATGAGATTTTTTTTTAACTTTCTGAAAATACAATAGCATAGCGACTACTTTTTCTAAGATTCCCAAATTTCAAAAGCCTACATAGAAAGATTTAAAAACACTTCTAGTATTTCATATACTATCTCAACTTCTAGAATGGGACCTCAGGTCACATCACAAGCAACCACAAATGTACAATTCTCAAAATTGTTAAAATATATATATAGACATTAATTAAACAATATAAATAAAACATATATATTTTTATACACATATACAATGTTTCTTTAAAATGGTTGGGCTTGAGTTTGGGATTTTTGCCCAAAAGCTTACATACCTCATTTCTATTGAGGATCGTAGCCCTTGTAGTTCATTAAGTAAAATATATTTAAAATCCTAAAAATATTTACAAGATCACACTTTTAAACCCTTTCCAAAATAATTAAAACATATATACAAGTAACTAACCCAATTTCAGGAAAACACATACTTAGCAAAAATGGCACAAGCACAGTAGTACCCAATGATAAAACTAATCCTACGATGGGATCCCAGTTACTGAATCACTTGTACACATACCTGGGATTGTTTA
Organism: Erythroxylum pedicellare; assembly: GCA_027563575.1. Lineage (NCBI taxonomy): Eukaryota > Viridiplantae > Streptophyta > Magnoliopsida > Malpighiales > Erythroxylaceae > Erythroxylum > Erythroxylum pedicellare. The sequence continues at coordinate 23,463,693 of JAOQMP010000209.1, read as the reverse complement.
TTTAAAAACATAAAAATAGAGGCTAGCTAAATGAGCTTAGTGAGTATTAATCAGCTAAACGAGCTTAGTGAGTATTAATCATTTTACTAAAATTTAAACTTTTCATATCAATATAATTGAAATATTCCCATAAAATAATGAAGTTCATGGAAACATAATTACCATGAAAATTCGTTCATGCATCATAAAACCTGGTAATAAAATAACACTTCGTAAAACACAACTTCAATTTTTTTCTTAAAATGCTTTTTCGAAATTAAACTCATAATATACAAGTTTCAATTTTTCATTTTCCTTTTTCCTTAAACAATAAACAGTGGTGGCAATAAGTTTTCTGAAAACTTTTATACTAAAAATAAGTCAACCACTAGAATATGCCTAAAATTTCTTTACTACATGGTGCCCTAGGCATAAAGTCAGGAAGGTGATTCTGCATCACTTGCCTATGACTAGTTAACCAGTAGTTACAAAGCTGGTTCTAAATTGCTTACCCACAATAGGTTAACAACTATAAACTGGTAATTATGAAGCTAGTTATACAGTGCTTACCCGTACCAATTTCGACTAGCACTATATATACCCAATACGTGTAAAGGGAGACTCACTAGACTAATGATAGACACACTACCACTCGCTTTTACTAACTGATGCCCCCAAGACACTACCATACACATTTTAGGATACTCTAATCGGTAAATCTATAGTACCATGAAGGCATATCATAAGCTAAAATTTTATTTTTTTTCAACAAATAACATAATTTCTATGTAAATTCAAATCATATAAAATTTAACTTTCAAACTAAAATTCATACATACTGGCAATTCACTTGTAATATATTATTCACAAAAAACTCAACATAAGTATTCATTTTATGGTAAAATTAAAACCATTTGCTTAAAATAAATTTAAAATATGCTTACTAATTGCTAGTTTACTTTTCACGACTTCGAAATCCTTCAGTTCACTTCATTTTTCTATCCAAAAATCATATACAAATAGATTCAACTCCTTAATATATTTTCCAACCAAATACACCGTAAACCATTTCAACTTAATTACTTTCCACATACAATCCCTATGCTATTTTTTTTCAAATAATAACATAATACTTCATTTAATAATTCTAGTGCCACAAGTGCACTTAGTGAACACCCTTAATCACATTCACATGGTCCTTACATCACAATCATACTTTTATAGCAAAAATGCTCTTAAGGCTAAACTTAACATATTTTACATTAAACTTTTCCAATTCAATTCCATTTGATTTATGATACTTAAATCCAATCCAAATTAACTTCCATTGTCATTTTAGTAAACACATTTAAGCTATCAAATTTCATTAGCAAATTTTTACATAATCATGCATCATTGGCCGAATTTCAACCAACACCAATTCCAAATCAATTCTTTTACATTTCATTACTTCATTAGCATCAAAATCACACTACATAGAATTTTAGATCATATCCCATTAAAAACCCTAGCCATGGCCAAAATTTCATCTAATCATTTTTCATGGTTGTTCTTCCAATCTTTCATCATTAAACTAACTTCCTAATGCCATTCATTAATCTTAAATTATCGAATTGACCATTAAATATTCTAATTGGGCATAAAACATTTAAATTGGGTGCTTGAAAAAATTTAAATGGGAGAAAATCACTAATTCCCCTTATTTTCAATAAATGGCATTTTAGTTCAATAATTTCGAATCTCTTAAAATCTATCTGAATGGATTTATTTTAACTCAAATGCAGTCCTTTTTAATTGACTCAAAACTTAACTCTATTTTTTTCACACATATAAACACCTTTAAATCTTAAAATGACTATGTTACCCTTTACTTAATTAAATCGATAAACTTTTCTAAATAAATTCAAAAAAATATTATATATAATTCTAAACCTCAAATCCTCAGTATACTCTAATTAAACCTAAAACCCTTCAATTGCATGCGTAGAACAATTTAATTGGGCACATTATCCCTAAAATCTTTTATTTTTTGATACGGGTCTTTTTATCCAGAAATTTTTAGATTACCGAATTCTATTCAAACAACCTTCATTTTCATCTGTTTTAATTCCTAGGGACTCCAATCCTACTTTTGGAGCTTTTCATTATATTTTGAAATTGTTTGGTAACTTTTATGGGTTATCCGGAAGACTTTTTGGATTGAATCTGAAAATTACCAAATGTCACTAAAATCATTCAGATTTCATTCTAAAGTGTCACATAAATCTCCAAAGCACATTTTGTAGCTTTTAAAGCTCGTTAGGACTCATTTCGTAGCTTTTTAAAGTTTTTGGAAAATTTTCAAAAAAATTTTGGTCGAGTCCAAATCCATCTTTGGTCTATCAATTATCTTCGTTATAACCTCAATAATGCATTTAAACAATTAAATTACTTTAGTATACCATAAATAGATCATAATCTATAAAATATATGTACATTACATTACACTGTACAATAATCGAAATAGTATATTATAATAAACCTTAAAATATGAAAAATTAATCACTTATCACTAAAATTTTAGGATATATAAGGGTGTTAGGATGATTAAATTTTTAGATAACGAAATTTTTATAAGCATTGTTTCTCAAACACCAAATTTTTTCTGACATTAAAGTGTCCTTTACTCATAGTGGTATTGGGACATTTGATTGTCATTGAAGTGGTGCTTCCTTATTACTTCTTTCATTTTTTGAAAATATGCTTCTTAACCACACCTTAACCTTGTTAAACCATACATTTATACGTTAATTGTACACTCCTATAAGTTACATCATAATGTTATTAGGACATTTGATTTTCATTCAAGTGGTGCTTCTCAATTACTTCTTTCATTTTATGAAAATATGCTTCTTAACCATACCTTGACATTGTTAAGCCATACATTTATACATTGATTGTACACTCCCATATTGTAACATCCCATATTCGGGGCTAAACCCCATAATTGTGAACTGAGCGTACTATAAGAAATTAGAAGTGCACTCATGCTCATGCATTATTGTATATTCACACACATGTGAGTATTTATTGTTGACATATTTAAAATACTTGTTCATGTATTCATTGATATTTTTGGGTATAATTGACTTTAAAAGTGATTTAAAATGTGAATTATGATTTATTAGTGGTAAAATTTTATTTGGAGACTGTTAGTATTATTTTAAAATTTTTGGTAAACTTTAGGAAATTTCTGATAATTTTGGGATATTTTAGACTAAGAAAAATATTGAAAAATGGATCAATTATAGTGTGACGCATGGACTGATAAATTAGTGACAAATGGCTTACATGCTATGGTGACATGTGGCCATGTATGTTAAATACTTGTAGTCATGACCTTGGTATGGAAGAAATATTCTGCAGCTCATTTGGTTTGTTCACCACCGAAAACCCCAACTAAAACTCATTCCCTTGTTCTTTTCTTCCATCATCGAAACTACTTGTTATGCATGTTTATGTATTTGGCTCCTAACTCTTTATTGCTAGAGAACTAACTGAAGATAATTATAAGTTTAAGTTGATGTCTGTTTACTTGAGAGGATTAGAAAATCTAGAATTTTGACCTAGAATTTGATTAGATCAAGTAAGTTTTTCATGAATAACATTTGATTATATTTTAATATTTTGTACATGGGTTGATGCATGAGAGATATGGGAAGAAATAAATTCGATAGTGAGAATGAAAGTATAAAAAATAATGAAAACTATGAGTAATGTTCTGTTTTCTATTTTAGTGTTGAATT
>JAOQMP010000209.1:23380632-23398998 GCA_027563575.1 Erythroxylum pedicellare | reverse complement strand
ATAAACTCTTTATTTGAGTGAATGTTCCCTGATACATGTTTCAATTAATAATTCCAACATGCAGACACTGGATTAATGCTCTATAAAAATCCATTATGATCATATCAAAAATTATAATGAAACACATATGAGTTCACCACTCATCAAGATTATGGTCCATAATAAGCGAATGCTTAAAGTTGTATGTTTTAAGATTAAATTAACGACCTACTTTATTCTTTAAAGCATACGTGATTTCAGATTCATTTAATAGTGCCATTATCGATAGTCAACTACTATCATGATATAAAACTCACCATTCCCTTGAAGTAAACTCCTTTACTTACGTGGAGATAAATCACAACACTACAGTCTAAACCATAATCAAGCGACCAACTTAATTATTCAACTGTGAGTCAATTAATTTAGATTGTAATAATATACATGTTTCCCATACATCTCTATGTATATGTCTATTACTTACAAAAAAATCTTGGTACGTTTTGACTAGATATATAATGCTCATACATATAAAACCAAACTCTTTTATTTCATTAATAATAATTTTTTTCATTAGAAAACTGTAACTGGATGAAAATTAAGTTATATGTAAATACACTTGCTTTCCAGGACATTATATTTATATAAGTCCAACAATGTCATTATATGGTCTTACATCCAATGATTAAATCAGCTAGTAAAATTGATTGCATTATTTATTTCAAGTTGTATCTTCTTTTTAGTGATATGATCATTACATTAGTTGTTTTGTGAGCTACTAGTATATCTTTAATCTAATAGCAAATTTTGTGAGCAACATCATATTTCCCTGTTTTATAATTTCTAAATAGTTTGTGGTTCCTTTCACACCATATGGAGTATACAAAATAATTTATACACCTCTAATCTCACATTAATCTTCTGCACTAATTCTTAGCCCAAATAAGTATATTATCCAATTTGTAAATGGATAAAACATACCCATTTTGTGCATTCTATTCCAGATAGTACTAGTGTAGTTGTATTAAAAAGTAGATTATTGATAGTTTCAAACTCAATATAGCATAGAGTGTATAGCTGATCAATGGACCCTTGAATTTTGTCTTTAGTTTTTAATCTCTTCCTAGCAACTAAGTAGGTTATAAAGGATGCTTTGGGCATCGGGGAGACTTTAATAATTTACTTGCATTATTTTAGACAGTTTAGTGATTAAATTATCTTTCTTAATATTTTTCTTTATTTAGTCCATTTGTTTAACTAGGATTAATAAATATAGTGATATAGTTCATATTAGATCAATACTCTAGATTTACTCTAGTTTTAATCACTTGCTACAATTGACTTTGTACACTTATAGATATAATTAGTAGATCAATCACTTCTAATTGATGCAATGTAGAGTTCCTTTTTCATTTTGAACTCTCTTGACAAAATTATAAATATCTTAAAGCATTCATCTTTGTTGGTAAAGAATAAAATCCATGTTAACCTACTAAAATCATCTATTATGACAAAAGCATGAAATTTACCACTTAGATTACCAATATTAGTAATCCCTAACAAATTCATATGAAGTAATTAAAAGTTTAATAGAAGTTACCAAGTTTTTTGTTTTTAAATGAGTTGTAAGATTGTTTTCCTATTTACCAAGCTCCATATACCTTGTCTTTCTTAAACTTTACACTTGGAAGCCTATTGACATTTTGTTTAGAGTTGAGGTTAGAGATGAGATCTATACTTGTATGTCAAAGTATCTTATTCCAAATCTATGCAACTTCATATAAAGACATTAAAACCTTATATATTGGTTAGAGAGATCACTAAGCTCAATTATACAAATATTTCCTTCTCTTTTGCTTAAAAATACAATGTTATTGTCAACTACTCTATACATAATGCACATTTTTTCTGCAAAACATATTTTATAAACCTTTTCATATAATTGATTCATTCTTAAAAAATGATGCATTAGTTAATCAACAGAAAGTTATAACAAATTATACTTAGCAAATTTTGCTCACACTTAACAAAGGTATTGTCTCTAAATGAGACAAAAGCCCATATTTGTCTCTAAAAGTTATAAATTAGGATGCATTACCAGTTATATGCTTTCTACAGTCACTATCCATATACCATTTACTCTTTTTTAAACCTATAAATCAAGAAATCAATGTATTTTAGGCACCCAAATGAATTTAGGTCTTTGATTATTAGTATTTGACTTCTTTTTATTCCATTTCGTAAATGGTTTACTCATTAAGCTTTATGTTATGCATAAATACATTTATATGCCTTCTTTGAGTGTATGAGTGGTGATAAGATATTTTTTTGGATCATGTAAGGGCTAAATGCTCTCTTTGAATAGTAATATGGAATACCATTGTTATATATATGAGACTAGTTCCTTTGATTATGTTAATGCCTAAATTATGTTTCATATGAGGTTGATGGGAGCTTGATTTTTTATTTACAAAATATTTTGAGCCCTAGATGGATAGGAATGAGTTACCTATTCTAACCTTGATAATGTTGAACTTTAGGCCTAAATTGAGAGCCATACATGAATACATGAGAGTTGCCTTTAGACCAAGGCCTAGTAGATGAAGCATGTGCATATGATTTATCTGTATGCTTAAATGTAAATGTACCATGCTTATTTGTCATCTTAGGTGAGGTTATTCACTATGTATATGTTTGCCTTTGATAAATGTAGTAGTAGAATTAGATGCACTCTCACAATTGTATCCAATCATATGCTTTCTTTTTTTCTTCTAGCATGTTTTCTAATTTCTCACTTCTTTTAGTGAATTTGTATAAAAATTCATTAAGAGAAATGACTTCCTTTTGAAATGTATCATTCTTATGCTTTAATGCATCTAGGTTATGATTATCAATAATGGTCACACTATTAGACTATTTGATACAGGCAATTCACTTTTCTTTTCTTTTTTTCATTTTCATTCATTCTTGTATTTAAATGATTTTGACGCTTTTTTTTATTTTAGAAGATAGTTTCTTCCTTTTCATAGTTATGATCTCAAGAATTTTAACTAAATCATCATATGATAATTCAACATCACTTACTATCATAAGATTTATAGTTGGAGAGTACGTCATCATCATCTTTAACTATGAAGTGCATATAAGCTACTTCACCTTACAAATTCTGACTTTTGGAATCACTTGTGTCATCTGAAGTTGAGATTTTAAGTGCCTTCTCCTATTCCCTCTTTACTTTTTTATTTTCTTTCATGCTTGACATTATTTTTATGGAGAGGAAATTAGGAATTCATGTGAATAGGTTTCTTATATTCAAAGCAAATTATGTTAGTTGATTTGCATTTAGTAAGTAAGAATACTACTTAGAATTTGTCTTGCGGAGTGCTTTAAGAGTATTGATAAAGTTATAAATCTAGTATACATACTAGCACATATGTTTCATTTAGAACAATTCATATTGATGAGTTAGAATGCTTATTTTTCTCTCCTTGAATTGATTTAGGATGCTCATTTTTCTCTCCTTGATTTGATTTTTGTCTTTGTTACTAATTGATCTTCTATGCATCTAAATGTGCACAACATCGATCTTGGTTAGCTTAATAAAACTTTAGTGATTTTAAAATGTCGATCTTATAAAGAAATAGTCACTAATGCTATTAATGTTAGTTAAACAAATAAAATATATAAAGTGAATGATTGGTTAAAGATAATTAATATGAAGAACTAAAAAAATAATGAAAGAAACCAATTAATCAAACATCAGGGTTTTAAGGCATACATATATAGAAATCCAATTATCATACACAATTAATTATTTATACTGAAATAAAAATTAATATAATGGATATATACCCTTTTTCAAGGTACATAGGTGTATCTAATTAACTACCACTTATTAATACATAATTTAACCTTATCAAGCTCATTAAGTATAGTTAATCCGTATAATTATTGCTAAATTCTAGGATAGTCACTTTCTTTAGAGTTAAAATTTTTATTCTCCTAATGAACAGATCATACTTTACCTATTAGTCCTTCGTATATTCCCTAAGATATAATATATGGTGGTCAATCACAAATTCAACATTAAGATCAAATACAATAAATTCAAAATAATCAATACATGTATAAGTTTGCAACTCATTGCTTAGACAATTATGGAGATATTTGTACTAATCTCATGTCATCTCCTCAAATTCATCACTTATAAAACAATGAACTAAACGTAGGAAAACATAATAAAATTCATATAAAAAACATCATAAAGGTTCCAAAATACTAAGTAAACTAATCCCAAATAATATGTATATATATATATATAAGGACTTAATTAAATTAATTTCTTCTTCATGTATAAAATAAAATTTGAATAACCTTGCTATTCAAGGAAATTAGTTTTTTTTTTAATCTTGATGATCCCACTTCTCTTTTAGTTTAAGAACTTTTCTATCATCTACGACTTTAACATGAATGAATAGGTCATTAGAAACAACTTTTCATAAGTCAACAGCTTTCACCATCAAAAGGAATTTCATTTTAATTTTCTAATAAAATATAGTCATTCCATCAATGAAATAAACCTTAGTAGTATTTTAGCCCTTTTGACTAGGTGAAGACTTATATGCACCAAAATATGACACTAAAATCTTTCTCAAATATTTAATTTGAAATACCAATGAAAGAGACATGCTTTGAATCTAATTATTCATCCTTTATCGAACTTACAGGAGGTGAACTTAGTGTTGGCGAATTTGAAAATGCATTGCAACTTAAAAATGAAGCTTTATTGATTTCAAATTAAATCATAATATGGAATGACAATTTAATCAATCTTAATTTGAATAACTAAGAATAATGTAAAAAATATAAGAGAGAAATTATAAATCAATTTTATAAAGGTTAAACAAACAATCTTTATCTATATCCATTCCTAAAGTCTCTATTAGAATTCCACTAAATTCTTCTTTTAATTAAGAGAAGAGAAACCTCTTTACAATAATCATTTTTCTAGTAAAGAGAAACCCTTGTATGATCTTCCTTAAAGGTAAGTAAGAAACTCAATTCTTCTTAGATTAGTCAAATACAAAGGGAAACAACCTCAAATGATTTTATAACTTAAATAAACCTTGCTTGCTTACTTTAATGTTTGAAGGTTCATAATCACTTCATAATCAATCAATGAATTGCTTATGAATGCTTAAAACTCTCATAAATGTGCTGTTATAACTCCCAAATGCCATAAATATTTTAAATAATCAAATACCCAATTATTTATACCTATACTAGCTCCAAAATATCATTAGATACAAAAAATAGTTATTGTGGTGGCTAGTAATAGCAAGATTGGTTGAATAATCTGACACTTTAATTACTAATGTGTAATATTTGCTCGGATAATTTCATTTGAGACTTATAAAAGATGTGTATCGCGAGTTTGTGCATCATATTGGTCGATTAATATATTGACCAATATGAAATACAAACTCTCGACACACATCTTTTTTATGTCTCAAATGAAATTGGCTAAGTACTCTCAAACATTAGTTGGCCAATGCTCTCAAAGAAAGTAAATTGGTCAACCACTAGCCTAAATTAGTTTACTAAAGTATTTGAAAATGCATTCCCAAATATTTTTAAAGATCTTTCATAGATCAAAATACATTCCTTTGATAAAAACTTGATTCATGCAAACTCCCGATATACATCTTTTTTATGTCTCAAATGAAATTGGCTAAGTACTATCAAACATTAGTTAGCCAATGCTCTCAAAAGAAAGTACATTGGTCAACCACTAGCCTAAATTAGTTTACTAAAGTATTTGAAAATGTATTCCTAAATATTTTTTAAGATCTTTCATAGATCAAAATATATTCCTTTGATAAAAACTTGATTCAAATTATTTTATTCCCTGAAAGTTTGTTTAAAAATTAAGAATGTTTTCTTTGAAATCAAAATATTAATTCCTCTTAACAACTGGAAAGATATGGTATGCTTATGCATGAAAAGCCCTTAAAACATTAAAGCAGTAAAGTAAAAGATATACAAATGAATTTATGGACTTTTGTATCTTGATCTTCTTTGATCTTAGTTTTGTATTTATCTCTTTATGGTTTCCATAAAGTGTTTTAAACTTTATAAAACATTATAAAAATAAATTTTAATAGTAACTATCTTTTTTATTATTAAAATATGGATTAAAACATCTCTTAGTTTAATAGTTTCAAAGGTTTGATTCCTTTGTGGGCTTCAGAGACTTCTTTTAAAAATGTAATTCGCTTCATAACTTATATGGTGATTTGAAGAGTGCGTAACTTTGATTTTGTGTGACTCTAGTTTTAGTTCTCTATTGACACACACCATGCATAACTTTGACAATATGATGGTAGTGTGTTTTGGAAAAGAATTGATGCAACTAAGTTGTCCAGGAAATTGGTTAAGGAACCAAAATGGTGGAAAGTGTATAAGCTATTTATTTCAAAAAAATGCAACCACCTTAGGAATGAGGACGTTTGAGGCATTGTGGTAGTTGATAATTCATGTTCGAGATAAGATAAAGCTCACGTAAACTCTGAATAATGGCAGTTGTCAAATGACATTTATTGATTTTCAGTTATTTTTTATTATATATATTATTGTCAGTTTATTGGTTATGTTAGTCAATAGTTATTCGTCCTAAAACATCTATACAAACTAATTGAGATAAGTTCCAGGCTTGAACAATCATTATGGTTGGGGTAAAACTATTGGAACTTATTTAAAACTTGTTGGCTATATATGTGTAAGTTGTAGGCTAGAAAATGTTTGGTTTTTATTATGTTCCAAACCTTATTTCATGTAATATTTGTTTTGAGATATCAATAAAAGTTTCTTACTTATATATGATTTGAGTTCATATTAGTTCTTGCTCAAAAACATCCCAAAAGATAATATCCAAAACTTATTTATTAAAAGGTCTCAAAGAGATAAGTGAGACTTTGATTAGTTTTCTTTTCTAGATTTAGTTACATTTTAGTTCGTGAGTTTCCAATAAATATTCTTGTATTTAGGTCCTATCAAAATAAGCTACCTAAACCTGAATTTTGTAAATCAAAATGCCTATCATCCATTTGATGAAAAGTTTTAGTGGACTATGTGGAAGGTGTTTGACAAAATTACTATGAGAAGTGTACTAAGTTGTTTGTTAAAATTTTGCTAAAAACTTAGCTGATCAACTAAGTTAAGACAAAAGCAAACTGAAGGAACTTAACTAGTTTTAAAAAAACACACCTTTGATATATTCCTATAGAGATTTATGAACAAATTCACTTTGCAATACCTACGAAAATTTCCAAGTGTGATCCACTTCTAAGAACCTTATTCCCTATCTCTCAAAATTTTGATTAACAATACAAGTTTAAAGGTTTATGCTCTAAATATTTTGAAAAAATCAATTATTAATTTAGTTTTTGACCATCTGTTTATGGTTAAGATTTGAATGAATTTTTTGCTAGTTTTTTTATTAGTGTTGCATATGAGTTATATATGTCATACAAACAGGTTAGTTAAGTGGATGATTTTGAATCTTTTAATAAAGATTCAACTAATAAGTTGAAAGTCATATTGTATTGTTAAAAAAATGATATTCAAGTTTATAGTATTGTAATGGGAAAGGATATGGATGATGCTAACTATTTCAGTGAATACTAGTCGGTATAGAAAATATTGATATTTACTTGGTAGGAATAGTAATTTTTAAAATTATAAGACTTAATAATTTTTTTAAGTTTTAACCTTAATGCTTTGTCACCTTCCTCATTTTGGTTGCTCTCCTCTCCACTTCTCTAGCGACTGTTATACATCTCTACTGACTGGCATGCATCTCTAGTTAGTCTTCTCTCTTCTTCTCTCATTTGTCACATCACCATAGCTTTTAGGTTGTCCTCACTGCCAATCCTCACCATGGCTCTTAGGTTATCCTCATCATAGCTCCTGGGTCTTCTTCACTACTTCTCCTAATTATAGCTCTTGGGTTGCCGACTCATCTCCATGCCACCAGTCCTCACCACTACCTCACTGATTATTTCTTACTTCATTTTTGTGACTTGTATGAGTCGTTTGAAATCTTTGTAACATGTCGCATACTTGCTTGATGAAGTGTAATGTTGCTTAAACCATCATTATGTAGTTATCTCCATTGATCAAAGGTTAATGAAGAAAAGGTTTAAATTATGTTACCTTGGAAATCTAATTCCTTTGTTCAGATCATAGTTTTATTCTGTTATATGAGGATGTTGTTTCAACTAAAAAATGTTAAAATTATCTTCTAAAAATTTAGATGGCAAATATAAATTGTCTCTAATTCCTTATGGTTTTTTACTTCCTTATTTTACATTCTTGAATTGCTATTATTGTGTTAAGTGTTTATTTATTTGGTTTATATACCATGTAATATTGGTTTGCATTTATATTGTTATACACCTAATCTTTTTTCTTAGGTAAGTGGTCACTCAAAATACACACACACACACATACACACACGTAAAACTAACCTAGTAAACTTAAGAACCTTGAAAATATTATTATTTGTCAAATACCTTAAATTATTAAGCTTCATTGCTGCTTAGCACTAGATTGACTAACTTCTTATTTGGTTGCTCCTTATATGGATGAGAAAATCATAGCGTGATATAAAAATACAAATTTCTAGTTTCTTGAAGTTGTTGTGTGCATCAAGCATACCTAAGCTAGTTGACTAATTGCTCTTTTGATTAAACCTAATTTTAAAAACTATGCAAAGCGTTGCTCACAGACATGTTAAAACAAATTAGAAAATTTACTTACAAATGGCCACGTAAACTCTTCTATTAGTCTTCCAAACTCACAAAACACTTGAAAAAGATTTCATCAAAAATATTTTCCTTCTCTATAGAATGCAAATGGAAGATCTCAATCATTTTTACTAATAAACTCCATATTTTCAATATAAAATGAATTACATAATATATTGTAAAAATGTCTTTATTTTGATATAAAGTTATTAATTTATATTTCACAAATGTTTTATTTATTTTTATAGATAAATGGAGGGGAGTTCGTGACTCTTGATAATTCAACCTCTTTAAGAAGATTTAATGATTCAATTTGGGATGATCCGAAGAATTATATTATTTAATTATCTTGTAACAAACATTTGAAATGTAAAAGATTCACCAAGTTAAAGAAACATTTAGCTAGGATAAAAGGTGATGTAGAGCCTTATAAAAAAGGTAGCTATGACGTAAATGAAAACTTTGCTTGAAGAGCATCAAAATGAGAAAGTAAGAAGGTAAAGGCTGAACTAAGAAACTGTTTTTCTAGTGGTAAGGATAATAATGGAAATGCTAAAGGTAGTACTTGATGATTGCAAAACCAATTAACTAATTTTACGCTCAAAACTGCAAGTATACGGGGTGTAACTTGTAGTAAAGAATATATATCGATCCCTTAAAAATTGTGTTTAGACACTACTTAATTTAGGCTGCTTCGTTTCAGAACCAATTTTAATAAATATAAATTGGAAAATTAAACTAAACCAAGCAACTAACAATTAACAAATGATAAAGTAAAAGTGCAGAAACTTGGAATTCAAGATTTAACAATTAGAGATCACTTTTTCCCTATTTTATCTCTCTCTTACCTTGTTAATTGAATTGTGTCTCATCTAAGATGTCCTAATATATTAACTACTCTCTCTCAAGGTGTAATTAATTGTTCCTATCCAAATTAAATGGAAATCATTAAGCAATCTCTCAATCTACAGAATCAGTCCACCAATTCAACTAGTTATGAAGTTATCCTATAGGTAATCAACTAATTGCCCAAGATCTCTCTCTAACTAATCCATTAACTTGATGAATGTAGGTCTATAAAGTGCCAATTCTCATTGTACAACCCTACACAATTTACCCAACTCAATTTCTCAATATATTGCAAGGCATAAGCTCAACATTCATAAAAAGCATCATTCATTCAAATCAACAAAGTAGGAGTTCAATAAGTAGTTCAAAAGTAATCTCTATATATAACTCAGCCTCTCATAATGTCATTAACGTCCCCAACAACCAAAAAATCAATAATAAAGATGCTAGAAGAGAAAAATGAGATAAGAATTAGATGAAGCAAGCTCCTCCTCTTCTTTGCCCAAATCTGAAAAAATCTAGAGTTGGTGTGCTCTTTGCCCAATTTGGAATGGAAATCTTGATTCTCTACCTCTCTCTAAGCTTTAAATCTTTTTTTAGCTCAAGGAGACAAGTGCTCACAACTTCCCTCCAGCCCTAGGAATTTTTACCCTTATATAGTCACAGGAACCTAAGAATAAGTAAAACTTGCATGTCACTTCGAGTTAGGGATCCCACGATAATGGGAATTAACATAAATCCCACGATCATGGGTTCTTGTATTACAATTCCTCCACTTCTCTTCTCCTCTCTTGGTCCTTAGCTCAATCACAAAGGTGGTCACCCTCTATTTCCTACATCAAAATGATCAATTCTTACCCTAAATCAACACCAAATATAAAAGAACAACCATGAAGATCAAAATAAACAAAAACTTACATAATAAGTCCTAAAACACAACAATAATAACCTATTATGCAAGAAACACATGCCAAATACTTAGAAAAACACACACTAATGCATAACTATCAAATTAAGGCTTATGCTTCGTATGTCCAAAATTTTCCATCTCATAGCTCTAAGTCTCTTTTTAATGATCTCCACCACATTTTTATCTTGTTCCAAATCTAACTAGTTTGAGATGATAATAGGTAGTGTTTGGCACTAACCTAGAAAGGTATACCTAAGGTGTTTACATAAAGGCTTCAACTCCAAAGGTGGAGTGGGTGTCTCAATTCACACTAACGGTTCTTGTTTTGACATCTCACCTAACTCTTCTTCCTCCTCAATCACTTCATCAATTTTCTTATCCATGTTATTATCAACTTCTTCATCAACTTCCTCTTTTTGCTCCTTTACACATTTATCAACCAAATCAATAATCATGCAGGGTCTCCCCTCTGTTGGATTCTTCAATGTTTTGCTTATACTAAACTCCACCTACTTATCACCAATCATAATAATTGATTTCCTATTATCCGATCAATCAATGCTCTTCTTGTGTTCATAAATGGCCTTTCAAGAATTAGCAAATAATTTTGATCTTCCTTAAAATCTAAAACAACAGTCTACTAGGATGAAAAACTTGCCCACCTTAACTAATATGTTCTCCATCATTTCAAACAAATTCTTGATCGATTAGCTTCATATCTTTAAGCCTCAATTTCCTAAAAATGGACAAAGGCATTAAGTTAATACTAGTCCCTAAGTCATATAAACATTTGGAAAATTCAAGATTACCAACTACACAAGGAATAGTAAAACTCTCTATATCTTTCAAATTTGAGGGCATGTGGCTAGTAATTACAGAGCTGTAACTCTCCATCACTGATACTATTTGGCTATCCTCCTAAGTACACTTATTGGTTAAGATTTCCTTGAGGAATTTGATATACTTAGTCATGTTCTTCAAATCCCCCCCCAAAGGATAAGTTGATATGCAACTTCTTTAAATTTTCTAAGAATTTGGCAAACTGTGCATCCATTTGGTTCTTCTTCAACCTTTAGGAATGGGATATTTGGAGTATATGGTGGTGGTGGTACATAAAGTTTCTTTTCATTTTTATCCTCCTCTTTCTTTTGGCTTCCTTTTTTATAGGGAATGGCTTCCTTCTCTTTTGGTTCTTCTAACTCCTTTCTACTTCTTAGTTTAATAGCCTTCAATTGCTCCTTTAGATTGGGTTCCTTGATACTTGGGAGACTCCCCATATTCCTTGTTGACAATACATTAGCAAGTTACCTAACTTGAACATCTAAGTTATAAATGGAAGAGGAGTGGTTCTTCACATTTAATCAAATTTGGTTTTCATCCTCTTCTGACATTCATTTTGGATATTAACCTTGGAGCTTGCCATGTCCATTAACTTGTCCGTCTTTAAGTCTAAGGATTTAAGCCTACGCTACTGAAAACCTAGTGGCTGCATTGTTAATCTAAGAAAAATTTGGGCAGTTCTTCTACTTAAGATCATATGGGTTAAAGTATGGATTGTTAACTCCCCATTCTTGGGCTCATATGAAATTGGTTTATTTCATACCATTGCTATCCATGAAAAAATCAATTGACATGTGGCTTTCTTGCCTAAAAAAGTCACTTCATTATTGTATTACCTTCACTTGGTTAGAATAAGAGGCTTGTAATTTGCTTAATTTCTTACTAAGGGCTGAAGTTTGAGCTTGCAAAGCTGACACTGAATCTGTAGCTTTCACTCCCTTATGCTCTTTGAAAGTTTGTTGTGTGGCATGAATAGTCTTTCTCATCAAAGAACCACTAGCTGTTGTATCTATAGTCGCCCTTGTATATGTATTAACTCTATTATAGAATGTTTACAACAATAATTCCTTTGGTAAGTTTTGGTGCGGATAGCTCCTTTGTAATTCTTTAAATCACTCTCATGCTTTATATAAGGACTCTTCGTCAATCTACTAGAAATTTATGATCTCCTTAATAATTCTTGGGGTCTTCGTCAATGGAAAATACTTCATTAAAGAGGCTTGTACAAATTGCTCCCAAGTTGTGATAACTTCATTTGGCCAATCTATAAATTACATATTAGTTTGTCTCATAATTAATAAGGATAACTTTATCTCAAAGTTGTTGGCTAAGACGTGGGTTCTTGTGATGTCCTATTGATTCACATTAAAACCTGGCCTCATGTTTGATGTAAACCTTTGTTTCCTTCTTTTGTCATTGCTTTATCTATAGTTTCTTGACACTTTGTTATTTTCTCTTTCTTGCATGGTGATGTCAGTGATGTCAGAAATTGATGTATCTCCTAATTTGATTAAGCTCCTTTTGATTCTTATGTTTATGAACCTGTAGTCATACAAGAAACAAATTATCAAAATCCTTAGATCAAAAGAATTCAAATTGTATGAGATGCTACAATTGTAATCCGTAGAAATGGTACTAAAAACTTGTTCATTAGTTTTATATTATATTGCCAATATACGAGTCATATATTGTAGAATAACTAATATCGTTCCCAAGAGGATTGAATATAGCCACCTAAAAATTTGAATTACACTTTGTATAAGGTAATAAAAGATTGAATTGACTGAAAATTAAAGTAAATTATCAAAACTTGATAAATGAACAAGTAAGGGATAAGAGTGAAATTGAAGTTACTCAATGATAGAAACTTATGGATTTATATCCTTTTTTGTCTTCCTTTTACCCTGTGAATTGAATTATACTTGATCCTAGATATCCAAAGATTTTGATTATCCTCTTTTGAGATCTAAGTAAGTAATCCTAATTGAAATAGATAAAAGTTAAGTTGTAATATCTCAATTTCTCAAAATTACTTTGAACTAATCAATTAGATTTAAATTAATCGTAAGGATAATTAACTTATACTTAAGATCTCTCTTCAATTTCTTATTAACCTGATATTTGTAAGTCTATTAAGGTACCAACACTCGTTGTGCAACTTAAAAATATATCTTAATTCCATCTCTTAAATCAAATCCATAATCAAGTTTGAAACACAACCATTCAGATTTATATACAATGCAATGAAATTGAAGAAGCTAAGAGAATGAAATTAACATGAAGCCTTGATTTCGAAAATATGGAAAATTGGAGTTGATCTTGAAGTTTCCACTTTTGTTCTTTTTTTTACGATGTGCATCCTTCAAATGGTGTTTTAAGCTTCTTTATATACTTTTAAGCCTTCTAGGGGTTTTTTTCATGTATATATCTTCCAAAACTATAAAGAATCAAAAGTATGAAAAAAAGTTCACATCCTAAAAAACACCTTACATGATTGTATATAACCATTCATGATCCTGCATACTGCCTAAACTCTCTAAAAGGATTATGCAAGGAGTTGCACAATAATGCCAGAAGCTTCCAATCTTCTTCATCTTTTCCTTACTTTTTCCTATCTGCATTCCTCACTAAACACATAAAAAAATACTTAAAATATATATTTAAGATCATAATCCTTCCTTAAATAACAGTAATCAAACAAAACACATGTAAATGCTAACAAGAACATAAATCTAAATCCTAAACACATGATTGTCATCTAATAAAACACTAAAAACACATTCTAACACCTAGAAAACACACTAAGTTAAAAACCTATCACAAAAATTTGTCCCTAAAGTATTACATCTATTTACATATCAAAAGGAGTTAATGGCATTAATTTTGGCAATTAAGCAATGGTCCCTTCATGTTATTGGAAGACATTTTATTAAAAAAAATATCGCATAGGCTTAAGGTATTTTTAGAGCAAAAATAAGCACTTTTTTCATCAAATGTGGTTACCTAAACTATTAGGATTCAAATTTGAAATAAAGTATAATAAGGGTGTGGAGAATCGAGCTACTGATGCACAATCTGGGATATTAAGTGCCGAATTATATTCCTTAATACTTTTTAGCATTCAAACTAACTTACTTCCTCAAATTCAATAAAGTTAGACTGGTGATCGTTGTCTTCAACCACTCATTTAGAAACTAAAGTAAGGCCACTCTCTTAAGTCAAAAATAAAAGTAAGGTCACGCTTTGAAGTCAGCCTATACTTAAGGTGAATGATACTTTATAGTGAAAAGGAAAGTTTAGTAGTTGGAAATTATTGATCATTACATAATCACATTATTTCCCCTTTTCATGCATCAACAACTAGAGGTTATTCGAGCATTTCAAGTACTTACAAATGCATTCAATTGTACTTCTTTTAGGAAAAATGTAAATCTATATTAGAGAATTTGTCCATTAGTGTGATGCTTGTTAGAGGAATAAATACAAGACCATAGCAACTTTAGGCTAGCTTCAACCATTATTGATTACGAGCCAATTTTGGATTGATGTAAGTTTAGCCTTTATAAAAAGATTACATAAATTAAAAGTTTATACGATGATCATGAGAGTGGTCAATTACCTTACTAAGAATGGACATTTTATTACTCTTATTTATCCTTTTACAACTAACTTAGCTCATATTAATATTGTTTACGAACTCCATGGCATGCTTTTAAGAATAATTAGTAACAAAGACCCACTTTTTACCAGCACATTTTGGATTAAGTTCCTTTAAAATTTAAGGGAGCTTCTTTGAATTTTTCTATAGTTTACCAATCCTCAGTAAGATGGTCAAAGTGAAGTCTTAATAAAATCTTAGAGACCTATCTTTGGTATATGATAGGAGATAGTCTAAGGCAGTGGAAGTTACTAGTTATCATTAGCTAAGTTGTGGTATATCACTATCAATCATTCTATGAAACAATATTCTCCATCCTAGACTTTTATAGATATATACCTCCTGTGCATATGCCCTATATAGTAGGTGATTCAAAGGTTCTACAGGTCGATCAAATTCATCAAAGATTTTGAAGTCACTTTGAAATCAATTCAATTTCATATAAAGAGAGCTTAAAATCATATAAATCAATTAATTGATAAACATCATATTGAGTGCCAATTTTAAGTTGACAATTTAGTTTATCTCAAGTTACAACCCTATTGCCAGTGAAGTGTAACCTCCTTTCCTAACTAGAAGCTCTCATCCTTCTATTTTGTTCCTTTCATAATTCTTGAATGTATTGGTTCTATTGCTTATAAATTGAAACTTCTATAACATCCTTATATTAATTCTACTTTACACATTTCTCTGTTGAAACCCCATGTTTCACCATCTATGCCTATTCACTCTTACTTTTCAGCATCCTTATCAATAAATTTTTGACGTCAAGTTGCTATCTTAGATAAGCAAATATGAAACACCATAATCAACTAATGGTCCTTTTATTAATGTAGTATTTAGTAGATGTTAACTCAGATGTCTCTTAGGAGTACCCGTATGACCTTCGACAATGCTACGTATATATGAATCTTATACATAAGGTTCTAAAGAAGAGAGATAATGTTACAACTGAAATAAAAGGAACAATATAGGAAGAAAAAGATGAGGAATAGAAGATACAACAATGTTTTTAGAAAGAATGAAAAAGAAGAATGATGTCATAGAAATTAGTGTGGGAGAAAAATGTTGACAGGTGTAATAAGATTAGTGTTGAGTTTGTAATAGCTAGTGTAAGTACTTAAAAGGCCAACAATTATCAATGATTAACTATCCAAAAATAAAACATCTTATCACTGTATTGTATTTCTTCTTCTCTCTACTCTTCTTCGTTTATTATATGAATGTTATCATTAGGGTTAATATTATAAATGTAACCTATAACACATTAAGGGTGAGGCTTTAGAGGTGTTTTTTTATACTAAAAGACACATATAATATTAGGTTATAAGGAGTAGAGACAAATAGCACTAAAATGAGTCCCTTCAGAGAATCTAAAGAGGGCACTAGTAATACACCAACTTATGGAACCTTTTTACTCTATAGATTCTTTCGTTTATGTCATATGAACCGATGTTGCGAATACTATATTGCACTTGATACTGGGTTTGGTTATGGTATAATATAGTATCAATATCAATCAATATTGAATATTTAAAATTATAAAATAATCCCTAAATTTTCTAAAATTACATATCTTCATATAGTCTTTCATTACTATGAATTAGGGTGAATATATCATATGTCATATAGGTTTTAAACTTTTAAATTAAAACAACATTGTAAAATGAATAATATTGTAGTTAATTAACAATTGAAATTAAGAACTTGATTTGAAAAAACCTTGACAAAATTGTAAATTATGTTTTTCTTCTTTTTCACAAGGCACCTTTTAGGTTCAATTAGCATTCCCATATCCATCCCACCACAAGCCAACAAAAGCCCAAAACCAAGTAATAATAATTTTATATAGATCAAAAATTAGAATTACAAGCCACAATATAACTTAGTTGCCTACTTTCTCTATATTCCCCTAATTATATGTGATTTAAAGAGAATTTACTTATGAGAATGATATGGATTATAATTTAAGGGTAATTTTTATTGTATTACTACTCACAAATATGAATTTTGAATTTTATAATGAATGTATTGCATTAACCATTAACAATAAGTTCATTTCAAGTAAAAAAATTACATGCATATATTGTGAAACTTTCAATATTACTTAATTGTTAAATATTTGCTCAGAACTTTAAGAAAATAATTTTTACCAAAGAGTTAATTAACTTACAAAGTTATAAAGGTAGTTAAGATATTCTTACTATGTGTATAATATATATTCAAAGAAATTAATTTACTTTATAATAGTCAATCATTAAGAAGCCACTGATTTACTTTTTTATAATTTAATTCAAGTAAACATGTTTAAGATTGTGTTTATATAGGTGAAAATGTTCCTTTTATCTATTAATATTGTACTTATTAAATAAAAATAATTAAAATACTTGAATCCTTATTTTCAAAAATGGTTAGTGTAATTAAATGAGAGAAAGAAGGATGATCCTATTATATTGGTTTGTTAAAAAAATATATTTATTATGCGCATTAAAGAATAAGCATCAAATTTAATAGTAAACACCATTACTAATAAATATTAAAGCACAATTCATAATTCTTAAACATGGAGGTAACTTACTAAACAAAGAATCCGTCATAATATTTTTAGTTCAAGTTAAAAGCAAATAAACATGGAGGCAATATACAAAACAAAAGAATTCACTAAAACTTTTTTGGTTCAAGTTAAAGGCAATCATCGAAAATTGTTTAGAGACTTCAATTTTCCACAAATTAGGTTTTAAGAATTTAAGGTTTTTGAAACTCTTACAACTTAGACTGAAATGAGCAAAGGTTGCTAATTTCTACAAGTAACCTAAAAAAAAAAGTTAAAATAAGAGAATAATTGTTGATTGCAAAACCAATTCACTAGTTTTATGCTCAAAACTGCAAGTATACGGGGTGTAACTTATAGTAAAGAACAGATATCGATCGCTTAGAGATTGTGTTTAGATGCTACTTAATTTAGACTGCTTTGTTTGAGAACCAATTTTAAAAAAATTAAACTAAATCAAACAACTAATAATGAACAAATGATAAAGCAAAAGTGCAGAAACTTGGAATTCAAGATTTAACAATTAAAGAGCACTTTTTCCCTATCTTATCTCCCTCCTACCTTGTCAATTGACTCGTGCCTCACATAAGATGTCCTAATGTATTAATGACCCTCTCTCAAGGTGTAATTAATTGTCCTAGCTAAATTAAATGGAAATGATTAAGCAACCTCTCAATCTACAAAATCAGTCCACCAATTAAACTAGTTATGAAGTTATCCTATGGGTAATCAACTAATTAGCCAAGATCTCTATCTAACTAATCAATTAACT
>JAOQMP010000209.1:23369952-23380532 GCA_027563575.1 Erythroxylum pedicellare | reverse complement strand
TTCATTCAAATCAACAAAGTAGGAGTTCAATAAGTAGTTCAAAAGTAATCTCTACAAATAACTCAGCCACTCATAATTTCATTAACATCCCCAACAATCAAAAAATCCATAATAAAGATGATACAAGAGAAAAATGAAATAAGAACTAGATGAAGCAAGTTCCTCTTCTTTTTTTCCCAAATCTGGAAAATCTGGAGTTAGTGTGCTCTTTGCCCAATTTGGAATGGAAATCTTGATTCTTTACCTCTCTCTATTCTCTAAATCTATTTTTTAGCTCAAGGAGGCAAGTTTTCACGACATCCCCTTTGGCCCTAGGGATTTTTACCCTTATATAGTCACAAGAACCTAAAAATAAGTGAAACTTGCATGTCTCTTCGGGTTAGGGATCCCACGATCGTGGGAATTAGCATGAATCCCATGATTATAGGTTCTTGTCTTATAACTCCTCCACTTCTCTTCTCCTCTCTTGGTCCTTAGCTTAATCAAAAAGGTGGCCACCCTCCATTCGTACATCAAAATGATCAATTCTTACCCTAAATTAACATCAAACATAAAAGAACAAGCATGGAGATCAAACTAAATAAAAACATAAAAAATAAGTCCTAAAACACAACAATAATAAACTATTATGCAAGAAACACATGCCAAACACTTAAAAAAACACACACTAATGCACAACTATCAACTTTCCCATACTTAAATCTTTGCTTGTCCTAAAACCAAATCAAACACATCCAATCAATTCCATCACTTCATTTTTCACAAAGATCAAAACATGCAATCCCTCAAAGTTTGGCCAACTTAAATGTCAAGTTACTACACATATCATGACTTTTTTTCATTAGTGTATATAAGTAGATTCAACTTATGGCACCATTACTCAAAGATAAGTATAAACGCAAAATGATTCTTCCTCACAGTTTCACTCATTTCTCTCGATTGTTTAATGGTTAGTGTTTCACTCAAGCTCCCTATAGGGAACTACACTACCATAGGCTTGTTAATACACCATTTCTTCTCTACAATGATTACATGCATAAATAGACCAAAAAGGCTTGCTTCGGGTTGTAATGCGGTAAGGGTTAAGGTGGGTCAAACGAGGTAAAGGGTTTAACATAAGCATTCATAAAGTAATAAGTGAACAAAGGGATATTAAAACATATTTTTAAGATACACAAATGTAAATATACTACTACTCTGCACTTATTGATGCTACTAAAATGTTCTTCCTTTTTCTTTACTTTACTTTTTCCCTTTTTTTTTCAACAATTGAAGAAACAATGAACAAAATAGCAACTAAATACAATGTGATCCACTATTAGAAGTATCACTCAATGGTCCAAGAGTAGAAGTATCACTTAACTCATCTCGAAAAAAATGTAGCAAAAATCCCAAACTAACACATCACTTAATACTCTACTAAGCTTGTGAATGGGTAGGCTAATGAGGTTTCGGGTTTTAAAATGTGGGGTGTTTTCAAGAAACAAAAGGGTTAAGGCTCAATGGGGGTAGAAAGGGATAATAAAAGGTAGGACATTTAAGCTAAAGGTTAACATAAAAATGACCTTAATCATCTATATTAAACATACATTCAGTAGACTCAAATCGATTCAAAGCAAGTTCTGAAGGTAATAACCTAAGGATGCATCACACAAACAAAGAAATAAAATGACTATTAATGGAGTCATATAGGCTCAATCCTTTGGATCAAATGAAAATTTATTATGTGTCTCTACACTACGTCATTGCTCAATTGTCAAATTTTGAGTAAGCTTATGCAACCAATGACTTTTTATCACTCAACACGATTTATTCTCTACTCAAGTAGCCTAATTAGAGTTTAAGCATGAATTCAATCTCATTCCAACTAGAATGACAAAATCTCATGGCAAAATAAATCAAAATGATTCAAGTGTGGTTTCATTATTAACACAAAATAACATAAAACAATAACCTAATATTGTAACATCCCGTCTTCGGATAACGGGTTGAATTATACAAAACGGGTACACGAGAGATTAATCGGAGAAATTAGGAACACACATCTCATGCTCATGCATTTGTGAACAGTGGGAATGGGGTGTTACAAATATGCCTAAAACATGCATCCTAATTAACAAAATGCAAACAGTACCTAAGACAAACTAAAAGAATGCAATTGGCAAAGAAAATGTCACCTCCTCACACTTGGATAATACATTGTCCTCAATATGACAAGGCAACCACAAAGAGAAACAAAAACATTAAAACAAAACATTAAAAAAAAACAAGCAAGTAAATTAACTAATAAGGTAAATAAAACAATATAAAAAGTAAAAGGTAAGAGAGCCTTATAGAGATTGTGGTGGCGAAGGCATAGCGGAACATACTTCAATGTTCTTCATTTAGATGAACTTGAGGAATTTCTTTTCAATGTATCGTTGCTCCTTATGCACTTGGCTCATCTGGGTGCTAATCTCATTAATTTCCAGTGTCATTAGTTGATGGTTGGCCAATTGGTTGAGGATTTGCTGGAACTTGTCGACATCTGCTGCTACAGTTGGTTTATCTTCAACTGCTTCTTCTAGGGGCTTCGAGGGGACTTAAGAGGAGGATGGTTGAGAAGTGGTTACATTACCCTTCCAGTTCTTAACAGTAGTGCGTGTTTGAGGATTTTGGAGCACCATAAAATGAGGCTCTAAAATTTTAGAGCGTCTCAAATAAGGTATATCAAACATATCAGGTCTAGCTATGCGTACACCATCCACATCAAGATTATAGTGCAAAGACAAAGTAGTAACAATGTAAGTTATGCCAAAATATGAGCTTTTCTTAGTAATGGAACCCATAATAGATCGAAAAATGTGATAACGAGTATTCACTTTAATTTTACGATCCATGCACCAAAGAAAGAAAAGTTCCTTAGTCAAACACTTGTTACTTTCAGTTTTGTTAAAAACAATTAAGCATATAAACTTTTGAAGAAGTAAGTGTTTAGTGCTACGAATCAAATTGTTAGTTGCATTCCTAAAGCCAAAAGTGTTTTCACCCATAAGGATCTTCTAATAATCATCCACATTAAAATCATCATGGTCATCCAAAACTTTAGTGTTAGATAATTCAAAGAGTGCACGAATCATAGTATAATCCAGCCTATATGCATGACCACCAATTCTAAATCAGAATGTGTCCATTTTAGTATTGTAGCACACAGTGGTGAAATATTCTATAGTCATCATAAGGTATATCAATACATTACAATGAATTAAACGACCCAAACCAATATTTGCAGTTAATCTTTCAATGTTACAACTTAGTCCTAGAGTTTCTAACAAGTTAAAATCAAAGTACCTAGGAGGTCTTCGAATCTGATACCTTCTTCTTCCAAAAATATAAGGAATGGGGTGCAAAAATTGGCTGCCATATCACATTTACCTTCTCTGGAGACTTAAAGGCATAGTTGGTCAGTTGGTTTATGGGCTAAAAGCTTCCTTGGAGCCATTTAAGGAGAGAAACTTACAAAAAGAGTTAAGAGAGAGATTAACACATTTTGTAGAGAGAAATAGAGAAAAACGTACTAAATCCTTGGTTTCTTGAGTGGGTAATGTGAAATAAGTGTTGAGTGAATAATGATGGAAAAAGTGGAGAAAACACCAAAATTTGGGGGAAAGATGAAGGATTTGTAAGTGAGAGAATATGAGAAGATGAATAAAGAAGGACAAAATTTTAAAATACTTCAATTGGGGATCCCAAGATCTCCCATGATCATGGGTTAAGGCTCTAGAAAGTTTCTGAAGAGCCTTCCCATATTCGTGGGAAATAGACCCATTCCCACGATCGTGGGCACTGTACAGACACCCAATCTTGATTTTCCAACTTTTTGGCCCTCTTCCGAGCTTAACATGCATTCCCAACATTCAAGTAACCTATAACCACATTAAAACCACCCAACCATCAAGAAACTTGAAGAGAAAACAAGTAAAAACTCAAACAAAACCCAAGTAAACATCAAGAAATCATAGCAAACTTAAACCAAATAAAATCAAAACAAATAAGTAAACAAAGATAAGCAAAAGAAAGGTAAACATGCTAAGTTAAGGTCATTAGTTTGACCATTGCACATGCATTCATGAAAGGGTGGGAGAAAGGAAAGAGATGACTTCCCTTTCTTATTAGTATGTCCCTCCATAGTATTGTTTACATCTATACCCATTGACTTTGAATGCTTTACCCTTGTCATTTTCTAACTCCAAGGCTCCATGAGGAAACATTTGAAGGATCTTGAAGGGTCCATTCCATCTTGACTTGGGCTTTTCGAGAAATAACCGAAGCCGTGAATTGAATAAAAGGACCAAGTCCCCACTCTTAAACTCCTTTGTTTTAATATGAGTATCATGCCACTTTCTTGCTCTCTTTTTTTATACATCTTAGCATTTTCATAAGCTTCAAATCTCAAATCTTCCAATTCATCAAGTTATAACAATCTCTTCCCACCCGCAAGCTTCCAATCCATATTCAACTTTCGAATTACCCAGTAAGCTCTATGCTCCAACTCCAAAGGTAAATGACAAGTCTTGCCATACACAAGTCTATACCTATGGGTGTCTTGAAGGCTGTCTTATATGCCCAAAGTGTATCATCTAACTTCAAAGCCTAATCTTTCCTTGAAGTGCTCACTACCTTCTCTAAAATCTTCTTCAATTCTCTGTTCACCACTTCCACTTGGCCACTCATTTACGAATGGTAAGGAGCTGCCAGTTGATGATGCACATTATATCTTTTCAATAGAGCTTCAAAGGTTTTTTTTTTCAAAAATGACTCTCTCCATTACTAATTATCGCTCTAGGCACTCAAAATCTAGTGAAAATCTTCTTGATGAATCTTTGTACCACCTTGCCATCATTGGTTGGAGTAGCTATAACTTCAACCCACTTTGAAACATAATCAACTCCAACCAGTATGTATGTGTTACCTAAGGAGGATGGAATGGTCTCATAAAATCCAAGCCCCACATGTCAAATATTTCCACTTTTATAACGTTTGAAAGTGGCATCTCATCCAGCTTTGATATGTTGCCCACTCTCTGGCATCTATCACATTATAACATAAAGTTTTAGGAATCCTTGAACAAACTTGGCGAATATAACCCACATTCTAAGATACGAGCTGCTATCTTGCTCGCTCCACAGTGTCTTACATACACTGAACTATAACATTGAGTCAAAATTTTAGGCTTTTCATCTTCAGAGACGCACCTGTGAATCACATTGTTAAGAAAAATTTTATATAACACAAGTTCACACCAATTATAGTGCGAACACTGGAATAAGAAATGCTTCCTTTGTTGATA
Organism: Erythroxylum pedicellare; assembly: GCA_027563575.1. Taxonomy (NCBI): domain Eukaryota; kingdom Viridiplantae; phylum Streptophyta; class Magnoliopsida; order Malpighiales; family Erythroxylaceae; genus Erythroxylum; species Erythroxylum pedicellare. The sequence goes on along the minus strand of JAOQMP010000209.1, from coordinate 23,375,203 downwards.
TGAGAGATTAGAAGGAAGAATACCACCTGAGAGGTAGTTTGCAATATCTACAAACCAAGGACAAAATGAATTTTCTACCATCATTTAAGCCTCATCACGAAAGCTCTCCTCGATTTCCTCTTCTTCTTCATGGTGTCCCCTTCAAGTCGTGATAGGTGGTATGGTGCAACATTTTCTACTCCCTTCTTGTCTTTAATCTCAATGTTGAATTCGTGGAGCAAAAGCACCCACCGGATGAGCCTAGCCTTGGCATCCTTCTTAGCAAAGAGATATTGTAATGCTGCATGATCTGTAAAAATTAGGACATATGAGTCAAAAACATAAGAACAAAATTTCTCACATGCAAATACCACAGCAAGCAATTCCTTTTATGTAGTTATGTAATTTAGTTGTGCTCCCGTTAAGGTCTTCCTTGAGTAGTAGATGGCATGTTGCCTCTTTTCCTTTCGTTGTCCAAAGAAATAGCCAACGACATGATCTCTAGTATCACACATAATCTCGAAGGGGAGAAACCAATTCAACAACGTCAGAATAGGTGTTGTTGTAGATGCCTTCTTCAACCTATTAAAAGCATCCAAACAAGCATCATTAAACACAAAAGGCACATCTTTAACTAAAAAATGAGTCAAGGGTCTAACAATAAGAGAGAAATCCTTGATGAAATATCTGTAGAACTTTGCATGATCAAAGAAGACTTAGATGCCCTTGATGTTGGTGGGAGGTAGTAGCTTTTCAATCACTTCGGTCTTAGCTCGATCTACTTTAATCCCCCTATGTGATATCTTATAACCCAATACGATTCCCTTTTGGACAATGAAATGACACTTCTCCCAGCTTAAAACTAGATGAGACTCCTCGCATTTTTAAAGCACTTTTTCTAAGTTAAACAAGCAATGATCAAAAGAATCTCCAAAGAAAGAGAAGTTATCCATAGATACCTCCATGTGGTTCTTATTCATATACAAAAAAAGCATACACCTTTGGAATGTGGAAGGTATATTGTATAAACCAAAAGACATCCCCCTATAAGCAAAAGTCCTATAAGGACAAGTGAAAGTAGTCTTTTCCAGATCCAGTGGGTATATAAACACCTGATTGTACCCTGAGTATCCATCAAGAAAATAGTAAAATGCATGGCCAGCCACCCTCTCAATCATTTGGTCCTCAAAAGACAAAGGGAAATGATGTTTCTTGGTGGCCAAATTGAGCTTCTGGTAATCAAGACACACTCTCCAACCTGTGATGGTCCTAGTAGAAATCTTTTCACCTTTTTCATTCTCCATCACTGTCATGCCTCCCTTCTTAGGCACGCATTATACCAGACTCACCCACTCACTATGTGAAATGGGGTAAATGATCCCCACATTCAAAAGCTTCACTACCTCCTTCACAATGTCTTGCATGTTTGGATTTAACCTTCTCTGTCTCTCCCTCACTATTTTACTTCCTTCTTCTAAGTTAATCCTATACATCACCATATTGGGGTTAATCCCCCTAATATCAAAAATTTGCCACCCCATTGCTCTCATCCTCTTCACAATGATCTCACCACTTTCTCAAGCTCACAATCCAATTGGTTGGAGATAATGATGGGTAGGGTATCGTTCTTACCTAAAAAGGTGCATCTCAAGTGGGAAGGTAAAGGTTTAAGCTCTAAAGTGCGGGCTTAACAATGGAAGGTGGTATGGGTGTAGCTATTCTCTCCAACTTCTCCTTCTCAACTCCCTCACATAATTCCTCTTCTCTCACACTCTCATCCCTGTGTACTTCAATAACTTTATCAACTTCCTCTTCAACTTCCTTCACACACTCATCCACAACATCAACCTTCATACATGTTGTACAATCCATTAACTTCTTTAAATATTTAGACATGTTAAATTCAACCAGCTCATCACCAATTCTCAAAACAAATTTGCCTTCATACACATCAACTAATGCCCTACTAGTATTCATAAAGGACTAACCCAAAATCAATGGACAATTTTTATCCGCTTTAAAATCTGACACAACAAAATCAATAAGAATGATAAATTTATCCACTTTTACTAAAAGATCTTCTACAACTCCAAATGGCCTTTTGATGGATTAATCTGCAAGCTAAATGAGCATGAATATTGGTTTGACCTCTCATAATCCTAATTTTCTAAAAATAGACAAAGGCATCAAGTTAATACTTGCACCTAAATCACATATGCATTTAGAAAATTCAAAGTCACTAATAATATATGGAATATTAAAACTCCTTGGATCTTGTAGTTTTAAAGGCATTGTGCTTGATATGATCGAACTACAATTCTTTGTCAAGGTTATTGTCTGATTGTCCTCCCAAGTGCATTTATTTGTGAGTATGTCCTTAAGAAACTTCGCATACTTGGGCATGCACTCCAAGGCTTCCACCAATGATAAGTTAATTTGAAGCTTCTTTAGTTTCTCTAGAAACTAGAAAAACTGAGTGTTTACCTGATGTTGTCTCACCCTTTTTGGATATGAAAGTTTAGACTTATAGGGTGGTGGTGGTACATATGGCCTACCTCTCTTCTACTTTATTTTCTTGTATCTCCTTGCCTTTCTCCTTTGTTTGATTCTCCTTTTACAATCTTGGCTCCTCCAGTTACTTGCCACTATAAAGTGTGATTGTCTTGAGTTGTTCCCTTGGGTTGGCTTCAATGTTACTTGGTAGGCTACCTGTATTTCTAGAAGACAAAGTAGTAGCAAGTTGACCTACCTAAACCTCCAAGTTATGGATAGAGGAAGCATGGTTCTTCAAGATTTGGTTAAATTTGGCATTCTGGCTCGCAAACATCCGTTTCTAATTCTCTTCTTGCTTTTTTTAACTTTCCTCTTGGATTGAGAATTTGGACACCAATATGTCCATTTTTCTCTCCAAAGATGCAAAACATTCTTGTTGAAATCCGTGTGGTTCATATGGTTTTGCTTGGCCACCTGCATTGTTAGTACTCCAAGAAAAATTTGGGTAGTTTTTCCACTCGGGATTATATATGTTAGAGTATGGATTGTACCTCGATGTGGTTCGCCTAAGTAATTTACTTGTTCTACGCTACTAGCTCCCAACAAGAAGCATTCTATTGTGTAATGGTTGTCCTTCCCACACAACTCACAGTGAACCTGCATGGCTTTGTCTGTGGATGAAAAAGCTCCTTGTATATTGTTCAACTGCTCAGAGAGGGCAGTAATCTAAGCCTGCAAGGTTATGATAGAATCAATTGGAATCATGCCTTTTCTTCCCTTTTTGCCTCGTCTACTCGTTTCATTCGACCACATTCAATTACTACTTGCCAACTCCTCAAAAAGATCATAAGCCACCTCAATGATTTTCCTCATCAAAGACCCTCCAGTAGCTGCAACTATTATCCCTCTTGTAGCCTAATTCACACCATTATAGAATGTCTATAGTAAGAACTCCTTTGGAAGGTTATAGTGTGGGCAACTTCTTTACAACTCTTTGAATCTCTCCCAAGCTTCATATAATGACTCCCCATCATGTTCCTAAAAGTTTGTAATTTCCTTGATGATTCACATAGTCTTTGTTAATGGGAAGTACTTGGCAAGGAAGGCTTGGGCTACTTACTCCCATGTAGTAATTTGAGATGCACTAAGTGAGTTGTACCATGATTTGGCTCGATCTGTCAAAGTGAATGGAAATAATCCGAGCCTCATAACATCATGAGACATCTCTTGGAATCTAAAAGTGTCGCATATCTCTAAAAAGTTTCCTAGGTGGGCATTAGGATCTTCAGTTGATATCCCATATAATTGAACAATTTTCTAGAGTATGTTCAGGAGTGTCGGCTTGATTTCAAATTTATTTGCTGTGACTGCAGGCCAATGCAACTCCTTTTGGACTAAATTTGGGCCATATAAAATCCATCAATGTTTTCTTGGCCCCTCCTTGTTCTTCTTCTTCCACCATATTTGTTTGAAGATTTTCTTGGCACTTTGCTCTCCTTAACCTCCTCTCTTGCCTTGTAATATCAAAAAATTCTTCTTCAAAAGCTTTATTGGACCTTTTAGAACTCCTTGTGTTTATGCACTTGCAAATACACAAGGAAAAGTATCAAACAATCTCAAATCAAAGTTTCCTATACTAAACAAGCAATCCCCAACAACGACACTAAAAACTTGTTGATTGCAAAATCAATTCACTAGTTTTACGCTCAAAACCACAAGTATACAGGGTGTAACTTGTAGTAAAGAATAGATATTGATCCCTTAGAGATTGTGTTTAGATGCTACTTAATTTAGGTTATTTTGTTTGAGAACCAATTTTAATAAATATAAACTGAAAAATTAAACTAAATCAAACAACTAATAATGAATAAATGATAAAGAAAATTTGTAAAAACTTGGAATTCAATATTTAACAATTAAAGATCACTTTTTCCCTATCTTATCTCCCTCCTACCTTGTTAATTGAATTGTGCCTCACCTAAGATGTCCTAACATATTAACTACCCTCTCTTAAGGTGTACCTAATTGTCCCTAGCCAAATTAAATGGAAATGATTAAGCAATCTCTCAATCTACATAATCAGTCTACCAATTTAACTAGTTATTAAGTTATCCTATGGGTAATCAACTAATTAGCCAAGATCTATCTCCAACTAATCAATTAACTTAATAAATGTACAGCCCTACACAATTTACCAACTTAATTTCTTAATATATTGTAAGGTATAAGCTCAACATTCATCAAAAGTATCATTCATTCAAATCAACAAAGTAGGAGTTCAATAAGTAGTTCAAAAGTAATCTCTACAAATAACTTAGCCACTCATAATGTTACTAACATCCCAAACAAACAGAAAATCCATAATAAAGATTCTAGAAGAGAAAAACAAAATAAGAACTCGAAGAAGCAAGCTCCTTTTCTTCTTTGCCCAAATTTAGAAAATCTAGAGTTGGTGTGCTCTTTGCCCAATTTGGATTGGAAATCTTGATTCTCTAGCTCTCTCTAGGCTCTAAATCTCTTTTTTTAGCTTAAGGAGGCAAGCTTTTAAGACACCCTCTTCGGCCCTAGAGATTTGTGCCCTTATATAGTCACAAGAACCTAAAAATAAATGAAACACATGTGTCTCTTCGGATTAGGGATCCCACGATCGTAGAAATTAGCATGAATCCCACGATCATAGGTTCTTGTCTTACAACTCCTCCACTTCTCTTCTCCTCTCTTGGTCCCTAAATCAACCCCAAAGGTTGCCACCCTTCATTCCTACATCAAAATGATCAAT
>JAOQMP010000209.1:23324804-23337700 GCA_027563575.1 Erythroxylum pedicellare | reverse complement strand
GCTACAATATAATCAGATCTGCCTTCAACTTTGCTTGATCAATCCGAATCAAGCACCCCTTGCAAACCTCTCCTATAACTGTAGTACTACCTATTGCTGTACTCACCTCTAGTCTATACTATAATAGCTCCCTATCACAATGTAGCCTAGATGCCAGATGCGATGCGATAAATGAATGCTTAGATCCTAGATCTAGCAATGTAAATGCTTCAAAGTCATAAATAAGAAGTGCACCTGCAACGATATCCGGAGAGTCCTAAGCCTCTTGCCTAGTTATAACATAGACTCGAGCCTGGGACTGCAATCGACTGCTCCGCATCTCAGTCCTCATAGAAGGACTCCCAAAGCTCATTCTGCCTGTACCTTAGCCTCTCTACCTGGATCCACTACCTCTGCTCTGCTGGACTATAGCATCACTCCCAAATTTCCCACTCAAACCAAACTGGGCTTTAACAATGACAGGAAAATTTCTGATTATGTGCTCTAGAGAGCCACATCAAAAACAAGCTCCTAACAAAGTCCAACACTCTCCACCATGTCTTTTCCCACAATGCTCACACGGGGGCCACTAACTCTGTACTATACCTCTTCTACTGCCAACCTGTGTAAAACACCCCTCTGTCTGAACCCTAACTGCCTTGATCTAGCTAGTGGTCTAAAAGCTTTGTTCTGGCGCTTATTGAATCTTCTACTAGAACTATTTTGACTCTCACTATACCTCTTCATTCTGGATCCTTGCCCAGTCTCTGTTTGTCTCTCTCTCAATAACTGCTTAATCCTGATAGAAGCAAGTCTCAACTCAGTGAAACTAATCAAGTTAGAAATTTCCAACTATATTCTGATCTTCATATTGAGTCCATCCTCAAACCTCCTACACTTGTCTTCTTCGATAGGGATCATAGCAGTGGCATAGCCCATCAACTCGTTGAACTTGATCTCATATTCTGCCACTGACATCCAGGAACTCCTTCATCTTATGGTCCAAGTAGATCTTGGGCATGTAGTTTTCTTTGAAGACCCTTAGAAAATCTTCCCACTTTAGGTAGCAAGGCCTGGTGGTATTACCTGGGACAGTCTTCCACCACTAGTAAGCTGGACCCTGCAGTAAGGACACTGCATAATTGAACCTCTCATCTGGCTCGCAGTCTATCTAATTAAAAACTCTTTTTGTCCTTTCTAACTACGCTTCGGCCTCAGCAGGGTCTGTGCTGCCATAGAAATCCATAGCCCCCTGCTTTCGCAGCCTATCATACCTCCTCTCTCTTCTCTCAGGAACTCTAGGAGACATTTTCTCTATTTCAGATACTGAGGACTCCCTACTAACTCTTATCGATCCTAGGTCAGTTGGTTCTCCCAATTAATCACCTAGGGAGGATGACCTATAACAAATAATAACTTCAATCATTATCCACATTTCTCATGATATTTCATACTTAACATTCTTAGAAATCCTTATGGATGCCAAACCATGCCCTGATACCACCTACTGTGGTGCCCCCTTACCCTAAGATACATAGCGGAACACCCTGCGGACATTCCAGTACATAATCTATGATAATGATACGCTACGTTCAATCACAACATTCGCTTAACATGGCATCATCTATGTTTATTCTCTTATGAAACATCATCAAGAAAGTCATAGCATTTTAAAAACCAAAATTTCTCATTTCTTTTTATAAAGAGCAAATGTTTACAATGTATCTTTTAACATCCATACTTATACAACATCATAGCCTAATATAGAAAGTTCTACATGAAAGAGGAAATACTAAAAAATCTATCTAATCTGTCCAAACCTAGCTGAATGACCTTTAAGCTATTTCTTCTCTTTCCTAAAAGTACAAATCTGTTTGTAGGGTCCCTCAGTAGCTAATATTGTCTCTTGGTCCTGAAAAATCAACATTGCAATTTGATGAGTTTTGCGAACTCAATAAGGTAATCATCATCGATGGTTCGCTCAATTCATGCATCACATCAATACACTTAACATATTATTCACATCTTTTTTTTTCATATTCATAAAATATCACATTTCACTTTCAGAACAATCATCATAATCCTTTTATTCATATACAATACACATATCAAGTATAAATGCAATGCATGTGAGACTCACTTTCATTTATTATTATATTTGTGACCGAGTGACTTTTTACTAGCTCATATCCCTTAGTGGATACCGAGCTATGACAAATTATGTCCCATATCCCTTAGTGGATACTGAGTACATTCACAACTGAGCCTGAGGCTCTTTTCACATTCGGAGCTTTAAGCTCTTTTTCACTGGCAACTTCGATCACAACTTCCTTTATCTTACATGCATTCATGTATTGAAATGCTTCACATTCAAATTCAAATCACATTTTTCATCCGACCTAAAGTCCGAAATTCAATATCATTGTTGATTAACATGTATTCTATTACATTCACATACAAGGAGCACTTCAGTATCTCATTCATATATCATAATCATTGGACCTTCATTGTCTAGAATCAAAACAATCAATTAACATCCATTTAATAAGTCAAACATAATATAAAACAAACAATTAATTGGGTGAGACCATCTAGGTTACTCACAAGTCGCTCCCGAAGCTAATGCCTGGAAGTTCCGGCAATGTCTGAAGGATGACGTTCCAGTTGCTCCTCTATAACAAGCAATATACATATATCACAATTTGCACAATTGCAAGTGTTTAATAATGACATGTATGTAAATGAAATATGTACAATGCGTGTTCATGACAATCCTGGGTATTTTTTCCATTATCCTCTTCACATAACCAATCCTATCTCAAAACTGACCTAATTATAATTTGTACTTAGGTTTATACCTCAATAAAACTATTAAAATCACAATTCATAACTCATTGAATCACTTTCAAAATTTTTCAATAACCAACTTTCATATCTACTGTTCTTGATCATTTAGACAATGAAAATGAAGTAATTTGGCAATACTCTCTTCTAGAAAAGTGTTCTTGTATCTCTTAAGTTTCTACTGACACTAAAATCATTCAATTTGGTTTAGAAATCTGAAAGTTATACCTCAAACATTTTCAGACTGTTCTTATACTGAAACAATACACTACACCCAATTTCCATCCAAAAATTAAAAGTCTTAGAGACTGAATCAAAATTTGACTTATATCTCTAGTTTACTCCTAATAACAAATCATCTTATTCGGAGCTCTATAGCTTAAGATATAATTTAAAAGCCAAAGTATGTTCATAACAAAATCATGCTCTTCCAATCTATTCCCTCTCTTTCTTTCCATCAATCTTTTTTAAATCAACTCCAAAGGCCACAAATGTTTATGGAGAGATAGAGGCATGTGCTAGGAATCTATTGGTTCAAGAATTAAGTCATTTGGAGGTCGGATGAAAAAGTTATGGCTAACCTCCTGAATGTGATCGGACCAGACACTCTTGTGATCGCACCAGTGTGATATTGTTCTTCCTTCAATCCACAGCTTATTTCACGCTCACACCGCTGTTTCTCACGATCGCACTAGGTACACATTTAGGCATAACTTTCACTAGAAAGGTTGGATTAAGGTCATTCTTTGACTGTTTGAAAGAAGATTTCTGGACCTACAACTTTCATAAGGACCCTGAAGAAAGTTTTTGCCTAAAAAAGGGTAAAAATTCAAAGTAATATAGCTATCTCGTGTGTACATCCCATGCAACATTACTAACTTATAATGATCATATCTCTCAACTCTGAAATCTAAAAATTTCATACTTTATATCATTAAAAAGATAAAATAAAGATCTACAACTTTTATGAAGACAATTTTGTCTAAATATTTCAAGATAAATACAGTTTAATCATGAAAATTTTAGACCACATTTTAACCCCTTTTTCTCTTTTCTTTCTGTTATTCTAAAACAATTTCATCTTCCATGCAACCGAATATATTCCAAATATATCAAAAATCCAGGAATTAACATCAACATCAAAAATTAGAAATTCCCTACGTATGTTTACATTTTTTTCTGCATTTGTTCATCTTTTTCTGTTCTTTCATTAAATCTGACACTTCAAATTCATTTCTACTCCATTTCCATTCAAATCATTCACAACACATTCACAGTACAACTAAATATACAAGTTTACTCAAGATCCTTAAAATCATCAAAAACCAAATATTAGTCTTGCATGTTCTTCATGTTCTGTATTTCACATTTTCTGCTACACTCATTCAGTTCCATCAACACTTCCATTTCATCTTAACTCATTTATATATCCCTAATTAACCTTTTATCTTAACCCTATACTTGTTTTCGATTCATGTCTCCATCTTAACCCTATACACGGTCAAAATCTTAACCCTATACACGGTGAAAAGAAAAACAAAGCATATATTTTTCCATCATCTTTCATAATTTTCTGCACTAATTTCATACACGTTGTCCTTGATCTTTCAACTCTATAATCATTTCTATTATATCTTATAAAATTTTTTATCATTAAAACACACAAACAAAAATATCAATATATTCCTCCCATATACATGGTATATATGAAAACGTCTATTTTTTTTCACATGAATGTGTAATGTCAGTAAATCACCATTTTTGCTGCATAAACCAATAACTCTAAAGGATTAACAAAATACTTATTTGACAAAACTCTAAATTCGCTGAAACCTCAAGAATCCCTAATTTTCATGCAACTCATGTACACTTTGTAAAAGTTGACAAGCTTCGGTTTTTCTTAATGCAAATGGAAAGAAACAACAAAGTGGAAGTGGAAATGAACCGATAAAAACAAGGTGTGACTTAGGTGAAGGTTTGATGAAAAATTTTGTGTAAAAGAGGAAACTTGAAGGAGAAGGCTACGAGAAAGGAGATAAAGATGAAAATACTATATACTTAGTCTTTCAACTTCAAAGGACACTTAACTTGCTCTTTCTAAAGAAACTGAATAGTAAATCTTAATTAGGAAAGTGAGACTTGTCACTTATCTATCTTCTAAGGCATTAAACTAAGTTCTTATTAAACTAGTCCCATACTCTCATCTTTTTATACCAATTATCTCTAAATTTTCCAATAACATCTTCTCACAAATTCTAAAATCATCTCCAAATTTTCAAAGTTATTTTTAAAAATTCTCTAATGTCATTTGTTTTCTTATTTCTATTTTCATCCATCGATTTCCTCGCCAAGTGGTATTTTTCCTAGTCTAATAGTATTCAACCTTTTTGGAAAATTTTCCTAAAATTCACCAAGATTCAAAATTAACAAATACACTCACCAATTAAATTTTTAATACAACAAATTCACAATTCTCAATAGTATCATATCATAATTCAATTATACCCAGAATTATCCATGAATGCATGTATAATTATTTTCATATGCCAAAAGTTCACTATTTACGTGTATGTGTATATCATACTATACATGAGCATGAAATGTGTTTTCTAATCTCTCAGTAATCTTTCATATTTACTATTTTAACCTCCCCTCAGGTAATGGGATGTTACAACTCTCCCCTCCTTAAAAGAAATTTCGTCCTTGAAATTTTTACTGATTGTTCGAACAGGTGGGGATATTGCCTCTTCATATGCTCCTCTGTTTCCTATGAGGCTTCCTCGGTTGAGTGATTCCTCTAAAGGACTTTCACCATTAGAGTGACTCGGTTCCTCAGCAACTTGCTCTGAGATCCCATAATCTTGATCGGCTTCTCAACATAGCTTAAGTTACTAGCAACCTTAATCTTTTGCGCCAGTATCACATGTGTCGGATCTAATAGATATCTCCAGAGCATACGCACATGAAACATATTATGCAATTGAGACATTTCTTTCGGTAAGGCCAACTTATATGCCAAAGGTCCTATCCTCTCAATGATCTCATAGGGACTAATGTACCTAAGACTCAATTTGCCCTTTGTACCAAATCTCAATACTCCTCTCAGAAGTCTCATTGGTAGCTTGATGTACATAACCTCTATGAGACCAGATATTCAGTTTCCAGTAAGCATGCTCTCAAGGTTCATGGCTGCACCAACTGAACTACATATGACAGCAGCTAAGAGAGTCCTAAGATATCTTAACGGAACCTACAATTTCAGTCTCAAGTATGACAAAACAGGAAGCATAAAGTTGAGGGGGTATTCGAACAGTGATTGGGGATGCTCTTATGGTGATATAAAGAGCACCTCTGGTTATTGTTTTATCTTGGGATCAGGATGTTTCTCATGGGGATCGAAGAAGTAGAGTGTGGTAGCTCAATCTACAGCTGAAGCAGAGCTTATTGTAGCTATTTCTACTGTGAATCAAGCTATTTAGGTCAAGAAAATGGTGGAAAAGCTGTATGTTTCACTAAAGAAGAGTACAGAAGTGTTGATAGATAATAAAGCTGCATTGGCAATCTCACTAATCCCAGTATTTCATGGGAGAACAAAACACTTCAAGTTGAAGTATTATTTTTTACGTGATGTATAGCAAGGAGAAAAAGTTCAACTAGTGTACTGCAAAATAGAAGAACAAGTTGCAGACCTATTCACTAAAGCATTACAAAGAAGGGGGTTTGAGTATCTGTGAAACAAGGTTGGATTGTCCCAAGACTCATAAGACAGGAGGAGTATGTTGGAGTCTTAGAAGTCAAGAAGATCAAGAAAGTAGTTATGACAATAGAGTTAGTTTTTCCTGTTAAGTCTGTTAATGGTTGTTGAAAGCAATGTATAAATACATTCAGAAGAGATTAAATGAAATATCTCAATTCATTCTTCTCAAGTTCATCTTCTACAAGTTTACTATTGTCTGTAATCATCATCGTAAAATAAGAAATCTTTGCTCAAGTAATCAGTGATCATCTTTCTATGAGCTGTTGTATATATAAAACGTGCACACTTTGTGTTTCTAGTGTCCATTGCCAATTCTTTGATGGGGCTTTCCTGAATACCATATTTATTCTTCGTCATGTTCCCTTTTGGCTGGACTCGACATAGCACCCAATCATCTAGCTGTAACAACGAAGAAATTTTAGGTGCGTTAGGTGAGTTTCTGGTCACAAAGTTGTAACAAGAAAATTGAAAGGAGAAGAACCATATGGATGATATTAGTTTGAACAGAGGCCACCTTGGGAAGGGTGAATATAGAGGTCATATGAAATGAAGTTCATTGATGTCAACAAAAAATTTATGTTGAACCTAAAATGAATAACAACACTTAACGAGTTGTTTATATTTGTACCTGTGAATCAAAATAAATTCAACAAGATTCTTATTTATAAACTTTGTTTTTTGGTTCAAAGGAAAGCTAAATAAAACTTCAACCCTCTGAAGATGCTACTCTGTTAGTTGACACTAAAAAAGTTTATGGTTTTCAGTATTTTGATGTTGAAGAATGAATGCAATATTGGCCGATAAATGAGACACAAAACTTCATTTAATATAGGCAGAGAATTGAGACACAAAACTTTATTGATCACATTCTATCAGAAAAATAAACAATTTTTTAGTTAAGGCCTTACTGATAAAAATGGGTTACTGATCATTATTAATGATAAATACTGAATATATGTGTATTATTAATAATACTTAATCAATGGAGAGATTTACTTATTTTGTTGAAGTACTTAATGAGACTTGAACTTCTTACAATGTTTCTTATTCATAAAAATATATTTAGTTTGAAAGTTTTAAGTTTTCAAAATTCAGTAAATTTAAAATTAATTTCATAATTGTTTATGGAATTTAAGAGGATTGTATTAAAGTACAATTAACATATTTAGCAATTAGTATGAAAAGGATTCTTTATCATGACTTCTTAAGTAATCCAAAAATTTTGTTATTGCATAAGACTTCTATATACAGTCAAGTGTAGATCTAAGTTTGTCTTCTTTAGTATGCTGTAAAAGTTGAAAATAGAAAATATCCTACATTCAGATTGCCTAGATCACAAATAAAGAATTAAACATGTTACTAAAAAAAGAGAATAATGTGTTAAATATTACATGAATTCATTATATAAATATATATTTTGGAAATTGCATTTATAAAAGAATGTATTTTTATAATATAAATGGAACTTTCTTAGATGTTTAAGTTCTTTTGAACAAATAAGCAAAATGAAAAATTTCTTTATCATTATATCCTTAGGTTAGTATGCTGTGTTATGCTATTAAATGAAATAAGGAGAGTCCTCATTCTCTAAAGAACATTTCTTGTTCTCTCCCATGAAACACTTACAATGGGAAATGTAGCCTCGACAGAAAATAGTAACTAGAATATTGAAGATAAACACTTGCAAAATCAACTAGTTAGTGCGTGGAAAAATAGGGTTCACATTCAACATAATAAAGGGCTTCTCAGACACTACCAAAACGTGGTCAAGGATAAAGTGGTTACTCCCCCTATTGAATTATTAAAGGCAGGGGCTCAAGCTTGATCAAAAGCTTTAGTTGGCTTCTTTTGGTCTAAAAGACTACCTTTCCCGATTATGGAAGCCCGGGCCAAGGCTAGATGGAGCAAAAAAGACTTAGACAAAGTGATGCCCAAGGAAGATGACTCTATTTTCTTTAAATTCTTTGACGAGGCAAACTTAACATAAATTGTGGAACAAAGGCTTTGGCATATTGAGGACAACCCCTCTTTGTCCAGAGGTGGAAACCGGGTATGGCTCTTGACAGAAACATGATTGAATTGTTCCCTTTGTGGGTAATTTTCACAATATACCCATGGAGTTTTGGACAATTTCAAGGCTTAGCTTTTTAGCTAGTTTTTTAGGAAAGCCCATTTGTATGGATATACAGATAGCAACAATGTTGAGAAACCTTTATATGAAGATATGCATTGACGTTCAAAAGTCCGCCACTCTTCCTGATAAACTTTCTATAATAAGATTGGGTGAATAAGGTGAGTTAGAACATACTGAGATTGCCATTACATACCCACGGAAGCCTTCAAATGATATCAAAAAATGGAGATTGACTGGTAAGACATTTATAACAGGCTAGTATGATGAGCTTATGGAGACTGAGAGGGCTATTCCTGCTCTTAAATAAGTCAATATTGCAATTGTACAGCCTGAGAATGTGGTGTATCAGGGCATTGTGACTTCACAACCAGTTATGACGTCTGAGACAGAGATTCAACAAACTTGTTTAATAGAGGATACTAGTAAGGAACCTGAGATGATTGCTAATATTAGGAAGGTGTAGACTAATGAAAAAGAGGGGACTGCTCATCACCTAGTGCACCAAATCGCTAATGAACCAGTTGCATAATATACTTCTATAGTAGAGAATGGATTGGAAGAACCACCAGAAGCATCAAGTCCTAATGTAATTGTTGTAAATTCAACTGACCAAGAAGACCCTATAATTTTGAAAAACACTATTCGATGAAGACCAGTGAGAAAAAAAGTAAGTAGACAGCAATATTGAACTCCCCCTCACATATGAATATTGGTATAGAACACTAGAGGTTTGAATGACCCTCTTAAAAAACTAGTTGTGAAGGATATGGTAAAAGAGAAGAAACCTATTCTAATTGGTTTGCTTTAAACTAAAATTAAAAATTCTCATACCCTCTCTGGATCAAGCTTTTTGGGTGCTAATTGGGAGATCTCTAACATTAATTCTTATTTCACTGGAAGAATTATTTATCATTTTAACTCTTGTTTGATGGTAGTATAGGCTATAGAAGAAACAAATCAAATGCTTCATCTCCATTGCTGGCTGAAAATAGCAGTAATAACTTTTATGTTTCCCTTCTGTATGCGACTAACTTTAACTTCCAACGATATAAACTATGGAGGGCCTTGCAATGTATCCAGTCTACAATTCAGCTTCCTTGGCTAGTGGTTGGTGATTTCAATTGCTCTCTAACCTTAACAGAAATTGAAGGTGGTCGAGATGCACATCCAGGACACACAAAGGAATTATCTACATTCCTAATGCATTTAGACTTGGTGGATCTCAATCACACAGGAAGGCTCTAATTTTGTCTAACAACCAACAATGTAGATGGTTGCCTCGAAAGAAGCTTGATCGTGCACTTGTCAATTCCATAATGTTGAATTTTTTCAATGACTGTTTTGTTCATTTTGGTGAGAATATGTGTGACGCCCCTTATCCTAAGATACATAGCGGAACACCCTGTGAACATTCCAATACATAACCTATGATAATGCCACGCTAAGTTCAATTACAATATTCGCTTAACATGGCTTCATCTATCTTTATTCTCTTATGAAACATCATCAAGAAAGTCACAGTATTTTAAAAACCAAATTTCCTCATTTCATTTCATAAAGACCAAATGTCTACTATGTATCTTTTAACATCCATACTTATACAACATCATAGCCTAATACAGAAAGTGCTACATGAAAGAGGAAATACTCAAAAATCTATCTAATATGTCCAAATCCAGCTAACTGACCTTTGAGCCATTTCTTCTCTTTCTCAAAAGTACAAATCTACACCGTTTGTAGAGTCCCTCAGTAGCTAATATCATCTCTCGATCCTGAAAAATAAACGTTGCAATTTTGATGAGTTTTGCAAAGTCAATGAGATAACCATCATCGATGGTTCCCTCAATTTGTGCATAACATCAATACACGTAACATATTATTCACATCTTTTTTTCTTGCATATTCATAAAATATCACATTTCACTTTCAGAACAATCATCATAATCCTTTTGATTCATATACAATACACATATCAATTATAAATGCAATGCACGTGAGACTCACTTTTATTTATTATTATCGTTATAACCAAGTGCCTTTTTACTAGCTCATATCCTTTAGTGAATACTAAGCTGTGTCAAATTATGTCCCATATCCCTTAGTGGATACCGGGTTCATTCACAACTGAGCCTGAGGATCTTTTCACATTCGGAGCTTTAAGCTCTTTTTCACTAACGATTCCAGTCACAACTTCCTTTATCTTACATGCATTCACGTATTGAAATGCTTCACATTTACATCCAAATCACAATTTTCATCGGACCCAAGGTCCGACATTTAACATCATTGTTGAGTAACATGTATTCCATCATATTCACATACAAAGAGCACTTCAATATCTCATTTATATGTCATAATCATCGGACCTTCATTGTCCGGAATCGAAACAATAAACTCACATCCATTCAATAAGTCAAACATAATATAAAACAGACAATTAATTAGGTGAGACCGTTTAGGTTACTCACAGTTCGCTCCCGAAGCTAATGCCTGGAAGCTCCAGCAACGTCTGGAGGTTGACGTTCCAGTTGCTCTTCTATAACAAGCAATATATACTTATCACAATTTGCACAATAAGTGTTTGATAATGCACATGTATGTACATGAAATATGTACAATGTGTGTTCAGGACAATCCTGGGTATTTTTTCCATTATCTTCGTCACATAATTAATCCTATCTAAAAAATCACCTAAGTATAATTTTTACTTAGGTTTATACCTTAATAAAGTCATTAAAATCACAATTCATAACTCATTGAATCACTTTCAGATTTTTTTCCAATAACTGACTTTTGGGTCTATAGTTCTTGATCGTTTAGACAATGAAAATAAAGTAATTTGGCAATACTCTCTTTTATAAAAAGTTTTCTTGTATCTCTTAAGTTTCTACTGGCACCAAAAGCATTCAATTTGGTTCAGAAATATGAAAGTTATGCCTCAAACATTTTCAGGCTGTTCTTATACTGAAATAATACACTATACCCAATTTCCATCCAGAAATTGAAAGTCTTAGAGACTGAATCAAAATTCAACTTCCGCATAGAATTTGTAGCCCTATGTCTCTAGTTTACTCCAAATCACAAATCATCTTATTCATAGCTTTATAGATCAAGATATGATTAAAAAGACAAAGTATGTTCATAACTAAATCATGCTCTTCTAATCTATTCCCTCTCTTCCTCCCATCAATCTTTTTCAAATCAACTCCAAAGGCCACAAATTTTTATGTAGAGATAGAGGCATGTGTTAGAAACCTATTGGTTTAAGAATCAACTCATTTGAAAGTTGGATGACAAAGTTATGGCTAAACATCTGAGTGCGATCGCACCAGACACTCTCGCAATCGCACCAATGTGATGTTGTTCTTCCTTCAATTCACAACTTTTGTTGCACTCGCACTGTTGTTCCTCTCGATCGCACCGGGTACATATTTAGGCATAACTTTCACTAGAGAGGGAGGATTAAGTTCATTCTTAGACAGTTTCAAAGAAGACTTTTGGAGCTACAACTTCTATGAAGACCCTGGTCAAAATTTTAGAGTAATATAGTTATCCCATTTGTACATCCCATATAGCATTACTAACTTATAATAAAAATATCTCTCAGCTTCGATATCCAAAAATTTCATACTTTATATCATTAAAAAGATAAAAGAAAGATCTACAACTTTCATAAAGAAATTTTATCAAAATCTTTCTAGATCAATACAGTTTAATCATGGAAGTTTTAGACCACATTTTTACGCCCTTTTCTCTTTTCTTTCTGCTATTCTAAACCATCTTCTCTAACTTATCTTCTCTCAAATTCTCTCCAATTTCGTCTTCCATGCAACCCAATATATTCAAAACATATCAAAAATCAAGGATTTAACATCAACATAAAAAATCAGAAATTCTCCACGTATGTCTTCATTTTTTTCCCTGCATTTGTTTATCTTTTTCTCTTCTTTCATTAAATCCGACACTTCAAATTCATTTCTACTCTATTTCCATTCAACTGATTCACAACACATTCACAATACAACTAAATATACAAGATTACTCAAAATCCTCAAAATCATCAAAAACCAAATATCAGTCATGCATCTTCTTCATGTTCTGCATTTCACATTTTCTGCTACACTCATTCAGTTCCATCAACTCTTCCATTTCATCTTAACTCATTTATATATCACTAATTCA
>JAOQMP010000209.1:23256329-23267303 GCA_027563575.1 Erythroxylum pedicellare | reverse complement strand
TCTCTTTTATATCTAACTGCTTCAAGACCAGATATAATGTTTGCTACATGTCTTTGTGCTAGATTTCAAGCCTGTCCATATTATCATTCAAACATAGAGGTTTGCCTAAAAAGATAGCATCATACTCAAACCTTTTGTTGTCTAATATTCAAAAGGAACATTATAGAGGTTTACCCACATTGGGACAAGTCTCTTTTTATTGCAATCAATCTGAAAACTTGACTGCCAAGGTTTTAAAAAGAGTGGGAAATTTGACACATGTCATAGCCCTTCTTCTAAAACCTTTAAACCTTGAGCTTTGGAAGAAAAGATGAACATGTTGTATTTTCTTCTACTATTAATGCCTCAATAAAGCCTTTGTTTTTCCATATTGATTGAGCCCATTTTTGAATAACAAGAAATGTAGGTCTTTTGTCCTGGAAGAACCTTATGAGGGAGATCTCCCAAGATTTGACACTTTCCTGCAGAATTTTCATATTTGGGGAGACAATAACATGACCAGCTTTTGTCTTGGGAGGGTAAAAATTCTGAGAGAGATGTGTGGAGCTCCCTACCAATTGCTTCCATGTTCTCCTTTTAGGTGAAAGAAAGGTTGAAGAAGAAGATGGCAAGGTTTGGGTTAAGGTAGTGGTGAAGTGAGAGGGTGATGCAACTGAAGATTGTGGTGCAGAAGAATATTAAGGTAAAGGAGGGAGAGATTTCAGTTCTACAACAAAGGGTGAGGTTAAGGGTAAAGGAGGAAAATCCCCTAGCATTGTTTTTGTTCTGTAGTGAGTTAAGAAATCTGCATAGTAAACAGTCTTTAGCAGTGAAGTTAGGTGGAAAAATGTAGGAACTAAAAGAGGAAATTAAAGTGGGTGGGAGGGTGAAATAATGGAGAAAATACCTTATAACCCTTATAGTAAGACAAGGGAAATAATATTTGAAGGAAAGAAACTGGTGAAAGGTGAAGATGAGTTTCGGTGAATGATGAGAAGGAAGAGTGGAGTATGGTGATAACAGGAGAGCAGTCACTATAAGAAAACAAGACAATCTGCGATGTTTAAAAAATGCGACATTTAAAAAATGTCGTGGAATCTCCAAAAATATCGTGGAATATAATTTGTGACGTTTTAAAAAATGTCACAAAAATGTCGCAGAATGTGGTGTAAGTAAAAGGTTTCTGCGACATTTTCCATAAAACATCACAAAAAACATCGACATTCCACGACATTTTAAAAAACGTCATGGAAAGATTAGATATTCTGTGATATTTTTGGAAACGTTGCGGAAAGTCACATTCCACGACATTTCTAAAAAAACATCGTAGAAAGTAACATTCCGCGATGCTTTCAAAAATTTTGAAAACATCGCAAAATGTCTTCTACGACGTTTTTAAGACGTCGCGGAATTTCTTCAACGACGTTTTTACAATTATATTATTTTTTAATTATTATTTTTCATTTTTTCGAAAATCATTTTAATTTAATAATTTTCAATTTAAATAATTATTTTTAAAATACAATTTTTTAAAATCTTATTTGTCAACTATTCAATATTATTTATGAATTTTATTTATTTAATAATTCTTCAATTTTTTTAGCATATCATTAATTTTAATAATTATTCATTTATTACAAGAATTTCATACCTGCAGACAATGTACTATTTAATTGCAATTCACAAACATATTATAATACACTAATTAATATCAAAATACACTAATTGAAATTCTCAAATATGTCATAATACACTAATTAATCTAAAGATTCATCTATTATCTGAATACGAAGAGTACTTTGTTGAAAGAACATCCATCAGACACTGCACGAATTTGTAAGACATAAGATAAGGAAGAAATGTTGTGGGTAATTTTGAGGGAAGAAGTAGCAGTATATCAAATGTCAAGTGCTTGCAGTCGTGAGATGATTGAAGAAGAGATCCCTCTATGATAACTTCACTAAAGGACTGAATATTGTTTGAAACTTTTTCCTTAAATGAATTAAACTTCCCAACTTTTCTTGTGCTTCTTTTGATTACTATAAGTTGACACTATGTCTTCACCAACAACAGCTGTGGAGCTTCAAGTAAATGACTAACCAAAGTTGAAAGCAAAGTATCAGGATTCCAAACAGCAGTGGCCCCTTCAATCTATTCACGCAGCTGTGGAGCTTCAAATACATGACTAACTATAGTTTCACTTGGCAACTACAATCATAAGGCACATAACATACAGAAACAGTAAAGCAATCATATAAAATAAATCGTAAATTGTTGTGTCTAAATTTTTGCAACAATAAAAAGAAGTGAAAAGAACAACAAAAGTCTTCATTAAAGCACCAAAAAGTAAAGAAAAATTTTGCATAAGAGAGGGAGAGAAATTACTCCTCATGGTAAGTTCTTAATCCCAGCACAAATGATATGCAAGTTGAAGATAGAAGTATTCACCCACAACAGAACTAGCACATGTAAACTATTAATAGAAACCTATCGAAATTATTAATAATGGGACACTAATAGAAGTAGCATCACAAAACACTCTACTTGTCTGATCAAAAATATGAAGCATCATAGTTAAACTTGCTTCCATTTACGAAAATGATATACCTTTTCAACCAACTCTAAAATAACTACAATAGCAGGTTCTTGCAAATATCCCTTCTTTGCTGCAATGCTAGTGAATTCCTTAATCAGGGATGAATTTTGATTAGAAACCCACTCTTCAGTAAGTCTCCCTAAGTGGGCAATAGCACATAAGCAAATAAGTGACCCAAAAGACAATCCCTTACTTCCTGTAACATTACAAGAAGACTTGAATAATTTTATCATAAGAAAGAGCAACTAAATGCATTAATAAAATCCTCACCCACCTAACCCTTCATTGATGAAGAGACATCTAACAAGTCAACTATCAGTTTCAATAGGGAGTCCAAATTAATGTTAGAAATTTTACCAATTAATGTAGTCAAACCTACTGCAAACCCTTATCTTGCGCACTGTATAAACTATATAAAGCTCTAGTAATTCTATCTATATGTTAAGACAATCTAGATATTGAAAAGAAATCATAAAGCACCAAAAAATAAATTCAATTCATCATAAGTTGGTGTTATAATTCAAACATATCCAAAAATGTAGTCTCAAGTGAACAATTCATAAGTGAACATTTGTCAATATAACATCTTGACAAATGTATAACTTCTTCCTTCATCAGCTTTCTTTTGCAAGCAGTTTCTAAGTCAATCCTTATTTACCATCAAAAACCTTCCATCTAGTTCCTATGCACGCAAACAAACTGAAACATCTCAATGGTAGATAAAGAAGTCTTATGTTAATAGCATGACTTCTTAGAAAGCAAGTAAGCAATTACTACGACTTGTCTGAACCCAAAGGCACCCAACTTAACTCATCATTGAAAATGAACTTTCAAAAATGTGGACTAGTCATCATGCCAAAATTCACAAGTGAGATTCATGTTAAACAAAAAAAAAGCAATCTTGCTTCACTCTAGGAATATATAGATATCTTGATGGTAATAGATACAAATCGTTTTTAGCAGAACAAAAAAAGTTGATTAAGATCTAATTCCACAGATTTTAGCCACTATCTTGTGAAGTAATTGCTTTGAATTTTACTTGTATATACGCTCGCACTCAAAGAGCTATTAGAAAAGGATAATTTGTATTTGTAATGCTATGATGATTCCTACTTTAACCACACAATTAACAAGGAATACCATGCTTCATCAAACTAATAGAAATAGCAAATTCTTAGTAGAAAAGGGGGAAGGAAAAACTTACATAATGGTGAAACAACTCCACAACCTTCTCAGCTTCTTCAACAGTACTTATAGTGACAAACCTAAAGCCACAACTTGTATCTGTCTCTCTGTTATAAATAACCCACAAATCCAAACAAAGTCTAAACATAAGTAATCAGAAAATAACAAATCCAGACCTCTTAAATCTCTGAGAACAAACTCAATACTTAATTAACACATGGAAATAGCTAACCTCAACATTCTCAATAGTTCCAACTTTCTTAAATAACATAGCCAAATTTTGACTGTCAACATTGTAAGGCAAATTCCTAACAAAGATTTTGGCATCCTCTAGTGGTAGCTCAAAAGCCACCATCTTCTTTACTCTCTCCTTCACTTCCAGTGGCCTCAATAACTGAATCCTCTCCCTCACCTTCCCAGTTGGATGCTTCAGTTGCTTCAATATTGCCACTCTCTTAGTTTCCCCATGATGGGTCATCTTGCTCAAAGTTGGACAACGTAATGGTGGTATTGCTGTCTTCCTCTTATTGGACCCAATCTTATGTTTAGGAAACAAAGGGAACAAAGGACGAGAAGTGAATCTTTAGTTTGAGAGAGAGAGTAGAAGAAACAGAGTGAGAAAGGTCGAGTTTTAAGTGTCTGGGTGTGACACAGAAGTAGTGGTGAGGAGGGGGTTTTGGTTTCAGATTTGAAGTGAGAAGAGAAGGGAAAACTAGTAATGAATACTCTGCCATTGATAAGGTGTTGAAGGTAGGTGTTGTAAAGAAAGCTATAGATAGAAAGAGCATAAAGGAAGGGAAGAAGGGTTTGAGAGGATAAGGGTGTGTAGGCCACTGGTGAGGTGAGGTGAGTTAGGAGAAGAAGAATTAGGGAATGGGTCGTGAAAGAGAAATGAAATAGTCTTACATTTGTTAAAACTGCTTGGGTCTGGGACACGTCTAAAATGGTGCGTTTCATAGAGGCAAGGAGCTTAGGGTCAGATAAATGGGGCATTTGGGAGAGGATAGGAGGTTGCAAGGAGGGGGAGATTGGAGGCAGTTGCTCAACATCGGAGGTGGGTGATTTGGGTCCAAATGAGGGGAATCAGGTGAGGACGTAAGAGAGGATTGAAAAGGATTTGGGGTTAGGATCCGTGGTTACTTTGTAAGCAAAGTGTGTAGTGGATGTTGATAACTGTGTGTGTGTGTATATATATGATGGTAATTTTGGTAATGCTCTAGAATCAAAACGGTGCTTAAGCTTTTCGTGATGTTTTCTTTAACAAAACTTCACGGTTTCTATTTTGCAACGTTTTATTGATAAAATGTTGTGGAAAGTGTTACAAATCTACGACGATTTAATAAATCGTTGCAAAATATTGGAAAATTTCAAGGCATTTTTTAAACGTCATGAAAAGTCCAAACATTTTGCAGCATTTTATCCAAAAACTTTCCCAAATAGTATGTTATTCTTGTAGTGTGTATAATTTATACATGTATTAAGTTAAATGTGAATTCTTTTTTATCATTTTTAGTACCCTATATATGAAATGAAAGAAAAAAGAAAAAAGAAAAGAATAATAGTATGTGAATAAATGAGCATAAATAATTTTATTCTATTGGCTTTGCACCATTAAAAACTTTAAAGTTAAAAAGTAGTGCTAGTAGCCATTTTAGATAGTGACATATATATTTGAGTAACAAGGGGTATTCATGATAAGGTATTTACTCTTACGTTAATATGTGACTTTTCAAACAAGTGTCTAAATGCTCCTGTGTTGTTTAAATTTAGTGTTTTGCCTTATACAAATGTTTAAAGGTTTTAGCACTTACTTGAGGATATATAAATGCTTAAGTTTTGGGGGAGTTTGATAAGTGCTTAATTATTCACATTTTTAGGTTTATATTTAGTGCCTTTCCATATCCTTGATTAATGTTCCATTAAGCTAATAACCATATTCTTGTTTTTTAATATAAAAAATAAAAAATTTCACAAATTAATGGTCCATTAAGTTAACCTAACTCCATTTGAACAAGTGACATATAGAATGTCATTTGACTAGTTTTTAGGTTTATGTAGTGACCCTTGTTTTGGATATTAAGCAAAATATACTCTTTTTTAATATAAATCGTACAATTCATGCAATGAAATGATATCGATAGTAAATCAATTTAACCTTTTCAGAATTAAAAAAAACTGTAAAGATAAATTTCATGAGGAAGAGATCTTTTCCAATTTTTGGAAAATATTTATTGCAAATTGTAATCGTGTGAAAAAAATGAGATGAAAGATTATTAAAAGGGATAAGCATCTAAATAAATTTTTTCATACACAAACAAATACTAAAGATTATAGGCATAAAATAATGACAACAATAACACTCAATGAAAGTCTTGCTAAAATGCAAGACCTTATCCTTATTTAATAGGGAGTCTCTTTCTAATAAACCAAATGTAATGCACTAAAGATAAGAGACATGCAATCATATTTTATTCATAAAAATGTATTATATTATAATTTAAAATGCATAGACATACGTAGAAAGCAAATTTCTCTAAATAGCTCGTAATCTTAAGATAAAGAAACAAATCGGAGGAAGAGGTACTTAAAAAAGTAGGAGTTGTCTTAACTAACTACATAACTCAATTAAATATTAATCACTCCTGTAACTCACCTAGTCTTCTCCATCGATCTTTCTCTTTCTAATACACCCATAATCTAACTACATAGACTCTTTGATTTGCTATGTTAGTTAAAACTCGTAATTCTGATAAACCCAATTGTGTTTAACAAGAACCATTATGTACCAGTCTATTATAGATAATTTTTTAGTATCTAAATTGGGAATTTAGGTTTTGTAAACACCCAGAAAAGAGATAACGATAAGATGAAAACAAGAGAAGCCGTAGTGAAGAAGAGCTACAGAGAGAAAGCCATATATATTATTTATTAATCATTTTCCTCAACACCAACAGTTATAATAACGACTATAATAATCATTGGTGTTGGCCCCTGAATTTTTTCCTTAATGGATAAGCATGATTAGATTAATTTATGTTAGAATTAATTAGCATACTAATGTGAGTAGGATTTTATGACATAGGTAAATTAAATTAAAGTTTAAGGTGGTAAGTTTGCATGAGGGATATTTTTGGAAGATCACTTAAGTGGGAAAGACATAAGCTTAAAAGGAAGGGCAAAAGGGGCATTTTGCACTCATTAAGAGTATAAGAGTAAGAGGAAAACTAGTTAGCTTGTGTTAGAAGAGACAGAAAATGAAATTGAAGAGAGAAGAGAAGAAAGTGTCGTGGGTTGAGAGAAAAAAGAGAGTTGAGCTAAGTTTTAATTTTTCTTAGCCTTCAAGAGGGATTTTGGGGTTGAGCAAGAAGGGAAAAGGGAAGAGGAAGGTTAAAGCCAAGAAACTCATTGTTTGATGAAGATTCAAGTTATGATTGTGTTTTAATACTTGGATTTTTATAAGGGATTTGGTTCAAAGAGCTTAGGAAATGCATGGGTACACCAAAAGGTACTAGATGGCAAAGAAAATTTGTGATGGGCTATGTTTGTTTTGAAAGAAAGTTGATGAAAGTTTTGATTGCCTTCAACGTTTACTTTACAACAAAAGAGGAACTTGATCTCAGAAAAAATACATGTTTTGTTTTACATGTGCATTGATCTTATGACAATAAAAGTTCGTGTTTTGTAAGAAAAATGGTTATTCCTTGAAAAGTAAAGAAATTGTTCTTTTATTGAGGTTAATATTTGTATAAATGTTTTTCATGGAAACCAGTAACACTCATTGAACTTGTTTAGCTTACACTCTATTTTCTATTTTTAAATAAAACCTCTCAGTTGCATGCTCAGGGGCTTCAGTAGTAGTGACTCCACCTCACTAGTAGTCAACTTCGTCATGTGTTATTGTGTAAGAATATTTTTGCCTTATACGTATTTTTGAGAACTATTGCATATCCTTTAGTATGTTTTGGAATGTATATTTTTGTAAAGAATGAATGTGCATAAAGGTTTTTGTAAAATGGAACGTATGATTTTGTTTTAGCTTTTCAAAGTTTATTGATGTACCCATTTAAGAGTGCATGTGAGTGGATTTAAAGTCCACAATTTGGAGTTGAGAAATTAATGTGATAACAAAAATGTTTTGAAATTTTATAGGGACTTTGAAATTTGTTTGGGATGCCAAAATGCAGTCATTGTGCTGCCAAAATTTTTTATAAATTAGAAAACAAAACTCCATTGTTTACATTTCTTATCGTTGAGTTGAAGCTTTCCTTAACAAGGTCAATAGGCTTATCTTCACGGGAACTTTCCAGCTAACTTGGATATCAACTGGAGAGCCACCATGGAGTTTTGGGTAGATCTCCCAGCCATTACAAGATAGGGGCCTGTTAGTGTTGGTATCAAAGCTCAGCTTTTAAAAATGGGTTCACTCCTTTGTGGTTTAAGGTTTTTACATTGTTTTAAAAGTGAGGTAACTAATAAAATATTATGATTTACATGCATATGATTTCATAAACTAAAAGCTTTACACAATTGCATCTTTATTGAGTACACAACATGACACATATATGAGGCCATAGACGTCTCAGGAGAGCCATTCCAACAGCTCCTACACTTGAGTCACCTCCAGCATGGTTGGCAGAACCATCTCGGGTGAGTTTTAATGTGAAATAGATGGCTCAAATTCTTGCCACAGTCATGCAGTAATCACATGAAAGTTTGGAAGCTTCTGGATGCTCAATTGAGCGCATCTATAAATTAAGCACCAAGACTTTTGACGAGAGTGGAGATCTCGAGAGTGCACTCATATGGTTAGATCGGGTCAAGAATATAGAAAAAGTTGTTAGATGCATAGATAAGCACATAGTTTTGTTCTCTACCTTCCTCCTTGAGGACAAGGCTAAAGCTTGGTGGGAAGCCATTGAGAGAGGACATCCGGATAGGTTATCTTAGGAAAAATTTTAGAGAGACTTAACAAATAGATTCTACCCACAGAGTTATAGGGATGCAAGGGTAGAGGAATTCTTCCATTTAGAGCAAGGTTCAACATCAATGATGGATTATGAGAAGAGATTTTTAGAACTTGTCAGAAGTGTTTCGTTTCTTGTTGATAGTGAAGAGCAGAAGTGTAAGTGGTTAGCCACAAGCTTGAGTCCTAGAGTACGGATTCGCCTATCTTTAGCTTCACATATACACTAAGGGGAACTAGTTAAAGCTGCAACAAAAGTGACAGAAAGCAATAATAATCA
Source organism: Erythroxylum pedicellare (assembly GCA_027563575.1). Taxonomy (NCBI): domain Eukaryota; kingdom Viridiplantae; phylum Streptophyta; class Magnoliopsida; order Malpighiales; family Erythroxylaceae; genus Erythroxylum; species Erythroxylum pedicellare. Next base: position 23,258,300 of record JAOQMP010000209.1, on the reverse strand, counting down.
CTTAAAGTTTAAGATCAGAATAAAAGTGCAATGCACCAGTTAGTTCATCTCATGGTTCAGTCAAGAAAAATAAGTCAAGGTGGAGTGGTGGTAGGAGGTTTAATAGAAGTGGATCATCTAACCAAGGATTGTTTGGGTCACTTATTAGGCCTAGAGACTCTCATAAGAGTAGGACCCTATTTCTAGAGTGTGTTACTTGTGGAAAAAGACATTTAGGTGAGTGTCAGATGAATATGACAGGTTGCTTCCATTATGGTCAGGAGGGTCATTTCATTAGAGATTATCTATAGTTAATCACCACAGAGAGGTCGGTTGTTGGATCTGCAGCACCTCCACAAGCTAGAGGGGTTATAGACAGGGCGGCTGGGGTTCTCAAACTAGAGGGTTGAGTTTTACTAGATCTTGTAGTGCTTCCAAGGGTAGGGGAAGTATAGCACATCACTCTTGCAAGACATGTACCAAACATCCTAAGTGATTCGAATATGTACCTCATAAGGGTGGTATGCTAAAGCACTCATATTCTCTTATAAGGCATTATAAAGAAATATAAAATAAGTAAAACTCCAAAATTTCCTCATTTCATTTCATAAAAACCAAATATACATTGTAGGTTTAGAAAATCTTCCAAATATGTACATAATTAAGACTAATTACAAAAGACACTACATACATGAGGAATTACACAAAAATTTCTATCTAGGTCCTTTAGTCTTAGCTGACCGACCTTTGAGTCATTTCTTCTATCCAAAAGTGCAAGAACTATACGTCTTGTAGAGCCTCTCTGTCACTAGTGTCCTCTCTTAGTCCTGAAATATAAACGTTACAATTTTGGTGAGTTTTGCAAACTCAGTGAGGTAACCATCCTTGATGATTCACTTAATTCATACAACACATCAACATATATAACCACATAATTGACTTCATTTTATTTATCATGTAGCATCATATATCATATTGATAGTAGTCAAACTGATCATTTCAATCATTTAAAATACACATATTAGTTATAAATGCAATGCACATGAGACTCACTTTCATTTATTACTTTGTTATGACTAAGTACCTTTTTACTAGCTCATATCCCTCGTGGATACTGAGCTTTATTAGATAATGTCCCATATCCTTTAGTGAATACTGAGTACATTCACAATTGAGCCAGTTGCTTCTATCACATCAGAAGCTTTAAGCTCTTTTTACTAGCGACTCTGGTCACAACTGCCTTTATCTTTCATGCATAAGACTTAACCCACGATCGTGACAGAAGGCTTACAAGTGGCCCATAATCGTGGCCTGCATCAACAGACGAGCAGGCACAGAAAAGTCAAGTTTCAAGGAATTTTTAAACCTTTCGACCCTAGAAAAACCCTAGGGCTGCTCAGAACACATTAAGGATATAAAGAATGAGACAAAAAAGATGGAGGAGCTTCTTGCATAAGACACCATTAAGAAAATCCTAGAGAGATTTCATCGAGGGATTGAGAAAGAGACGAAGGAAGAGAGACGTGGAGAAGAAACCAACACGAAGTACTTCTCGAAACATAAGGTTTCCCAGCATTACTGCCTCTATCATCTGTTCAGATCTGGTTTCCAGTGTATTTCAATTTTATTTGTGTATAGAATTGGGATAGTTGTTGAGATAGGATTTTATGAATGTTGAGAAATGTCTAAACTCACCTTCGCATTATTTTTATTTTTGATTTTATAAAAATATGATTATTTATGATATTTGGATTCATTGTGGTTGATTTTTGCAGTTACATAATTCGATGATAAGCTAAGAAGGTGAATTGAATGAAAAATAATTAAATTGGGCTAACGAGAGTTAGGTGATTTAATAAGAACAAGAAATCAATCAAATTTGTAATTGTGTGAAGAGATATCTCACATAAGCCAAGAGTCTATTGGAAAACTTCAGATCTAATTAGGGGCTGGATAAATTGTGAATTGAGAAATTGTAAATTTTCATAATCT
>JAOQMP010000209.1:23219465-23234695 GCA_027563575.1 Erythroxylum pedicellare | reverse complement strand
GATAGTCAACTACTATCATGATATGAAACTCATCATTCCCTTGAAGTAAACTCTTTTACTTACACGGAGATAAATCGCGACACTATAGTCTAAACTATAATCAGGCGACCAATTTGATTATTCAACTGTGAATCAACTAATTTAGATTATAATAATATACATGTTTTCCATACATCTCCATGTATATGTATATTACTTATAAAAGAATCTTGGTACCTTATGACTAGATATATAATGCTCATACAAATAAAACCAAACTTTTTTGTTTTTATTAATAATAAATATTTTCATTACCAAAGTAACTAGAAGAAAATTAAGTTATATGTAAATACACTTGCTTTCCAGGACACTATATTTACATAACTCCAACAATGGTAGCCTCTAAAAAAACTACTAGTTTTTGATAAACTTAGATAAAAACTCAAGTGGATTAACTAAAGTTGAGTGTTTAATGATTTCTATTAATGGAGGAGTTAATTTTAGATTTAAAATATCAAATGGGTGATCTTAGATCAATCATAGATCTTCTGAGCCAAAAACTTGAAGGACTTGTGCATCATTATAGCCTACCCACTACAGGAACAACAAAAATATCTACCTACATCGAATCTAGCAATGTTAAGAACCTAGCCACACCAAGCCCACTAACCACTGTGAACCAAAAATCCCCCATTAAACCTAGCCAAAACCCACCCCTCTCTTAACACCCAATCAACCCCATATGCTAGCGTAAATGTTTGAAAGAATGAGATGCCTACTTCTGATGGATAACCATAGTGTGTGGTTGTATTAAGTTTAGAGTTATTTTTCATCACATAAGCTGAGTGAGCTTGCTAAAATTAGAGTTGTTTGGATATGCTTATAGAGGCCTGATTAGATCTTGTTGTAAATTGAGGAGTGGAAACAACGATTCGCAACGTCAAATGAGATAAAAACTTAGCTCTTAAAAAGGTTCAATGAAGCCTAGATGATGAGCCTTTTGTAAAAAATTTTCTTTGTAAAACAGGAAACCATTGTGATAACTTGGAGCATTTTGTGTCACTATTACTTTACTAAGGCAATATAATGGAGGAAAATATGATTGTATTGGTGATGAATGTCGATTCAATTACTCAACTAACTTAAGTTTTTTTATTAAGCTACTTGGATGGAACATCATTATAGCCTTTTGATGCGAAGGCACACGTTTGTGATGCGTGTCGATCTGGTTACTCAGCTACATCATGTTCTCAACTGGTTACTAGCTCTATTCATAACCCGAAGGCTAGCAGAATAGAAATTTATTTAAAATTAACAAAAAATGTTTTTTTATTGCCTACCTTGTTGCTTTAGCTACTCATTTCTATGAAAAAAATACTAGCAAAAATACTTAAATTGAAAGACCTTAAATTATGAATGAATGTGACAATTTAGAAGGCTACAACTTAACACTTAGATCCTAATTAAGTTGTATATTTATCCAAAGAACCCAATTCACTAATTTTGCATGCTAATGATTCTTCATAACCTAATAGACTGTGTTTAAAATTAAATCAATTTCAATCCATCTATGCCAGTGACATATTCACACAATTCAAAAAATGTAACCTCATAAACTATCATATAATATGCAAAATTCAAATTCAAAGCAAAACAGATAACCTTCCCTACACTTGAACAACACATTGTCCTCAATGTGAAAAGGGGATAAAAAAACACATATAGAAAGAAAAAACATAAATTAAAGTAAAAAATAAAGATTAAATTTAAAAAGAAAAGGGTTAGAACAAAGCCTTATAGTGATGGAGGTGGGGATGCTGTTGGGGGTGGCAGTTGGATGCCTTGAGCCTCAAAATAATGATGGACATGACGTATGTCCCTTCTCTGATGTTGTTGTGTTTGGGCCATCTCCTTCATTCTTCTAGAGTTCTCTGTAAGTGTATTTGCAATTACCTTGATGTTTATGGAGATTGTATCAAACATTTTCTTCCAGCCTGATTCTTCTATTTCTTCTTCCTCCTCAGACTCCTCACTGGTTGAATCCTCTTCTTGTTGTTGCTGAGCACTTGAACTCCCTTGACTACTCCTAACCTTGGCGTGTGTCTTCGCACAAATATTTTGAAGTTCCATATTATGGGATTTCAGGTTTTCAGCTCGCATAGATGATGATGGTTCATAAATTTAGGACTATAGACCGTGAGTCTGTTACACCTAACTCTATAGTAATCAGCTACGGTCGAAACCAAGTAACCCATTCCTAAGTTATTGCTCCTTTTACGTTGAGTAATAATAATTGAGTTAAAGATGTGGGTGGTTGTACAAACTGGGATATTGTGATCCATGCACCACAACATGAAAGGTCTTTCGTCGTTGGTTTCCATTTTGTGAAAAATAGATTGACGTATGAATTTGTGTAGTAAAAAGTGTTCATGGCTCATAATGATGTTGTTGTGTGCATTCTTAGCGTCGAAATGCTCTAACCCAGTTAGTTCAGTCCAGCAGGAGGTGACACAGAGATCATCGTGCTGATCCACTATGGACGATTCGAAGAAACCACAAATTTCATACAAAGTCTCATAATTAAGCTCATAAGGTTGTCCCTGCAACCTAAACCACAATTCCCTAGGTTTGTTAGATTCGAACTGAAGGGATGTAAAGAATTCTAAGGTAAGTTCTTCGTAAACTGGGTATTGAAATTGAATGAATTGTCTCCATTGAATTCTCTCCGCTAAATTTTTGACCTTGTCTCGTAATTCTAATATATTTAAAGCTTCAAAATGAAAATCCTTTGGAACCATAATTTGCTTATTGCTAAGAGAATGAAAGTGGGTACCTTCCTCGTCAGAGAAGATTGGGAAAGGTGCTCCATAATCAGCTGCCCTATTCCTTTTCCCTCATCCCAAGACTTAGTTTTGCCTCGATGATTGATTGTGCTTTACTGACTGCTTAATGCGCAACATACTGACTTGGGAATAGGTAGAAGTTGGAAGAGACTAAAATTTTAAATTTTAGGTAGAGAGAAGTGAGAGTGTTTGGAGGTTCTAAACTTAGAGAGATAAAGTAAAAATGAAAGTGAATGAAAAAATGAAGAAATGAATATATAAGTGAATGGAGGGTAAAATGGTAAAATTTGAAACTGAAATTTGCGTGTCCCTTTTTTACCCTACCATAGGCCACGATTGTGACCTGTAATTTTTCCACCAATTTTTAATTTTTCTCCTCTTTTGTCTGTCCCCAATTTTTCGAAATCACTCCTTAGCTTTTTATGGCCCTTTTACCTCTCTTTTGCTTACTTCCTCGATCGTCAATTTATGTCGAAGTCCTATACCTTCTTGATTTTATTTGGAAATGAAATAACTTAACTATGGAATTCAACAATCTAAAAATCAAAGTAAATAACATCAAATTAATAGTCCACAGGTCAGCTCCCATATAACTCTTCTTTTAATGTCAATAGCTTGATGCTCTTCTTGTGCTCAACGTGGTTTGAATGAATCATTCAATGGTAGTGCAGTCATCGATCTTACAATTTGTACATGAGCTACCATGCCTTGGATTCCGCTCTCCGTATAATTCTCCTTCCTTCGCCTTCTTCTTCTCAACATTCCTAAGATTCTCAATATCTTCCTCTTGTCCTTGAGGTTTAGTTTGCTTGATATTAGTTGGAGTAAAAGAGAACTGTTGTCTTTCTTTGATACTTTGAACATTAACTAATGCTTGCCGACCCTCAGAGTTAGTTCACCTCCATCAACGTCAGTTGTGGAGTAGGCAATAGCCAAGAATAGTCATCCAAGGACCATAAGGGTTTCCACATCTTCTCCAATATCCACTATATAAAAGTCTATAGGGAAGGTAAATTTATCAATTTGTACTTATACATCCTTAATAATCCCTTTTGATCGATGAACTGATCTGTCTGTCATCTTCACTAACATCTTTGTGGGTTCTAACTCTCCTAACCCTAATTTTTAATTGAGGGTACAGGGCATCATATTGATACTTGCTCCCAAATCTACGAACGTCGTATCTATGTTGACTCCACTGATACTGCAAGGAATGTAAAAATCCCCTAGTTTCTCTTTCTTTTGTGCTATGTTAGGGTTTTCTTTCACTATGCACTCCTTAACCTTCTTCTTGTTTGATTCCTTTAGTGTGAGCTTCGATTATAAATGTTTCTTTATGTATTCAACCTTGTTTAATCCAACCTCCCTAGAAATCCTCATCGCCCTACTTGCAATTGACTTCTACTGAGTTAGAATAGGGTATAAAAATTTTAGTCGAGGTTCCTCGATTTGCTCAAATACGAGCTCACTTAAAAGAAATTCCATAATTACTTGTCCTTCTCCCTTAGCTCTGTCTTCCTTTGCATGTTCGAGCTTATTTTCCTAGGTATGAGTAATGTTCATGATCTATTCCTTTGGGTTAGACTCGGTATTACTTGGAAGGGTTCTTGCATTTTGAGCAACCTTTGGTAGTTAACCTACTTGGACCTCTAGATTGTGTATTGAAGAGGTGTGGTTCTTAGTGACTTGCTCAAATTTGCTTTTAAGCCTCCTATGTACATGCACTATGCCTCCAATTTTATCTAAAATCTTATCTAACTTAGATTCCATTGAGCTTGGTTTGTCTTGTTGGAAGCTTGGTTGTCTTTGACGTCTGAACTATCCCTCATCATTGTTCTTCCACGATAAGTTAGTATGATTCTTCCACCGAGGTTATCTGTGATAGAGAAGGGATTGTTTCCCCCTCCTCATCCATATTGAACTCCTATATAATTCACTTGCTCTGGATTGCTTTCCTTCATCAAGAAATAGTCCACCATATCATGGTCCATTTGTCCATAAAGTTCACACTTAAGTTGCACAGCTTTCACTGGAGTTGAGGACGAAGCGTTTATATTGTTGAGTTGTCACATTAGGTTGTCAATTTTAGATTGCATCTCCGTTATTTGATTAACAACTACAATTCCTTTTTATTCGCGGAATGTAGTAGTTTGTCTACTCCGCTCGTTTGTCTATGGGCAGCTATTACTCACCATCTCCTTTATCAGCTCTTTCGCTTCATCTACTGTCTTTCTCATTAGTGATCCTCCTGAATTTGCATCAATCGTGTCTCTCGTATGTCGGGTTACTCCATTATAGAATGTTTGTAACGAGAATTCCTTGGGTAACTTATAGTATGGGCATTTCCATTGTAAATCCTTGTATTGTTTCCATGCTTCATAGATTGATTCCCTGTCACTTTGCTGGAAGTTGGTAAGCTCCTTAATGATATTCATGGTCTTGTTCAGGGGAATATACTTATCTAAAAGGCATAAACTAGCTGATCCTAAGTTGTGACATTGGTTAGGTTGAGGGAATGATACTAAGCGTTTGCTTTATCTCTAAGGGTAAAAGGAAGAAGGCTAATTCTAACCGCATCTTCCGACATCTGATGGTACCAAAAGGTTTCACAGATTTCAAGGAAGTTCACTATATGTGCGTTAGGATCTTCATTCGTTAGTCCATAGAGCTGCAAATTCTGTTGAAGCATGTTTCGGAGGGTTAGTTTGATTTCAAAAGATGCTGCTTATATGGGTGGCCTAGTTACTCCTTGGTTGTCCGCATTGACCCCTAGTTTTATGAAGTCTATAAAGGTCCATTGTTGACGCCCTTGGTTTGCTCTTGTGGCCCAAATCTTGCTAAAATTCCTCGACAATTAATGTTTTTGCGATTTCTTCTTCTTCTTCACACGGAACTTTCCTAATATATAGTTCTAGTCAAGTGATGTCCAAATTTAAGGTTTCAGCTGTACGACTTGAACTTCTTATGACTCTTATGTTCATGCAAGAGCATGATTTCATAAATAGAAAGGAAGAATGAAAATTTAAAAAATGAAAAATAACTAAAGATCGTAAACTATAGAACAAAACTAATCACCTCTCTGGAAACGATGCCAAAAACTTGATTGGGTCTTTCCATGTATGTAAGTTCTAATTAATTAACCTTGATATCCACAAATATATAGTTCATTCAAGTAATACCTAAGGTGTCGATCCCACGAGGAGGGATATTCTAATCCTAAAATCTAAGGCTAGAATAATTCATAAAATTTCAAATGTAACGGAATTAAAATGAGAATTCAATTCAATCAAGCAAATTAATTCAAAAATCAATCACAAAAATATTAATAATTTAGCAGTTGTAACACACACTCAAGAATCAACCTAAAGGAATTACCAATTGAGAGAAAGGGAATTTTACCTATCTTTAACATTAACCTAATCGATTATGAATTATTGGATTATTGGTTTTAGACAATCCTAGGGTTAATTACTCTCTCTCAAGTTATAACCATTAAACCTAAATTATAAACTCTAATCAGATTATGGAAGTTGCAATTTATCAATTAACAACCTATCCAAAATGTTAATTAGATATGAAGTTGTCTAATAAACTATTAGAAACCTATGCAAGATCTCTTCGCACAATTTTACCGATTTGATTTACCTCTTGTTTTATTAAATCACCTAACTCTTATTAGCCTAATTTAATTATTTTTCATTTGATTCACCCTCTCAGTTTATTATCAAATTATGCACTTCCAGAATTAAATCACAATAAATCCGAATAACACATAAAGAATCATATTTCATTAAATCAAAGATAAAACCCTGATGGTGAGTTTAGAACATCATCAACATCCAAAAATCCTATCATTAACTATTATTCCAATTCTATACAATAATAAACTAAAAATAGCAAGAAATATGAAATTGAATGGACAATGGGAGGCAAAGATGTCAAAAAACTCCTGATCTGGGAAGTATGTCGAGTTGGCTTCTTCTCCTCTTCTCTCTACCTTCTTCTCATTCTCTATCTCTCAATAATTCTCTCTAGGGTTTTTTTAAAAGTGGCTAATGCAAAAGCTCCTACTACCTCTTTGTCTGATTATTTAAATAACCTTTGTGTTCTGAGCAGCCTTAGGGTTTTTTGGGTCTAAAAATTCTGAAAATCCCTCAAAACTTAATGTTTTTGAGTATCTACACGTCTACCCAATGCAGCCCATGATTGTGGGCCATATTTGAGTCTTTTGTCATGATCGTGGCAAGTAAGCCACAATCTAGGGTCATGTCTTGGGCTTCTGTCATGATCATGGCATATGGGCCACAATTGTGGGCCAACTTTGGTGCTTCTGTCACGATCACGGCCTGTTGTGCCATAATCGTGGGTCGTTGTTTCGGCCCGAGCATTTTGAAACTCCTCCATTCTTCGATGTTGATTATGAAACACTAATAAACACATCAAGGTACCTTAAAAACATAATATTTAAGCTCAAAGACTTGTACTAACCCATAAAAACACTTAAACATAAATAATTAACAAACTGTCACAATTCGAACCTAAACACATACTAAACGATTGAATTAACAATTAAATACATAAACTAAGCCCTAAAATACAATGCAATTCTCACTTATCAATTATAGTGTTTGTAAATGGTTAGAAAAATGAATTAGGATAGAGATGCTCGTTTAACAACATGACACACTGCAGGAGATGATTAAAGAGAGAAATGTTGTCCTGAATGAATTAATAAGGGAGATGGTCCAACTAATAAACCCATAAAATATTTCCCTTTAATCCTAATGAAAGTTGAAGGTAGGTCCAACTCTTGGAACTCTAACTAGCCCATTGACTAAGCAAAACACTACCATTATCCAGACAAATATTAGACCTACCATCCATCACAAAACCCTGTTTGTATTTGCCATACCATCCATCATAAAACCCCATCTGTATTTGCCATATCTTCCACAAACGCTCCTTTCATAACTCATATCGCCCAAACATAAATAAATCCTAACATTAACTGCTCGACAATCACCATTGATACCTTTAAAATCTGACAACTAACATCAATAAAAGCCCAAACCTAGAGGGATAAGAGATTATGCTACCGATGTAATGACAAGTGGCATGTCAAACACTATTATAAAAATTATAAGCTCCATTTGTTGATGAAGATTAAAGAAGGTGATGATGTTCTTAGGAATTGATAGGTGTAGATTGCATTCTATTTTTGTAGGTAATTTAATATGTGTTTAGTGGTTAATTTGATTGTTTAGTGTGTGTTTAGGTTAAAAATTGTGTCAGTTCATAAATATTTCTTCTTTAAGTTTTTTTAGGTGAGAACATGTTTTTGAATTTCAATTATATATATATAGGTGCCATGATGAGTTGGATAGTATTTCAAGGCATTTGAAGGAGTTTCAGAGGAGACCCGAACTAAGACATAGTCCTACGACAGATATGCAACTATCATGGTAGAAACACCAATATAGGCCCACGATTGTGGCAATGATTGTGACAGAAGCTCGAGCATAGGGCCATGATTATGGGAAATCTGCCACGATTGTGATAGAGAGTAGAAAAATCGGTCATAATCGTGGCCTACGCATAGATTGACACGGAATTACTTTCATATTCAAGTTTTCAAGGGACATTTTGGAAATTTTAGACCCTAGAAAGACAAAAGGGTTTTTCATTGTTATATTATTTTCGATTAGGTTTACAATTTAGGGAATAGTTATAACTCGAGAGAGAGTAATCAACCCTACGATCGTCTAGAACTGACACACCATAAATGCAAAAATGGCTAGATTGTCATTAATGATAGATAAAATCCTCTCTTTCATAACTTGATTAATTCTCTTGACATATTTCCATTGTTATATTATTTGTTCATTAGTAGTTTGTTTAATTTAGTTTACTTCTCAATTTATTATTCGAATTTGAGTCTTAAATAAAGCACAACTTAAACTAAGTAATGCCTAAACATAACCTTTATGGGATAATATCTGCTTTTTACTACAAGTAACGACCCGTATACTTGTGGTTTTTAGCATAAAACAAGTAGTTTGTTTTTTGCAATCAACAAGTTTTCAGCGTCGTTGTCAAGGATTGTTTTCTTTAAAATCTTTTTTAGTTTGGGTGACTTTGATTTAAGAGTGTTTAATACTTTTCTTTGCGTTTTTGTAAGTACATGAACACAAGGAACACAAGAAGGTCTAATGAGCTTAGTGAAGAAGAGTTTTTAGATATTACAAGGATTTTGCATTCGACAGTCACCTCCGACACGGGAGAATGGCTATTCTAGAGTCAACCCATGCCTCTATGAACTAACCACAATCCTAATAATTAGGGTCAGCAGAACCAGCCAGGGTGAGTTTTAATTTGAAACAAAAGGGTCAGATTCTTGCCACAGTGGCAGTCACATGAATTTATGGAAGTTTCTGGATGCTCAATTGAGCGCGACTATAAATTGGGCACCAAGACTTTTGACAGGAGTGGAGATCCCAAGAGTGCACTCATATGGTTAGATTGGGTCATATGAGTTATCGGATGAACAGATGAGGACAGAGTTGTGTTCTCCACTTTCTTCCTCGAGGACACGACTAAAGATTGGTGGGAAGCCATTGAGAGATGACATCTGGGTGGGATATCTTAGGTAGAATTTTAGAGAGAGTTCTCAGACAGATTCTACCCACAGAGTTATAAGGATGCAGGGGTAGAGGAATTCTTCCATCTAGAGCAAGGTTCGACAATAATGATGGACTATGAAAAGAGATTTTCAAAACTTCTCAAAAGTGTTCCGTTTATTGTTGATAGTGAAGATCAAAAGTGCAAGAGGTTTGCTACAGGCTTGAGTCATAGAGTATGAACTCACCTATCATTGGCTTCACAAACATACTACAAGGAATTAGCTAAAGCTGAAGTAAAAATAAAGAGAAATGTAACAATAATCACTCAGAGTTAAAGATCAGAACAAAAGTACAACGCACCAGTTAGTTCATCTCAAGGTTTGGTCAAGAAAAACAAGTCAAGGTGGAGTAGTGGTAGGAGGTTTAGCAGAGGCAGATAGTCCAGCTAGGGATCCTTTGGGTCACCCACTAGGCCTAGAGGCTCTTGTGATAATAGGACCCTAGTGCCATAGTGTGTTATTTATGGAAAAAGACATTTAGGGGAGTGTCAAATGAATATGAAGGGCTACTTCCACTATGGTCAGGAGGGTCATTTCATCAGAAATTGTCAGTAGTTAGTCACCGCAGAGAGATGGGTGGCTAGATCTTTAAAACCTCCATAAGATAGAGGGGGTTACAGATAGGGTGGTTAGAGTTCTCAAACCAAAGGGTCGAGTTTTACTAGATTTGGCAAAGGTTTCAGGGATAGGGGAGCGACCCCTACAAGATAGGCAAGTAGACATCATACACAAGCCCAAGATTTTGTAGTCACTCAGCGGGAGGTTAATGCCACATCAGAGGTAGTCATCAGTATGATTACTATTTTTGATCATGACGTATATATTTTAGTAGATCCTGGTGATACAGGTTCTTTTATGTCTATAAAAATTTTTACAAAGTTAAGTGTTGAGCCTCAATTATTAGACATTGGGGTAGTAGTTTCCATTCTAGCTGGGAACTTACTCTTCACTAAAAGAGTGTTCATAGATAGTAAAATACTAATTGGAGGTAAGGAATTCCTAGCAAACCTTATCATATTAGATATCTGAGATTTTGAAGTTATTATCAGAATGGGTTGGTTATCCACACATCAAGCGGTGGTGGATTGTTTTAAAAAGGAGGTTAGGCTGAGTTGGTTAAGGAAACCAAAGGTGATATTTCGTGGGTTATAGAAAGTTCTTTCCACTAGTATCATGACTGCCATAATTGCCAATAGAATGCTATGTAGAGGATGCTAGGGATATTTGGCTTATATAATTGAATAGAATAATAATAAGGTTCATTTAAGAGATGTTCCGATGGTCAAAGAGTTTCCCAACATGTTTCCAGAAGATCTTCCAAGATAACCCACAGCTAGGGTAATAGAGTTTGAGATAGATATACCACTAAAAACCTAACTGATTTCAATTAATCCTTACAGAATGGCTCCAGTAGAGTTAAAGGAATTGAAAGTGAGAATGGAGGAGCTATTAGATAGGGGTTTGTAAGACCCAATATTTCTCCACGAGGGGCTCCAGTCTTATTGGTGAAAAAGATGGATGGGAGTTTAAGGTTGTGTATCGACTACGTACAATTAAATAGAGTTACAGTTTGCAACCAATATCCACTCCTGAGGATTAATGATCTGTTTGATCAACTATAGGGATCTAATGTATATTCAAAGATTGATCTAAGATCAAGTTATCATCATTTGAAAGTTTGCAGTAAAGATGTTCCAAAATTTGCCTTTAGGATGAGGTACGAGCATTATGCATTTTTAGTTGTACCCTTAGGATTAACGAAATGCACTAGCTTCTTTTATGGATTTAATAAATAGGATGTTTCAAGAGTACCTAGATAAGTTTGTGATTATGTTTATTGATGCCATATTGTTGTACTCAAGAAGTTAGGAGGACTATACAAAACACCTTCAAATTGTACTACAATCCCTAAGAGAGCACCAGTTATACGTTAGGTTCAGTAAGTGCCAGTTTTGGCTTGATAAGGTTACTTTATTGGGTCAAGTCATTTTAGCTGAGGGACTTAGTGTGGATCCCCAAAATATTGAAGTTGTTACCAATTAGAGACCTCCTACCATTATGACAGAAGTCAAGAGCTTTCTTGGATTGGCAAGCTATTATAGGAAATTCATTGAAGGATTTTCCAGAATAGCAAGTCCACTGACCAATTTGACGTGAAAAGAGGAGAAGTTTGATGGCCAAATGCTTGTCAAAAAAGTTTTGATGAATTGAAAGAAAGGTTGAAGACAACTCCTGTACTCACATTACCAATAGGGACTAATGAATTTGTAATGTATAATAATGCCTCAAGACAAGGGTTAGGGTGTGTACTCATGCCAAATGATAAGGTTGTAGCCTATGCTTCTAGGAAATTGAAGAAGAAGGAACAGAATTACCCTACCCATGATCCATAATTGGTAGTAGTAGTTTTTGCATTGAGAATATGGAGTAATTACTTGTATAGTGTTCCCGATAGAATTTTCACTAATCACAAGAGTCTGTAATATTTTTTTACTTAGAAGGAACTAAATATGAGGCAGAGGAGATGATTGGAGTTAATAAAAGATTATGATTGTATGATAAAGTACCATCTTGAAAAAGCTAATGTAGTCACAGATGCCTTAAGTAGGAGACCTACTAATTTGATAACATAATTGAAGATGATTTATCTTCCACTTCTTGTGGAAATGAGGTCTTTAGGAGTGAGAATGGATATAACAGACTCAACATCATTAATTAGTACTTTTCGCATTCTTCCCATCTTGGTGGATCATATTAGAGAGGGACAAAAACAAGATCCATAGTGTTAGAGAAGTGATCTAAAGGCAATCACCTTTAGCACTTATTGAACAAATCATTTTATGATTAATAAAGTCATTTTTCATTGTTTTGATGTTTATACATTTATAGATTTGATGTAGATCTTAAATTGATTTAATGAAGTACTTAATACAAAATATAGCATGGAGGAAATGTAACATCCCACCACCTGTGGGAAGGTTAGAATAATAAATATGAGTGATTAATGAGAGCTTAAAATGTATTTTTTTGCATGCTCATGCATAATATGTCATATACATACACGTGAATGGTGAAATTTTTGCTCATGAAAATAATTGTACATGTATATATGGATAATTCCTAGTATAATTGTTTGGGAATTGTGAATTTATTTATATTGGAAATTTTATTGATTAGTGGAATTGTTGTAATTTTGAATTTTGGTGAATTTAGGAATAATTTTTGAAAATTTTAGAGTATTATGGAAAATAGGAATAGGAATCAATGATATTTAGAGATAATTAGAAAGTAAAGATGAGGGTTAAAGGAATCAGTTGAAGAGATTAGTTCAATAAAGGAACTTGGTTAGAGTTTGAAATTAGGAAAGTGACAAGTGTCACTAACTTAATTAAGTTGTTTCTATAATTTATTAGAAGTTAGTGGGGTTCTCTGAGAGTTAAAAAGGCTTAGTTATATGTCTAAGTTTCCTTCTTCTTAGTCACCTTCTTCAAGTTTTGCCAATACATAGAGTTTTCCATCAAACTCCTTCTGAGGGTTAACTTTACCTTTCCTTTTCCTATACAAATCCCACGTTGCTATTGGTCTTTTCTGCTTAAGAAAAACTAGACGTTGGACTTTAGTGGATTATATGGTTTTCCATGGAGTTTAGGGCTTTGGGATAGTTGAAGATTTTGGAATTCTTTAACAAGTAAGTATTGAGAAAAATCATCTAGAGTTATGGATTTATGAAATGAATTTCATGAATTACTATCATCTGTATGAAAAATGGCATTCAAATGTACATATTCATGAATACTGTGTTGATGGGATGAAAATTTTGGTTATAGTGTTAATTTAGTATTTGATGGATTGTTAGTGATTAGGTGATGTAAAAATGATTTTGGAGTTAGAAAGAGCAATAAAATGGTGTATAAGATTAGTGTAGGAAATTAAAGTATGAAAAAGGTGATGTGCTCTATTTCTTCACTGTGTATATATATATATATGTATTTGTATACGTGAGTAGATGAAAGCTTAAGAGATGATCGAAAAATTGGTTTTTGAGTTGAAGAGTAGTTGTAAAATGATGGTCTAAGATAGGTATGAGTGTATAAATGAAAGTTGAGAGGAAAATTTAAAGTATGGAAAAATGTTGAAAATGCCAAAAAGGTGACAGATCATGAATAGGATGAACCATAAATCTTTGGTTTTTGATGGTTCTTGACTAAAATTTTCATATTTAGGGGTAGTATGAACTTATGGTGAATGAGTTGAATGAAATGGAGTAGAAAGATTAGAATAAAAAATTTTAAGTGTTGGATTTTGGAAAATGGAGGTTCAAAATGGATTTGCACTGTCGTGAATTTTGATTATAGCAACAATGCATCGTCGTGCATAAGTACAACGGTAACTTTGGAGATGAAGTGAAATTTTCACCCTCATGCTTAAGCACGATCGTGCATTTGGGATTTTCTCTTTTACTAAACAGTCTTACTTCTTTTGACGATATCTTCTTCGTCTGACCTCCAAATGACTTGGTTCTTGAACCATTGGACTTGTAAGACATTTTTATACCTCTAAAAAAATTTGTATTGTTATCAATTTAACTGTAAAAGAAAATATTGATCAAGTGAAAGTGTGGAATTTGTTGGAACAGTGAAATAGGATCATTTTACTGAACATACTTCAGTGTTTTGATAATATATGGATATATAGGATTCCAAATGAGATGATCTTTAATTTGGAGTAAACTAGAGAAATAGAGCTAGAAACCACCTAAAAGTAGAATTGTGATTCAGTCTTTAAGATGGTTAATATTTTGGATGGAAGTTATGTATAGTACATTGTTTTTTAATATGAACAGCCCAAAAATGTTTGTGGCATATCTTCCAAATTACTGAACCAAATTGAGTTATTTTGGTGTCAACAGAAACATAAGACATAGAGGAACACTTTTCTAGAATAGATTATGACCAAATTACATCATTTTAACCTTCTAATTGAACGTGAATAGTAAACCCGAAAGTGTGTCTTGTAAAAAATATGAAGTGATTCAATGAAAAATGAATTGTGAATTTAATGGTGTTATTGAGGCATAAACCTAAATATAAATTATACTTAGATGAGTTTTGATATGAGAATGATTTTGTGAGGAAATTGATGGTAAGATACCCAGGATTGTCATGAACATGCATTGTACATATTTCATTTCATTCATATGCATTGTTCAACACTTATGATTGTACAAATTGTGATGGATGTGTATGTTGTTTGTTATAGAGGAGCAACTAGAACGTCAACCTCCAGACATTGCTGAAACTTCTAGGCATTAGCTTCAGGAGTAGCTTGTGAGTAACCTAGACGGGTTTCTCTCAATTATTGTTTGCTTAAATTATGTTTTGAATGATAAATGAAAATGAATTGGTTTGTGTTGAATTTCAGACAGAAGGTCCGATGATTGTGAAATGTGGAATGTATATTAAAGTGCTGCTTGAATGTGAATGTGAAGAACTATGTGCTTCATAATATGATTGATTGTGATAGATACATTCCATACATGAATGCACAATTAGATAATGGCAATTGTGACCAGATTAGTCACCGATCAGAGCTTAAAGCTCAAAGTGAAAAGAGTCTCGAGCTCAGAAAGTGATTAAGAGCCTAAGGCTTACTATATAAAATGAGCCATGTATCCTCATCGGATAAGGGACAATTAGAAATAAGTCCGATATCCAAAATAGATACGGGAC
>JAOQMP010000209.1:23204033-23215377 GCA_027563575.1 Erythroxylum pedicellare | reverse complement strand
TCTCCAAGTTTAACTTAGAAACTTTAGGTGAAAAGGTTCTTAAAATACAGCCTTGACATATGAATGGAAAACCAATTCTCTTATAGAAATGGAGGTTAGGTTTCAATAAGGTAACTACTAAAAATGAAAGCATTCCTATTTGGGTGAATATATGATAAAAGGATAATGTACTATGTTTTGATGCCCATATAGAATGTGTTTTGCTTATTATTTCAATGTTTTATGTTGCTTTTGATACTTATTTTACTTTTTGTATGATTTTAGGTCTCAACTGTCTTTATGGATTAAAAAGAGCAAAATTCAGGTGAAATCGTGACATAAAATGGAAGAATCAGAGTTATTTTCAAGATATACGCCTGTGTGAAGATGTACACACACATGTAAGTAACAGACACGATCATGTAACTGAATGTGTAAGAGACTATAAATATGTAAAGCTTCAAAAATGTTGTTCTTACCTGTGTGGAGATACACACTCATATCCCATACCTGTGTAAGCTAGTGAGAACATGTAAAATCGTGATTCTAAAGAGTGTAAAATCGTGATTCTAAAGAGTTTTTGTGATACCTTGTCACTCATACGATCGTGTGAGTAACTATTTATAATCCAAAAATCCTAATTTTGTTATATAAAAGGCAATTATAAAGAGGAAACAAAAAGGAGGCACCTAGAGTCAGGGTTAGAGATCAGATTTAGAGCAGAAGATGTAATTCTAAACCTAAGATGAGGAAAACATTAATATTAATTCAAGAAATCTGATAAGGGGCAACCTTTTATCAAAGACTCAAGGGGATTTCATCATAGAAGAAGGGGATATACATGTCTATGGATTCTTTTCTTTTTAATTATTCTTTTTAATTTTGATTTTTTTTCATTTTTCTATATCTAGGAACTAAGTTTGTTTAGTGCTTAGGTAGAATGAACCTTAAGTTGGGATAGATGTTATAATTTGATCTTTTATTTAATACAATTTAATTGATTGGTTCATTGAGGATTCAACTATACATTTGTATTTATGAATTAATATGCCCAGTATATCAGATCAACATTTGATTTCATATGATTAAGATTAAGAAATCCTCTCATATGAATAGATCTACCATAATTAGAAGGAGTTGTTTGCAAACCTAGAGATAGGTCAACATAAATCCTTTAGATTATAATCAAACATAATAGAGAAATCCACAAAATAAGTAATACGATCTTAGGGGATTTAACTAGAAAGAGGTTTCAATTAATCATTCAAGGATTAATTGTTAATAGACTTAAGAAAGATATTAACATAAGATAGGAATTTCCACAATCTAATGATCAATAATTGAATTTCATGATAGAGGGTTAATACTTAAGAGACCTTAGGGGTATTCATTTCCTAGGTATTAGTTATTTGATATTAGATTAACCTTTGCGTCATATTTGGCTTGATTCATTATTGTGTTAAGTTCTAGTTTAGTTTAGTTTTAAATTAAATCATTATCTTATTCGACGGTTAGATAATAAAAAAGAGGTCATTACTAGTACTTGTAGTTCTCATAGGGTCGGCCCTTACTTGCTATTGCTAGCTACAACCACACTATGCACTAACAATTTAAAAAAAACACTTAATAAATTACACACGCATCAAGTTTTTAGCATTATTTTTAGGACTAAAATATTAAGAAAACCTTGCTCTTATTAATCTGGCCATTATTTCTTGTTTTATTTCTTTTAGTTTATATTTCTAATTTGTTTAATTATTTAGTTTATGACCTGAGGAAATCCATCATACCTAGTTGACGAAGATTTATAGTTTGAGAGGACAACTTGTAAAAATCTCCAAAAAAAAACCTACTTAGAGAGTTTAAGTAAGATAGGCAGATAGAGGACTTGGAAGTTAAGATTGATACCAAAGAATTAGGGACTGTGGTAGACTAACTAAGGATTATTTTTTTATTATATTAGACCATCCTTAATGGGAATGGAGTCTAACATTATGAGACCTACTGCCACCATCAATAATTTTGAGATTAATTCGGGTATTATTCAATTGGTGCAACAGTCTTTCAAGTTTGATAAGGTACAAGATGAGGACCTTAACGCACATATCACAAACTTTCTAAAGATTTATGATACCTTTAAGGTCAATGTTACCAATGACATGCAATTAGATTAAGATTATTCTCATTCTTATTGACGGGTAAGACAAAGAACTGGTTAAACTCTCTGCCTAATCCATCCCTTACAATTTGGGACCAAATAGTAAAAAAGTTCTTCTAAAGTACTTCCCATTAGCTAAAACTACCAAACTAAGGAATGACATATCCTTCTATACCTAGGATAATTTAGAAACATTATATAATATATGTGAGAGATTTAAGGAGATGTTAAGGAAGTGCCCATGTTATGTTTTACCATTGTGAATTAAAATTTAGACCTTCTACAATAGGCTAAATTAAACAATGAGGCCGATGATAAATACAATAGCTAGGGTACTCTAAACAATAAAACACTAGAAGCAGCTCAGGATCTCATTAAAGACATGGCGATGAATAATTCTCAGTGGTGCTCTTCTCAAGCAAAACTTAGCAAGCCAACAAGAGTATATGATGTAGATGTAGTTACAGTATTGATGAACCAAGTTGAAGCTTTGAGTAGTTAGATTAATGACAAATCTTCATCTATTCTAAGTTATGTATCATAAGATGTGTGGGATAAGATATTCAAGTCAAGACTATCAAGTACTACAACCCAAGCCTGTGGATTATATAGGGAATGTTCTTAGATCATAAAATAATCTATACAGCAATACATACAATCCAGATGGACGAATCACCCAAATATTTCTTAAGGAGATCAAATGCTATTAAGGAGCAACCCTCTGATAGAATTCCATTAACAACCACCTCAAGAAAAGAAGCCAACCTTAGAGGACATCCTGCTTATAATTTTTCAACGTATAGAGGCAAAATTTCAATCTACAAAGAATTCATTAGGGAATCAAAAGGCTTCTATACATAACTTGGAAACTCATATTGGTTAGCTAGCAAAGTTAATTTCTAAAAGACTATAAGGGACTTTGCCTAGTACCAAAGAGACAAATACTAAAGAATGTGTGATGGAAATCACCTTTGGAAGTGGAAAAGAGTAGTAAAAGGGGGAAAAAAACTCAAGAGGAGAAAGTAACATTAGGAGTTAAGAGAAAGTTGAAGGTGAAGGGCACCTTCAAAAAGTCAAGGAATTTTGGCCTGCGATCCCTTATCTTGCCAAAATGAAGAAATATCGAATGGATGAGTAGTTTGATAAGTTCCTTAAACTATTTAAACGTCTCTATATTAACTTACCCTTTGTTAAGGCTCTTGTTCATATGCCAAAATATTCAAAATTTTAAAGGATCTATTAGAAATAAGAGGAAGTTGGAGGAGTTGGTGACTGTGATGCTGAGTGGAAGGTGCTCGACAATTCTGTAGAGCAAACTAGCAGAGAAGTTTAAGGATCCAAGGAGTTTTACTATGTTTTGTCAAATTGGTAATTTGAAAATAAAAAGGCCTTAGCCAACCTAGGGGTCAGTATTAATATGATACCCTACTCCTTTTTGAATAAAATGGGATTAGGTGAATCAAAAGCTACTAAGATAATGATGGTAAAACCACTTAATTATGGAATGATAATTGGGCCTCTTTTGGTCCGTTACAAGCTTTCAATGATGCTACTGTTACACAACACTCTATCTTCTAACATTTCAGTTGTTTAAGCTTTATCCATTATAGATATTTTAGTCTTACATCCATCATCTAAACTACATTGTTTCCTATTAAGTGTTATCTTTGATAATTCTAAACAATATTCCTTCCTATGGCTACACACTAGTGCATGTTGCTAGCCTTTGTTTAGAAACATCAACCTTACTGTTCCTCAAAATAAACTCACCTAGTATAAGCATCATGCCCCTTGCACCTCATTCACTTTATAGTTAACAACAAGGAAATTTCTTCCTACAGTTGATATAATAACATATTACTCAACTTTGCCTAACTAGTTTATTTTATATAAGGTAGCCTCTGAAAGCATTCAACACTTTTTTCTATGTCAATATAGTCAGTACCTGTGGAAGAGAATTATTCAATTGTGTTATCTATTCAATCCACCTACTTCTTGGTCAAAAATAGTTGATTGGGGTTGTAAGATCCAGATGACAAAGGAAGGGGGCCTTTGGTTGTTTAAGTTGCTTTTTCTTATCGAGTTACTAGTATAAAGGGAGAAAGAAACAATAGGATCTTTTATGATTCACACAATAACAAAGAAAAGCTATTGCAAATCTTATTTTCCAAAATTAGGCAGAACATTTTTGTCTACAAAGACTATCATCGCTGTAGCTCTTAATGTCTACTTGATTGTAAAATAAACTAGATAAATTTCTATGTATCTTTTTATAATTTCAGTATAATGTTGTTAAAGACAGTTTAAAGTCTAATGGTATTGTCTTATTACTAATTTTGTAAACATTGGCTTACATTTTAGTGCATTCTTTCTTTCTTTCAAAAAAATTAGCAGATAGATCAATAAAGCATCTTAGACGTAATATAGAAAACATACTTATTAAGTTTAATAGGTTTATCTTCCTAGTTAATTTTTTATTCTTGACATAGAGGAAAATACCTTTAGTTTTAGGATGACCCTTTTTAGCCATTGTTAGGTTGATTATTGTTATTAGTGAGGACAAGCTAGTGCTTAACTTTGGGGACAAAGAGGTCATATTTAAAATTTCTAATGTCATAAATCATTCCCTTATGTTTGTTAATGTTGATGATTCTAGTGGTATATTTAATGATTTAGTTTCAGATGTTTTGTAGGACTCTTCTTCTAAAGGTCTACCGGAGCTGTTTCTAGTTCAAGGTAGAAAAAGGATGCAAAACATGACACAAAGAAAAATTAGGTAAATTAATTAAAGGTTAAGAAACCCACAGTAAGAAATAACAAACTTAATCTTTATAAGCTGCCTTGAACATGAAAAATACATTGAGCTAAAGACATTAAACAAGCATTCTGGGAGGCAACATAAGAATTATGATAGTTTTGATTGATTTGATTATGTTATTTTGTTTATTTTTTAGCTTGGTTTAGGATTTCATTATTTTTCGGTGTGTTTTTATGTAAGGTTATAGAGCATCTTCATTTGATTTTGCCTACTTTTGGTATTTTTGGCATGTGATGTTAACTCTTATGACTTTGATTGAAAAAATTTTAAGTTTGAAGGAATTTTTAGGTATTTAAAGATATTTACATGCCCATGTATACACAAATTTTATTATTTCAAAATTTACATAATTCTAGTGACCTTGATATGGTCGTGTATAGTATTGAAGATTTAAAATATTTTACACACGATTATAATTAGTTACATCAAAAGTTTCACATTCACAGTGATAGTATTGAAGATTTAAAATATTTTACACACGATTATAATTAGTTACGTCAAAAGTTTCACATTCACAGTGATATACACTATCAAATATATGACCATGCATATGACCGTATAAGTTCACAAAACATCATATGCCTGTGTAACCGATCGTATAAATCAGATCAACTTAACCCAGCAAGTTCGAGAGTTGATTAGTGTTAGAGCATGGTCTCGATTCTTCTAGACTATGAAGCCCATATAATAGGAGCTTACACTTAAGGTGTGATCCACATTCTTCTTAGAAAAGGAATATCATGACCAAGTATGATCCAGTTTAAGATGCTCGTAGATACGACAATGATGAGCTATACAGACTTCTCCATGATGATGGGCCTCTATAATCAAGATTTTATAGAGATGTAGGAGTACATGAGCCTTTGAATAGATTTTTTATATGTGATTTATGCCCGTCACTTCCAGAGCATCATTGGTAAGGAGGATGGTTAAGACCCTAGCAAATCCCAGGCAACATCCTACACTTAGGTACATCTATGAGCTTTTAAGTTATAAACTAAGTGGGTGAGTGACAATTTTGATTTTTCAGGAAGCTAAATGTGTTTTAACTGTAAAGTATGAGTAAAAGGATGACAATAAACTTGGGGTATGCCTTAGTCAATTTTTGTGTGTGGTTAAAGTAAGGAGAAGAAGATAGGGACAATATGCATCGGAACCTATATGATGTGATTGGCAAATAGGATGGGAGTCTTTGGGAGACTACTATCAATGAGGTTACTTTATACTATAGTCACTCTTAACTTAAATTTTATGAGGAATATACATATGGTAAGCAAGAAACAGGCACTGATAAAATGCATCTATTGACTGATCATATATTCGAATAGGTAGGTAACTTCAAGAGTAAATAAGGATCTACTCAATGTAGCAAAGTAGCCATCAAGACAAGACTGACCATCATCATAGACAAGAGGAGCAATGCATCAAGAGAATTTATATTTATTGACTAGTGTAAGATCACCGAGGACGTCGACAACACCTAAAAACTGGGACCAACTGAAGATTGTTTGGCTAAAGAAGTACATGTGGAAGATCTTGGGAGTCCTATATACTATTCAAGTGAACCAGCTAGAGCTAACGGTGTAATAGCCGATTTTTCAAATTGAGGGATGAAAACCCTAGACTATTGCATAGAAGCCAAATCATTGAGAGTTCATGAAATGCATTTCATTAACATGCATATCATTAGCATACACATATAAATGATGATTTAGTACACGTTGCAAAGAATTTATATGCACTCAATTGACTTATTCCAGGGTATGAAAAGTTTAAAATGATTATGATGTGAATTGTATAATGTTTATGTCTTGAATTTTGGTTTGATTGGTTACAAGTAGTAAAATTGGAATTTATTGTTACAATTGGAAATTTGATGAATTAAATGTACATTTGATCTAGGAAAAATGCCAAGTGGTAAGATAAATTAATACATGAAAATTAAGATGATTAAACCTATAATTGAGTGACATTTGGCATAAGTTATTAATTAACAAATGGCAGCAATGGTTGTGTGACAAATGGACTAAGTAACTAAGTGACATATGGCAGCATATATACATGATAAATGGAGAACATGCCTACGGACATATGTCAAATTAATTTGGTGACACCTAGCACCTAAGGTGTTAAGCTCCTGCAGGAGTAATCCCAGCTATGTTCATTCTTCATCTTTCTTCTTCTCACATACAACCGAAATCCTCTCAACCTTTACACCCCTGTGTTTTGCTATGTTTGTGTCCAACTACTACATCAATAATCCAAAATTTTACCTTTCGCAAGATAGTTAAAGAATTAGATTATCGTTGTCTCTTATCTTAGCCGAAAATCATCCTATTACTACCTTGAACATGTGATGAATCTTGAATGCATATAAGGAAAATTTGACCTGATGAATTGAGCTAGAATTGGAGCTAAATAAGTAACCAAAAGATTGCTATTTATGGCATATTATAATGGAGAATTTATGATGATGAAATTGGGATTAATTGTATATGATATTGATGATGAATTGTGCTAAAAATTTCTACATGAACGTGGATACTTTTCTGTTGTGTTCTTGATTTATGAACAATAGGTTATGTATTGTTTTATGGATGAATTAGATAAGGATTTGAGGTATAAAGAAGGTAAATTTATGTTAAAGAAAGGTGTTAATATAATGATCTTGAAATGGCAACATAACTAGGATACATGATTGATAATGAATGATAGTTTCCGTTTTAATTTTGATGTGTGAAAGATGATGATTTGTGAGTTGTCCAATGAATGATTTTTGAATTGGGTTTGGACATGAATTTGATAGAGGATTGAAGTATGAATAAGGTATAATTGAAGTGAAATTGATGGACTTTGGTGAAGGTATGTTGGATAGAGTATGAAGGAGTAAAAATAGGAGAACAATCGTGGAATTTATAAGGCTCCTTCCCATAGTCATGGGAAGTACTTTGGGAGGAGAAAAGGTTAGTTTTGGGTAATTGTTGGACTATATAAGGTTAAGACACTTTATAATGGTATAATTGGACTTGATTGGGGCTTGAAATGAACCTAGAAAGTTGCTTGAATAAGTGATTAAGTGTTTGATAAGTTTAAGTTGTTAATTAAGGTTATAAATTCAGGAATGGAATGATTGATATCAATGTATATGAATTTGAAAAGTATGAGTTGTTAATGGTATAAAGATGTGCATATGAATGCAAATATGATTCAAAGGATATAAGAAAAGAACTAGGTATGATTGAATGAGAATTGGGAAATTATGTGAATATTTAATTCTTGGAAAGAATTAATGAATGTATGATTGATGAATTTAAGGTAATCAAACTTACCTAAAGCATAACCTAATTGCAAACAAGTTATATACAAGCTATGATGAATGAATGAGTAAGATTTGTGAATTAAGGTTACATATTCGGGATAGTCAATTGAGCATTCATTGAACAAAACATATATACATGTTTGTGATTGAGTACTTATTTGATTAAACAAGTTAGTAATGTGTACTTATATGTGTATTGCATGATTTATAAGCACAAATTGACCAACAATATCCAGACATTGCCAGTTTGTCAAGGCAATAGCTATCTCGAGCATACTATGAGTTGACTTAGATGTTTACTCACTATAATTGAATTGTTTTTAATTAACTGGTAGATATTGAACTATTATTGATATGATTGTGATAATTATGGACCATCAGTTGTCCAAGGAGCTTGATATTTGGGAATGTATTGGAAGTACTTATTGATTGTATGTGAATGGGGAAACGTTTACTCAACTAAATGTTGAATGCTAGACTTAGATTCGATGATTGTGATAACTGACTATGTTTATTAAAAGAAAGTGATTGATAGCATATTATGTGGATTGTTGCACTCTATCACATGAATATGCATGATTAGATAAAGGAGTTATGACCGGAGTGACCAACGTGAAAAGAGCTTAAAGCTCAGAATGTGCACAAAGAGCCATAAGCTCAATGATTAATAAGCTCAGTATCTATAATGGGTACGGGATAGTATCTGAAATGAACCTGGTATTCACAACAGATATGGGATAGTTAAATAGGCGCTTGGTCACAACAGAATAAAAATGGAAGTAAGTCTTATATGCCTTTGCATCTATATCTTTACATGGGTTCATGAGACTCATTGCAAATAAATGTTGAATTGAGATAAATGATTGGATTGTTCTGAAATGACTATATAAAGTCTTTCTATTAATGTGCTATTTGAAAGATGACCACTAATGTGGGATTTGAATTTGGATGAGGTGTTATACTGATTGAATTGTGTTTTATATATAAGATGTTTATGTTTTGTTGGAGTGAGCACATCGATTATGGTTCACTTATTAAGTTCGTAAAACTCATCAAAATTGCGACATTGATCTTACAGGTACCGAGAGGAGACTTAGCTTCTAAAGCAAACTAGTTGAAGTCTAGTATTGTCCATTTTGGGAATAAGAAATGACTCAAAGGTCTAGTCAGCTGACATCTGAGGAGTTTAGATACAATTTTTTTGTTTAGCATCTCATATCATGTAGAACTTGTTGTATAAAACTGTGAACTCACAGATGGTTTTGTAATGTAAAATTTTAGTTGGTGTGTAAAGAACTGACAATGTAAATTATCTTTTGTTAATGAAATGAGAAGAGTTGAAACTTAAAATACTTATGTTCTTTTTGATACCATGATAAGCTAATGTGATTGCTCTAACATATCATACTAATAAGGTATGTTCTTGAATGTCCTCTAGATGTTCGGGTATATGCTCTATGATAATAAGGTATTACAATCTCTTACAGAAAAAAACTAAGAACTCAAGTTTATGTGGTCCCTTAGTTCAAATTGATATGGTTCGAATAGGCTCACCTTCGAGCTACTTTCATACTATGGTTAGTAATAAAAAGGAAACGAAATACTCTAAAAAAGTTGTCAAGATTCCATCACAATGTGTCCTATAGTGCTAATATAAGAAAACTATATGGACCTTGATCCTTCAATTATGTAACCTTACTTCCCTTAAAGGAAATTGGAATGTGGTAAAGGAATGTTACTACAAAAGCATAGCTAATAGCCTAAGAGATAGGTTGGTCTTTAAAATTGCCCTTAGCTATTTTTCTCACAACATATGGATGGAAAGAAACCGTTAGATCTTTTAAAATCAGATCACATAAGTTGAATGCATAGTAGAGGAACATCTTGGAAATATTAGGTTGCACTTAGTACTCATTAATTTTCTATCACCTATAGCTTAAAGATCAAAAGAAATTAGAGGTTAACTACACTTAGTAATGTTTTACAATGAATTCTAAAGCTACTTCTAGTTAAAAAAATTATGTATGGGATGTGACTAGATCATCAATATAGTTTACTAGCCTTTATGAGATTGAGCTAAATTTTCCACCAATTCCTATATAGTTTACTTACTAGTTTTCCTTTTGGAAAGTACATAGCTATTAATAACTTCTTCACTTACTAATATTTATGTAGCTTTATCAATTTTCCCTAATTAGGATGAGCTAATGAAATTATTTACTTTCTCACAAAAATAGTGGATAAAACTTGTGCAAGTGAAGAAATGAGGTTTTGCATTAGAAATGAAATTCTTATTTAGTCCATCCTGTAACAATTTATAGAAAATTTAAGATAAGAAGAATATAGAAGAAAATTATTTGTTTCATCTCAAAATCATTTTGTAAATGATACATTTGATTTTTATATAATATGGTGTAGTTAATGGTATACAACTTATCTTTTAAGTGTAATTTCTCATTTTAATAATAGTTTAGTGATATAATTAGATGGTCGAAGGAAACATAGTACATGCTTCTACAATATACAAATTTCTTTTAGGATATTATAAGAAGGAAGCTTGATGATCTCTTAATAAGTTGTAAAATGACTACTCCTATGTTCATCATTTAGGATTTAAGGAGAAGGCCGCTGGATGATATCTTTAAATAAGTTGTCTGAAGATAAGAAGATACTTGTAAGTAGCACAAAATTACCTTAATAAGTTGTCACAAGATAAGATGTAATTATATATGTATCCTTTACGAGAAGGTCACTAAGTGATATTTCATATTGAGTTATATTAGGAAAAGCATATACTTATAAATGGCATTTGTTGTAAGTTGTTAAAAGGTTATCAATTCCTAAAACAATATATGTCTCTAATTGAATTAGGGTGTATTAACGTCAAAAGTTATTATAGCCAATTGATCATAAAACTTAAGATATTTTATATGTGTATGTGTTTTATTTTTTTTTCTTGATTACAATATCCTACCTATGTAGAAAGTTGTTATAACCAATTTAAAGTTTTATATAAGTTTATATATTACTGCCATTAGAGCTCTTTATAATTGATTTAGGAGTGTGCTTC
>JAOQMP010000209.1:23152178-23162949 GCA_027563575.1 Erythroxylum pedicellare | reverse complement strand
TTTCAGTTACAAGTTAATAATAAGATAATTAACTTGTAAGATAGTTAATTTTTAGGTTTCGTATTTCAATAAATATGACTAATTTCTTATTTTATTTCATCGTAATTAACAAATTACACATACACTTCAAATAAATATTGATACAATCATAAAATAATCAATGAATTACATCTTTCCAATATATTATACTGCAAGGGCATTTTCGTCATTAATACTATTTTTTGTTCTGTCCACAGCAACCAAACACATTTTTGTCCTCAGGACAGAGACAATTTTCTCTGTTCTGTCAACCGCAACTAAACACTTCACTGTCTCCGATTCTTATTCTGTTCCGCCTCCAAATTTCCGTCTCGTCCCGTCTCTGCATGTTGAAGATGCTAACTAAACGCAACGCTAATTCCTTACTCATAGTCGTCTTGTTCCATCTCATGTGCTCGTCTCACGTCTTGTTCCTACACAAGAGTAGGTAATAGACCAGATGATTTTAATGCATTCAACAACTTTCTAGCATAATTCAACCCTCTCTGCTGGAACCTTCCAGTAATTCCACAATGCATTGCTGCCATTTCATGCTTTCTTGCCAAATAGTATGCCTATTGAAGAGTCCTCGGGTTCTATAATTTCACTCGGTATTCAATCTCAACCTTCAACCTTTTCAGGATCATACTAACCACATAAGGTTTGGGCATCACCATCTTTTGTGACATCATATCAAACCCGACGCAATAATTTTTTACAGATCCCCATTGCTTCAATTCTTTCAACTCTCCCACCATTTCTTCAAAAGCTACTTCTCCAAACCTTTGTTCCAATGTCACAAGATATTCAACCTAATTAGGAGGATCTCTAGTTAGTCTATTCCTCATATACAACTCATGCCAAGCTAAAGCTTCACCTTCTAAATACATCGTAACCAGATCCACCTTCAACTCCACGGGTGTAGCAATTCGATCTTACTACACCGTGTAGGAATAGTGTAGTGTCCCCTATAGATATAGTATTCATCACCATTTCCATTTTTTAGAACTCTTTGGTCACCATTTCCATGTATACCATGCTGGATATGATCCTTCTTATACAACTGAGTAATCCACCCTTGAATGCTTCGTTCAGTCTTATTTATAATTCTTGCATCTGACTTCGTAGGCCTTCTTCCACACGCTTCCCTTCTTATCCCCGGGTGCCTTTTGCCATTTCACAGAGTCTGTAGTGGTCCAGAATCAAGCTCTAATACCAATTTTGTTACATATAGTTATTGAATATCT
This sequence comes from Erythroxylum pedicellare, assembly GCA_027563575.1. Lineage (NCBI taxonomy): Eukaryota > Viridiplantae > Streptophyta > Magnoliopsida > Malpighiales > Erythroxylaceae > Erythroxylum > Erythroxylum pedicellare. The sequence goes on along the minus strand of JAOQMP010000209.1, from coordinate 23,161,684 downwards.
AAATTAGGAATTTACGATTTGCAAACATCCAGAGAAGAGATAATGACAAGAATAAAACAGTAGAAGCTGCAGAGAAGAAGAGTTAGAGAGAGAAAACCATATCTGTTATTTGTTAATCTTTTTCCTCGAAACCAATGGTTATAATTAACGACTATAATAACAATTGGTGATGGTAGCCAATTGATTCGCAATATGCGTTTATTATACACGACATCGTTCTCATTATCAGTATTATATACAAAAATACATTGTTTACACTCAACCCTTTGCACTTCACTCCCCAGCTCATGCACTCGTATCACAGTCAAAGTCGCACGTGACGATCCGAGGCAGCGCGCCGGTGGAAGACACTCGTGGCGGAGACACTTCATGTTGGGCGAATTTACTGCAGGAGCTATTGAGAGATGTTCTAGTGAGAATTGAAGCTTCTGAGTTTCAATGACCGCACAGAAGAAACGTGGTGGCTGTAGAATACAAATATTTTGTGTGATGAAAAATGATTATCTCATTATCATTCTCTTAGACTTTTCATCACTTTATACATATAAAGTTTACAATGTATTAGGAAAGGCAATAATGCAGATATGCAATACAGGGCAAGTTACAGCTAAGATTTTGTGGTTGCCTTTCTTATGGAGATTAGGATCCGTTCCTAGAATCATGGCTTTCCTATTGCTAGTTGTCATTCCCTATAATCTTGCCAATATGACTGTTAGGAGCTTGATTTGTGGTCTTCAGATTTTCATTAGGAATGTCTGCGTGATCAGTGGCGTGTGCTGGTATTTGTAAAAATTGGAGGCACATCATTAAGGATCTTCTTAAAGTTCCTGAATTTTGTGATCAACTAACGTTCCCCATCTTTGTTAAATAGGTACTCATAATGGGTATGGTTCAAAAATTCGTGTTTGGTTGGATAGTTCTTTGAAGTTTTGATTTTTGTTTCATGGACTGATAGCCATGGGCGGGGTTTTGCGCTTTCCTATTTGTTGGGGATGATTGGTTTCCGGAATTTTCAGCCTATAATTATCACTTTGTTTGCCCCAAGTCGGTATTGCGCAGCTGGCGTCTTGGCTTTTAAGATTAAGTTGAATCTAAAAGCTCTTTTTTTTTTTTTTTAATGGTTTAAAACTTTTTTCAGACGTCCTTAAAAGGTTGGTACTAGAGCGAAAACAAAAAATCTCCTTTGCTTGATATTTTTTTCTTAATTGTTTGTCTAGTCCCTTTTCTCATTATATTTTGTTTACTAATACTTCCTTCTTTGCTTATTTAATTTGTTGAATGGTTGTTGAAATGAAGACATTTATGCACATATTGCTACCAATAAGCATCAAATTATGTTGATAACAACTAGCTTATCTCTCGTTTCCACATAACGGGAAAGTCATTTGGGATGTGATATTTCTATACTAGGTTTTGAAAAGTTTAATCTAAACTATTTCTTGGAAGCTAGGATTTTGACTGTCCTAATATAGGATTGTTGCAATGCATTACACCGGATAATGCTCAAAAATGTCCGTAACAACTTTATGGGACCATTCATTCAATGAGATTTTTTAATTTCTCAAACAAAACAAAAAAACTTTATGGGACCACTATTTGCCTTATTGAATAGGATGACTGTGATCTTTAACTTCGAAAATCCTGGATTGATGTTGAAACTTTTTCTAAGAATTCTATGCTTCTTTACCACAGTAATCTCTATTGCTACGAATAGTTTCTGGTATCACTAGACTCAAGTTGTTCAAATGAGATGAGGATTGCAACATATTTCTATAATGTTTAACCATGTTGATCAACTCGTACTCTTCTTCTTTCGGAGTCCACCTTTGATGCCTCATCCAGTGGATGTTTTTTGCAGCCTGGTCCAAGGGGTAACTCCTCCAATGCTTTATAAACCGCTGCTATTCCACAAACTTACTACCTCTACCTAAGTCTGACTAGTGGTGAGAACGTTTCTTTCTTCTTTTTTTTTCCCCCCTTTTATGGAGGGAGAGAACTCAGGGATTTGCCTTCTTTTCTGTTCCCTTATACGGCACTAGCTGATGACGGAAAGTTTCTTCTTTCTGCATGTAAGCGGAGAAGGCCTACCTGTACAGATTTTGTCATCTCTCTGCATGCTGATGATATGTCAAACGGCAGCCAAACTTGTGTCGAGAAACTGAGGAATAATTTAATTCACAAAAACGAATGGAATTTCTATATTTTCGCTGATGAAATAATATATGAATTCTTTTCTACTTTGGCAAGATCAAACTTTCTTGGGGACCAAGTTTACAGTCTTTGATGGACAACCACCTCATGCTGGGGCCAAGATGTAAACAAGTCGTTCTACTAGAATGGTAAATTTAAAACAAGCTTCACCAATCTTGCTGTAAACTATCGAGTAGCACACATCTCCTACGAATTGAATATGCCGGGTTCACGGTGATTTTAGCCTTCTTAGCCATTTCCAGTTAGTTCTTTCTCATGGAAGCAAACATATTACTATCTGATTCCTTCACGTTGTGCCAATCTCAGAATTGCATTTTGTGGTTGTGATTTGTTTTCTGTTATTAGATCCCAACTTAGATGCTTGTCCACCCAAGATGTAAGTAATAGTCATCAAATTTGATCTCTTTGACAAACAGGGGACCAAGAAGAATGCACTTTGTCATAGATTGAATTCCTGCTAATGCTATTGGACCTGGTGGAGTAGCGCCTACACAGACGAGTTTTCTCGCCCTGTTGTAGATAACTTACCACTACTATCATTTTTCCGATCAAAATCAAAAGAGATGGAGAATCTCCTCTCAGGGCCTTTTCCGGTCAAAAGGATGGGGCACTGGTATTGAAAAACAAGGCTCCAAAATGGCATATGCAGCTCCAGTGCTGGTGTTTGAACTTCCATGGAAGAGTCACAGTTGCTTGAGTAAAAAAATTTCAACTAGTTACTTCACCTGAGGATGGACCTTGTCGACCAGAGCATGAGAAGATCATCCTACAATTTGGAAAAGTGGGGAAGGATTTGTTTACCATGGATTATCAGTATCCAATTTCTGCATTCCAAGCATTTGCGATTTGCCTCGGCAACTTTGACACGAAGATGCCATGTGAATAATGGGGCATAGTTGACCAGGCTTTAAGTTGTTTATAGAAATTGAACTTTCTGAACCACAATTTCACTAAATATTTCCCTCGAGGCCTGAATGCTGCAATATTTTCAAAGCTACGTTCCAAATGTAGAACCTAGAAGTTACTTCTAGATTACTTTTGTAGAATTATTAACAGGGCAATTATTAATCCTTTCTTGCATTCGTTCATGTGTGATGCAGCGTTGAGATCTCTTAAGTAATAAGAGTTGGTTGGAGACTGCATAATGATGCTTAAGGAATGCATCTTTTGAAGTTTGCGAGATGACTGCATGATTCAGAATTTAAAATATATAAAGAGGTCAATAGAAGGGACAGAGCGGTGTTACGTTTATGTCTTATACGATTGTGCGCAGAATCAAAGTCTTAGAAAGTTTCTGCAGTTCGTTCTAAATATTACCTGCAAGTTTATTTCTACTTGTAAGCCAAAAGAATTGAAAGAAAAAGCAAAAAGATAGAGAAACACAATGGCCTCTTTAAGAGAAGTTACTGATTTCGAAGATGCTCAACTTTTTTACAAAGCCGATTTGTCCGGTTCAATGAACTACCCAAGAAGAGGTTTTTCTGAACGACAACACAGAAGCCGTCTCTTATAGCTTCATTATCTCTCGTGTCCTAGGTTGTTGCCATTTGTCGTTTGTTTCTTACGTTACAATTCACTCGAAAGCAAACGTATGGGCAGGACGCAGATAGTAATATTGAACACAATTCATTCGAAAGCAAACGTATGGGCAGGACGCAGACAGTAATATTGAACAAATATACTCCATCTAATTATAGCTATCTAGTGTTCTTTTCAGTACAACTCTTTTCATACAATAATCGGTGCGCATAATTTTGTATTTACAGTAAATGTGTCCAGCTTAACACTTAAACTTCTAAGCTGCTTGCATTTCAATGCTCGAATCTGTACTCATCTGTTGAGGTTGAGCAACTTCTTCCTCAGGAAGATCATCAGAATGTATCTCAGGTTGATTAAAGCTTCTGATAAACCCAGTGAAAGAAGGAAAATGATCTGGTGAGAAGAAATCAGCTCCCATTCTATGATACATGAACAAATTTATAACTTTATCACCTCTCATATTTTTCTTTATCTGCTCAAACCCATCGGGAGCTTTAGAAATTGATGAGTTCTGTCCAGAAACATCAACCCCATACTTCCTACAAGCCAATCTAATCTGTGCAAGCAATGATTCTGGGCTTGAATGAGACTCCTGAGCCTGATGCTCATCAGAAAGATCCATTCCTGGCAAGATCATATCGCACGAATTCCTAGCGAACACCTTTGCAACTGTTTCATAGCCATCTCTGTTGGCAGTGTTATAGAAACCAGCTGTTAATTCAGACGCATGTGAACGGGTTCTGTACCACGAATGCACGAGCGGGACTTTACCATATGCTGAGACAGTAGTGCAACTGAATGCAGCAGAGGCAACAGAGAGCATGCGATCGCCATGAGACAACAGTTGGCTTGAATACCAGGAAAGAAAAAAGTCTCCATATGAAGACTCCCATGATCCGCACTCATCCTTAAAGAAGTTGTTCGAATGCGGAAACTGGTCATAACTGGGTGCATCATGAGGACCACCAAGCCCCCACAAGGGGTTACCTGTTGATTCAGCATGTTGCTTAAGAAGGTTACTCATGTTTTTATCATAACATTGGAACTCTCCAACTCCAGGTATAATGTTGTTTTTGCTTAGCAGATGATGGGAAGGATACCGTAGCTCACCATCTGGTCCAAGACTCATCGTAACGCCCTGCAAAAGCACAGTATGTGAGCCGTCATAATCTGTAATAATTATCAAAACTTCTGGCGCTTAATTATGAAAACAATGAATCAAATTTCACTACCGTGATCGTCGAGCCCATTAAATGTGAAAATGAAGACTTAAAGCTCTCACAAAAATCTTGGTAAACTTGAATAGGAGTCATCCCATCAAGAACAGGCAACTCATCAACAGCCAATGACAGGCACCCATTGAAATGATTTCCTGACCTGTCTGCATAGTATATGCTGGCATGGGATTCACCGATCCGAGAAACCCACTCAGGGAGGGGAATTCTTGGTTGTTCACTAGCATGGAAGCAAAGTGAGACATGAAGCTTAAGACCTACACTCCGGACCATCTCTGCAATAGCAAGATAGCCAGACCACTCATACTTCCCCTTACATTCCTTCTCAGCTATTCCCCACCAAACTGGAAGCTCCACACCTTCAACTCCTAACAATTTAAGAGCTTTAAGTCCAGCAGTGATCGCCCTAGCATGGTTTATAGTATTGCAATCTGAAATTACATCCAGAGGCAATCCAACAAATATTCTCACCCCATCAACCTGCACAATTGACAACATCATCGTCCTAATACACATTAGCGTGTAAAACAGAAACAGAAATTTAACGCATTCGAAAACAAAAATCACCTTATAATAGCCACATGCCACCTCGCATATTTCACTATTTTATGTTCAAGACACAATCTTTTCTCCTTCCAAATATTTTCCCCAACAAACAGTAATCGCTCACAAAGATTAAATTGAAGAAAAGCCCATGAAACCCAGAATTAACAAACGGAAATAGGAAAATAAAAAAAAAAAGAAATCATTTCTGCTTCAAACCAAAAGCCATCTCAATTTCACAGGAAAGGAAAAAGGAATGGAAATAGGAAATCTTTGAAAACCACTTACCGGTTTAGATCGACTAAGCGCAGCAGCCTTGTCAGATCTTACAGATTGAGATCGGAGAGCAGAATTTAAGGAAAAGCCAAGGCGAGAATTTCTCAACCTGGCACTTGGAAACCCGAAGAAAATTTTACTGGGGCTACGAGGAACACAACAAAACCTCAGATCTCTGCACAATAAATCGCTCCTGAAAGTCTTTGCCCGAGAACTCCCCATCACAGAGACCTCCATCTGCAGATCTTTACACACGAAATGAAATTCCAAGAAAAAAAGAAAAAGAAATGGGAAATTAATAAAACTCGCTTTTGAGATTAGGGAAAGTTGGAAGTTATTTTCGGGAGGTGGGAAAGAAAGAGAGGGTAGAGTGGAATGGTTCTGGAGATTTTGGGGGATAGGAGTATGACTGGGTGTTTGGTCTGCGAGGATGTGGAAGAAAAATTTAGTTGGGGCAGCGGAGGAAGAAGGTTAAAGGCAAGAGACGTGTACGAGATAGAGATTGAAGGTGGATTTCACATTATATAAACGCGCTTTTTCTGACCACATGGGGAACTCAGAAACATATGCCACGTTTCCCAATTAGGGAGTGCCAAATTTTCAAAAGAAAAAATTATGTTGACTTGACAGTAAAACTGTGTGCATTAAATGGAATTTGAATTGTATCGAAAATGCTTTAGAATTGTAAAATAGGGGTGTTTGTGTTTCATTTCCTATTTCTTCTGTTCGTTAAAATTGCTAATTTGGATCGTACAATATATGGAATGAAAAACTTTCCATCCAATCTTTTTTTGTGTTGTTAATTATGAATTATTCACAAAGGGAAAGTATTTGAATATGAAATTTGAACATGGAAGACACTTGCAAAGAAACCTTATCCACCATTTTCATATATACATTATTCGTGCATTAACTATATTAGTGTAATGTTCCTTCCAAGGGCACAGCCAAATCGCTCGGGTATGTATAGATTCTTTGAACAATAAAGCTCCTCTCCCTCCCAACTGTCTTGATATAATAATATAAATGAGTAGCCAAGAAGATCTATTGCCTTTTTGTGCCAATTGTAAGAATTCAAAGTTGATGTAAAAGCAGCTTGATTTATGATAAGAACAGCAACAAATTCACCACAAAAGTAAACAAGCCATATGTTTATGTGGATAAGAAATACCAACCTAGTTTCTGTTGATACGCTGACACCACGTGGCCGACTACCACATACTGAGACAAAATTATTGCATGCTGAGTCAGGTCCAGGTAAGTTCTTGGGGTCATCCAACCGTCGCCTCTATTTTGGGTTGTTTTTTTGTGGATAAGAATATTTGGTATCATCCTATCCAATCTATAGTTTTCGAATAATAAATTGCAATTTACGTGACCCCTGTAGTACAGCTTTAGTTTTCAGGTTAATATACTGACAAGTCTGAAGCAAGTGGTGAGATATGACTATTTTGTTTGCGAGAAATAATTTCAACACAAATCTGTGGAAGGTCAAGGGGAAGTTCGTATAATGACCTCACAACCTGCTTTCTTTCCATCTTCAAGGCACCAACAGAAGGATATGACCAGCCACGGTCGAATACCTGCATCCCAATTAGCGATTGGATTGATTCCCCGAGGTTATGAGAGATTCTGGTTGCGTCAAACACCACCCTTCTTCCAATGGCCAATGGAGATAATACCGTGAAACAACAATCAACAGAAGTGAAGTAAGTGGTTTATGTTTGTCTCATTCTGAGTGCGCTAACAAACCATAAAGCATGCCAAATAGTTTCCTCTTTTTCTTCAGCAGATTCTGCGGATAATAGAGTATAACACAATGTTCCGTTTCCAAAGCTGCGAGCCTATCTTGTAAGGGTAAGCTTCGACGGGGGATTCATGGCATTTCCAAGAGGACTCGCTTTGGACCCTCGCCCCACGAACAATGTTTTGACTATTGTCTTTAAACGAAAAGAATTCTCTAAACCCTAAACCTTCTTTCAACGTCTTGCGCACGAGACACTCCCACTACAAGGAAAATATGAATTGGCCAGGAAAAATAAAGACAAAAAAGAAACCGTTACAAATTACCGATGGTTTTTATTTTGCCATCGAAAAATTTGATGGAAAAAATTATTTAGCGACGAAAAAATACCGTTAGTAATTAAGACAGGAATTGGCGGCGGAAAAATGAAGTTTTGACATTGCCAATGAAATATTAGCGACAGAAAATTTTGTCGGTAAATTTCCAACCTATACGTCGTCGTTTGCTTATGGTTGAGCGTAAATGAAACAGCGTCATTTTGATAACGTTAAAACACACCCGACCCTTCCTCCCACATCCCCCCTACCATCGGCTTTCCTTCTTTCTTCTTCTCCTCCTTGCTGCGTCTTCTTCTCTGGTGCGCTGTCGTCAGTTGGTGGTGCGTCGGAAGGTCATGGTCTTCTCCCACCATTGTTGCATTTTCGTGGAGATTGAGTATCACCGTGGTTTGATTAATTGAGTAATTTTGAGTATGTCTGAGTATTTTGTTTCATATGTTTGAGTATTTTGTGAGTGGATAACAACATTTAAGGTTGAAGTGTGAATGTTAGAAGGTTAAGTTTTCAAATTTGCTTGTAAAGTTGGGATGATTTATTGATGCATATTAGGTGTTTGATAAAATCCTCTTGTTTGAAAATTTTATTAATGTGTGAAGATGAAGTTGATTTGTATGAGAGAATGAGTTAATGGGTAAGCCTACATGCATCTTTTGGGGGTCACTAACAATCATTGAAGAATATCATTGATGATATTATTCTTACTTTTATAATTTTAGCTAAATGAAAGCTTGCTTTAGTTCTTATTAATTTGTTGACTTATCTTTTTAGGCGTCTCAATTTCTTTTGAAATTTGTCTTTGAATTATTTGAGTTTTCATGAATCATTGATTTAGATTGAATTGCAATAGGAAAACATGCATGAATGGTTAAGTTCTTCCCTACTAAATATTGATTAATTGTTTATGATGATTATTGATTTTTGAAAAATGAAATATGATCTAATACATGTTATTTGAAATTGTGAGCTTTCAAGCTTATAAGCATTCAAATTTTATGCTCCATTTTCTAAATTGAGTTATTGTCACAAAGTTTGATACTTCTACAACTTGGTTTTTTTTTGCATGTTGAGAACATATTATTGGACTAGATACATTAAAATAATAAGGGTACTTAGGCTAACCATTTTGAAGTCTTTAAAAGTCTTATAGTTTTGATCTCCCTTAGTTAACAAATTTAGGCCTTAGCCTTCTTTTTCTTGCATATGAACCACAATAAAAGCTACATTTATTATTTTTATTGATTTTCCTAATAATTCTAATTCGTTAAATGATTATATAAGCATGGTTGCATGAGATCCAAAATATCATTATGTGAATTATTGTGAAGTGATTCAAGTTGCTTATTCTTGGTTCCTCTATATATATGTATATATAAAAATTAAAAAACAGAGAAAAGAGAGAAAATAAAAAAAATAAAGAGGAAGAGATGAGAAAAATCTTGCATGATCATAGTTAACTGACTTGAATCAAGATAATTCTGGAGTACTTTTGAGTTAAAACTCATTTAGACAGGTTTGTGTATTTCCTTCAATTAGATAAATCTAAAAGTTTATTTTTTTTCTTTTACAAACCTTATCTATGCCCTATTACAACCCTTTTAAAAACCCTTAAGTTTTTGTATT
>JAOQMP010000209.1:23139849-23152078 GCA_027563575.1 Erythroxylum pedicellare | reverse complement strand
AAATACTTGAATTAAAATATGAATAAAAGTTAAGAACAAAACCTTACAAGGTTACAACTAGAATATCAAATCTCCTTGAATTAGAATAATTGCGTTTAGCCACACATGGCTTTTGCTCCAATACTAAAAAATATAAGAAAGATAAAGAATTGAGAGAAAAGTAAGAAGAGAATGATTCATTCTTTGGAGAGGTGAGGAGCATCCCTTTTATAATGTTTTCCTACTTTAAACCTAATTTTATCCTATCTTGCATAGATGTTTATCTAAACCAAATCACAATCCCTTGATGATAGGGATAGAAGGAAGTTTCCTTCTTACTCTTTAACTCTTCAAGTAAACGTGGTATTTGGCTTTATCTCCCTTATCCATTGCAGTAATCTTTCACTTTATCCAAAATTTGTGATTATCACCAACAATATCCCGAATTTGATGCAATCTTCTCTTTTCATCTCCTAAAACAAAACAAACATTAATTTTCATATTTAAACACCAAAATAAATCCAAAACAAAGGAGATAATACCAAATAACATATCAAGATAACATCTTATCAAAATCCCCCACACTAGACTTTTGCTTATTCTTAAGCATACTTCAATTCAATAAGTCAATTACGTTCATAAAAACCTCTCATCTCCTTTCATCTTATCCAGTAATATGCAAAAGCTAATTCACATTGAAGGTTTAAGATAAAATAATAATAAAGAGAATAAGCACTCATAGGATACATTGTTAAAACATAGCATCTCATCAATTCCATCAAATCAAATGAAACAAGACTTGACACTCTTCACTCTATACACTCAAAGTGTTTAGGGTTCATTAAGCTCTTAAATCGAAACATAGCGATATATTTCTATAAGCTTGCTTAAGAATCATATCTCCACCACTTAACAAAAATGAACTTAATGTATAAATCAAAGGGACTCTATAAGGGTTGTAACTTGGCTTAGGTAAGGTATGACAAAAAGAAGCTTTTTGGGTTAAATAAATTGAAGAAAATTATACAAATTTATCCACACAAGTTTCAACTTAAATCAATCCAAAATCTTCTAATTCAAATAACATCCCTTTCAATCCCTTTTTTTTCTTTTTTTTCCCTTTCTTCTTTTGTCATCTTTTTTTGAACAAAATATCAAGAGGAGGCTTTTCCCCTATCTATAAAAATATGAAAAATCCACATAATGAAACTTGAATCAATTAATTTACTTTTAATGGAAATAGTTAAAATCCTATGCAAATAAACTCGATACAATTCCTTCAATTTAGGGGTTCAAAATCATTAAGGATGTCAACAACAAAAAAGATAAATTTGTCCTTGTCCTGTAACAAGGTTATTATGCAAGAAAAGAAAGTACAAGACTCAAACTATTTTCTAGGGATAAAGAGTAAGGTAGGCTTGTTTAGGGCAAAAATGGTTATCCTAAATGCCCTAATCATCTTTATACACAAATTCAAACAAAATGGTCTCAACATGTATTCAAAAGAAAGTTTTAGCATAAACAAGCTATGTTTGATAACACGCAACAAATATGGTAAACGACATTAGGCTCAAAGCTCACGTAGGTGTCAAAAATGCATCAAGTCTTACACACTTTCATTCAACAAAACCAATGAGATACTTGAAATAATTTAATGAAAACATTAATCATGCTTGTCTCTCTCATGCATTAGATCTTAAACTGAAAATGTATCCTAAGTTAAGGATTATTTATGAATAACAATCAGAAAAATTATTAGGCTGTCGTGAGGAATAATCAATATATAAATCATAGTATCATGAGTTTAAGAACAAATCACAATGTTCATCATAATATAAACACTCGCTCCCCTAAAACTAAATTATACTTTGTCCCTAATGTATGCATAAGATAAGCACATCTCAAATAATCAGAGAAATAAAACACAAAATAGAGGACCCTCCTAAGATTTGGGCATCGGAAAGAATGTGTACTATATTATCTGTTTAGCAAGGAGTGCGTTGCTATTATGGTGACCTACAATAGAGCTGTTTGTGGACTACGTGAGAGGAGAGCTATTAATGTTTTGGTGTTATTGTTGAGTTGTTTGTCATGGAGGGTCGTGGTGCTTGGTGAAGAAGCTATGTTGTTTTCGTTGTTTTTTTAACATTGCCTGCTAAAAGAGAAACACATAAAGATTAAGGTTTACTTTTTTTACAATAAATGAAATAAAATAAAATAGTTAAAATAAATTAAATAAAAATGTGTAAGTAAATAAAGAAATTACATAATTAAATGATAACAAATATTTAAGTAAAATTTTTATGAATTATGTGATTTTTTAAAACATAATTTGTAAGATGACTTGATGTTCCATTGTAGAACACTAAATTGCATAAGGCGAGATCTCGTCTTATGAAATTTAGTATTAAAAATATAAGGTCTTCATTCCAGAACACTAAATTACATAAGGCGTGATCTAGCCTTATGAATTTAGTATTATATAATTTTAAGGTCTTTACTCAAAATAACGAAATAACATAAGATATGATCACACTTTATGAAATTTAGTAATTTGGAATTTTAATACCCTTTTTTCCCTTAAGCTAATAAACTTACTTTTCAAAAACAAGTAAGTATAAACTATATATAAGTAAAACAAAATCAATAAAGACTATTATATTCTAGGTTGCCTCCTGAAAAGTGCAATGTTATACGTGGCCTTTTTCCTCTCCAACATCTACGAAATTGTAGTTTTGTACTCCTAAAGTAGTGCTACTAGCCCTTCCTCTTGCTCTATAGTCAACCTTTCTTTAAATAATTGTAGGTAATTACTTTCCATCACTTAAATGGATATACTTTAGGCAATTGGGTAACACCTTCGATTCTATCTTCGGAACCTACAAAATAGAAGGCAAGATTTTCTTGTGAGTTATAGTAAATTCATCAGTCAAAGTTTCCAAATCTATTAGCATTGCTAACAATGATCCTTCAACTTTACAAGTTTCATTAACTTGCTCGTTCACTTCCATTTTAGCTTTAAGCTCCAACTCATCTTGAGCATTTTCTTCTTTAAACATATCATGTACAAATGAATCAACAATATTACATTGATAAGTGAATTAAAAAACATTCGAGTGCTTCATTGCTTCAAAAATATTGAACTTCACTATCTCTCCAACAAATTCAACGAAAAGAGTACCTTATCTACATCAATGTTCATCTTGATCATTTTCATTTACATCAATTTTTGTCTTGATCATTTTCATATATGACCTACCTAACAAAATCAAATTTGAATGTTCAACACTATCTCCATCCATTTTCAAGATGTAAAAATCCACTAGAAATATTAAAATGTTAATTAGGACTAAAACATCCTCAATAACTCTAATCAGATGCGCATATGAACAATTAGCTAATTAAATAATCACATTAGTTTCTTACAAAGAATTCTTATTTAAATCTAGGTAAATTGAGAATGACATGACATTAATAGATGCACCTCAGTTTAGTATGACAAGCTCAATTTTCTTCTTACCAATATACACACAAAAATGTAAACATACCCGGATCTTTGCATTTTTGTAGTAATTTTCTATTTATAAAAGCTGATAAAATTTTACCCAAAATTATCTGTCCTTGTCCTCCAACTTCCTTTTATTTGTGCATAACTCTGTGAAGAATTTTTAGATTTCAGAACTTGATTGATGGCTTCAAGAAGTGGTATATTGATTTCCACCTTTTTGGAGGTTTCTAGGACCTCTCTTTCATGCTTATCTTCTTTGGGTTTAGCAAACCTACTAGGAAAAGGAGGTGCACGTACATTAATTGATATTGATGAAGATAAATCATTTTTTAAACTGTTATTGATTCTTGACTTGGAATATAATATCCTACCTCCTAAAATTGTTAAAAGATTAAACTGTTAGATTGAGTCACATGAGTTATTGCATTTAAGAATTTACGATGTGCATTTAATTCACATGCATAATATTTATATACACATATGAATCATGATTTAGAAAACATTACAAGAAATTATATGCACTTAATTGACATATTCCAGGGCATGGAATGAAAATTAATGTGCATTCCCAATGTTTTGCACTTTGATTTACCAATAACATGAATTGATGGATTATAATTAGTGAATTGGGATTTTATTGTTACGATTGAGTAATTGATGAGGTGATATGTGCATCTAGTTTATGAAAAATGTTAAAGAGTAAGGCAATTTTATCCATGGGAATTTAGGTTGATTAGGCCTATGAAATGGTGACATGTAGCATTGGGAATAAGTGACAAATGACTTAATTAAATGGATGAAAAAGGGCTTAGTATAATTGGGATAAATGGCCCTTTAAGTTTGTGACAAATGGAACTTTAGACTTATGACATGTGGAGCAATAGAATGGGGACATGTGTAGCTTTACAAATGGTGATATATATAGCCTTACAATTAGTGACATGTGCAGCCTTACAATTGGTGACATGTGTAGCCTTACAAGAAATGAAATATGGAGGCTTAAAATGAGTGATATGTGGAGCCTAAAGTATGTGACACTTGGACTAATAGAATAGTAACATATGGACCAATAGAAGGGTAACATGTGTACCAATAAAATGGTGCATATGGACCAATGCACTACAAGGAAGATAGGAATTGGTGATGAAAAAATAATGACGGAAAACTAGTTGTTGCAACTTACTGACAGTTTTCATTTGTCTGTTGAAAAATTTAACGAGAAAAATAATTTAGCGACGGAGCAATAATGTCAGCAATTTAGGCAAGAACTGATGGCACAATAAGGAAGTTTTGACTTTTTTGATATAATATTAGCGACGAAAAATTTTGTCAATAAATTTCCAACCTATACGAAATCTTCTAGTTACAGTTGAATATTGTTAACTTAAAAAACCAAACAACGTCATTTTGGCAATGTTAAAATATACCTGACACCATCCCTCCCCCCACCCACTATCAGCTCCCCCTTTTTCTTCTTCTCCTCCCTGCTGCGTCTTCTTCTCTGGAGCATTGTCATCAGTTAGTGGTGCATTGTAGTCGGTGTTGTCATTAGTTGGTGGTGTGTTGAAAGGTCGTGGTCTTCTCCCACCATTGTTGCATTTTTTTGGAGGTTGGGTTTGACCATGGTTTGATTAATTGAATAATTTTGAGTATGTTTGAGCATTTTGTTTCATATGTTTGAGTATTTTGTGAATGGATAACAACATTTTAAGGTTGAAGTGTTAGTGTTAGAAGTTTAAGTTTTCAAATTTGCTTGTGAAATTGGGATGATTTGTTGATGCATATTAGGTGTCTGATGAAATGCCTCTTGTTTGAAAAATTTGTTAATGTGTGAAGATGAAGTTGATTTGTATCAGAGAATCAGTTAATGGGTAAGCCTACATGCATCTTTGGGGGTTACTAGTAATCATTGAAGAATATCATTGATGATATTATTCTTACTTTTATAAGTTTAGCTAAATGAAAGCTTGCTTTAGTTATTGTTAATTTGTTGACTTATCTTTTTAGGCATCTTAATTTCTTTTGAAATTTGCCTTTGAATTATTTGAGCTTTCATGAGTCATTGATTTAGATTGAATTGCAATAGGAAAACATGCATGAATGATTGAGATCTTCCTTACTAAATAGTGATTAATTGTTTATGATGATTGATTTTTGAAAAATGAAATATGATCTAATACATGTTATTTGAATTTGTGAGCTTTTAAGCTTATAAGCATTCAAATTTTATGCTCCATTTTCTAAATTGAGTGATTGTCACAAAGTTTGATACTTCTACAACTTGGTTTTCATACATGTTAAGAACATATCATTGGACTAGATACATTAAAATAATAAGGGAATTTAGGCTATATGGTTGTATTCTTGAAAAGCCTTGTAGTTTTGATCTCCCTTAGTTAACAAATTTAAGCCTGAGCCTTCTTTTTCTTGCATATGAAGCACAATACAAGCTACATTTATTATTTTTTATTGATTTTCCTTATAATTTTGATTCGTTAAATGATTATATGAGCACGTTTGCATGAGATCCAAAATATCATTATGTGACTTATTATGAAGTGATTCAAGTTGCATATGTGAATGTTCTTAGCATAATTTTGAGAGTATTTAACTTGTATTTTGAGTATTTTAACATGCTTTGGTACTTAGTGTAGTTAGTCCCTGTAAGTACCTAATTATTCAACTAATTTCCCTTTGAAAACCACCCCTATGAGTGAAAATGACGTTAGAATCTACGTTTCCTATAAGTTACAACTATCTTTTCATTATGCATAATGAACTCTTCTTTTTCTTCCCATTCTATATTATAAAAACACTTCCAGCCTTTGGGACAACTTCTTAATGTTATTTCCTTTAGCTTTTTAAGACCATGCCTGTAATGTTATCAAGTTTTGCACTATATATAAAAGTATAGATCTATTAACTTTAATTATGCTTTATGCAACATTTTTGTTGATTTCTTAGAAAGTCATCACTGTTTTCACAAAATCCATATCCTTTTATTTTCAAGAAACAATGTAACCATTTTTTGATAGAATATGGTCAATTGAGTTATTGGGCTCTAGCTTAGAAAGCCTTTCTTGAACTTGATTTGTTAATATCATTATCAATGCTACATAAACCAAGAATCATTATCCAGATAATAACATTTTATGGTATTTACATAAAATCCAAGTTGTGGGAGATGATGATGGTGGAGGAAGAATATACCAAAGTGTAGGAGACGATATTTGTATAGTGATTGTTTTTAGTCTTATTAGTAAATAATAAGGTTTTAAAATCTATATTAGACCGATCAGTTTAACTAGGATAATTATAAACCAAGAAGAATGTTAATAGAGGAAGAAATTAAGGTTGTGCGTGGTTACATTTTATTGAACTGTCAAGAAGTTCAACCTTTCATGCAATAAATTGAACATGAGAATTGTCATTTTCAAATTTTGTGTTGTTTATAACTAAAATACATAATAATGTATTTAGATTATGCGAGGCATTATTACGTGAGATAATGCTAGACATCATACAGGATGATATAAATAAAGAAGTTGGAAGACACTTTCCTCGATGGTTTGAAAGATATCTAAGTTTTCACTTACAAATATTTTTATAGTTGAATTATAAGATTTAAGTGTTGAAATGACATTATACTCTTTGATATGATAATTTCTTTTATGTAGGCCTTAGAAAATCCAATAGAGAACAAGTTCATTTGTGATCTTACAAAAGGACCTCTATGAATTGTTAAATCGTATCCGGTGTATTTTGTTATATCATACATAATATCATGGTCATACTATGACAACAATAAATAGTCGAGCTTTCATAAAGGAAGAATTGATGGATTACTATAGTAAAATTATTGGGATACTTGAAGTTGAGTACCCTGCATTGCCAATAAAGCGATGTGTGATATTTAAATGTGACTAGTATGACCCGACTCCAAATGTTGGAACAAAAGTGCATAACCAATACAATCTAGTTGAAATTAACAACCGAAGAAGATTAAGACAATTTTAACCTTTCATGTTGACAATGCAAGTGAAACAAGTGTGTTATGTCCTTTGTCCAAGCTTAGGATGAGATAAGTCAGATTGGTTGGCGATTTGCAAAGTTAAAGTTAGAGGTATTTTTGAATCACTTGAAAAAGGAGAGCAGAGAATTGAAAGTGAAGCGTTTCAAGAAGATGTTTATTTTATAAATGCATCTACCACATATGACGATAATGAACCTTTGAACAATTAATCTAATGAATATGTTGAAATTTCATCTGGAAAGGATGACGAGGGTCAAAGATTTGAAGAGGAGCCAGAGTTTGATTCTTATTCTTCCGAAAAAGAAGATGATTGTAATTTACAATTAAGTTATAATAGCAATTAATTTGTATTTGTAATTAAATATTTTATTTTTCAAATCCATGATTCCCTTTTTAGAATATTATGTAAATTATTTAACTCAAAATTTTAATTAAGGAATGTCGACATGGTGGCTAGTTCCGGATGGTAGTAATTCATTTCGTTGGGAGAAATGTGGCAAAGTTGTTCCAACCCAAGGAATAAACAATGCAGGAAAAATCTCCAATTCATACACTAACGATCGTTTGCCTTCTATGATTAATCATTTTCTTTGATGAAGCTATTATATATATTCACATTTGATGGTCTATACTACATGTTGTTTTAAGCTTCCTTGAATCTCGAAGATGCATATATGCTAATAGAGGCCTGAGCGATGTCACAACGATCTATAAAGGATTAGGGAGGTCGGTTCTTTTGGAAAATTCATCAATTCCACAAACCTCGTATGGACATTAACGTATGCATTAATATCCAGTTTTGGTTCATTTAACAGTTTTCTAATATGACATTAATTAACTCGAATACTGATTGTGTAATATGACATTAATTAACTCGAATACTGATTGTGTTTTAGGTAAACCTGTTCGTACTAGTAGTTCATCTGGAGAGTAAGTCTTCTATACTAAATCTGGCAACTCATTCATTGTATCCTTTACAAGTTTAGCTATAGTGGAAATGTTGTTGTAAGAAGATGTTAAAAACCCTACACCTGAGAGAAGTATCACTGTTTTAATTGACGCATTTGAACATGTTAGGACCCTTCTTAGGAATCCAAACATCTGGGCCTCATTTACCTTTACCGACTCTCATGTCATATGGAATCTAAGAAAATAATTATATCATTGTGATTTATCGATGCAATACACTAGACTCAACCTTAAAGTTCATTTATTATT
This sequence comes from Erythroxylum pedicellare, assembly GCA_027563575.1. Classification (NCBI taxonomy): domain Eukaryota; kingdom Viridiplantae; phylum Streptophyta; class Magnoliopsida; order Malpighiales; family Erythroxylaceae; genus Erythroxylum; species Erythroxylum pedicellare. The sequence goes on along the minus strand of JAOQMP010000209.1, from coordinate 23,143,340 downwards.
TTATCTGTAAGAATTTATCAAATAACCTTCCTACTAGTTAAAGGTCAACTTGTGTCCTATTGAGTGTAGGCTATTATTGTTCTTGTCCTACGACTTTAACAATTGTTAACTTTATATTTCGTCGTTTGTACTTCAATATGATATACAACAAATAGTCTTATTTTCTTTTCCATATATTGTGTAAAATATTGAATTCAAATTCTTATATATGTAGAAAATTCAATAAACATTGAACTTCAGGTTAAAATATGGGACCAAAGAGACAGCGTAAGTTTATGCGGCCTAGGTTCAGACGCATGTTCGGAGGTACTTATTGTGAAGGTGGATCGTTACAGTCTGCAGCTAGCACTGCATCACCTCCTCCCCCTCCAAGGCCTACAGTTGCAGATGAGGCATCACCTGCTGCTCGTCATGCTATACCATCCCCTACTTATACATCATCCACTACCCCTTTATCAGATGGAGGAGAGTACCGCCAACCTGGAGCTAAGGGACCTGATGGAAGAAAGTACATAACAATTGACAATAATTTGTAAGTGAAGTCACATTAAACACTTTATGTTTTTAATTAAGTTATAGGTTTATTGGATTTTTCATAGTATAAAATTACTTATTATATTAGGTTGATTCCGTCTGGACCATGTTCCTGAAATATGACATCTACATTTAAGAAGGGGATTGATCCTGAAGTTTATGTGTAAAAGAATATCTCTCAGGCAACAAAGGGATTTTATTTTCAAGAGTTGGACGTACAATAAATTTTTTCTTTTTATATTAATTTGTATACATTAATTAGATAAACATTATTACATTACAGTAACTCACCATTGATCCCTTTTTTTTCAGAAAGAATTTTTCTGGGATTCTTGTTTCAACGCGATCATATATAAAGTACGGGAGAGGCGAACTCGTAAATGTTATCGCGACTTTATTGTTGCAATACACAAGGCTGGTATATGGCTGCTTATATTTCGGAGCAAATATGGAGTTATTGGCAGGAGTATTAAACAAGCCTAAGGCAATGTCCATCTCAGGGTGTAACTCCACCAACAGACGTGGAGGCCCGGAGGGAGAGAGTCTTCTCATACATACAGGAGGATTAATTACACACCACGAGCATGCACAAAAACCTGTAAGTATCTAAACTTGACACTTATATTGTAAATGTTTTACTTTGTTGTATTTCAATTTAAATTGATGAGTGAATGTTGAAAAGAAAATATGTGTATATTATGGATAATGATAATGGTATAAATTTTCGGTGCCATACATGGCTGTATTGAGTTATTTTATTTGTTCAATAAGGGGGAAATATCATAAAAAATAGAGGCAATGATGTCGAATTTTTTATAAAATCTAGTTTATATCTAACATTTTAGGTTAAATATGCAGAAAAAGACTATGGGCATGAGATCTACACCTACTCAGGTGTTTTTGCACACTCACACAAAGAAGCATTACAGTGTGACATTCGTCAATAGCTGATGTAGAGAACTGACTGTATGTGAAATTAATGCTTAATTATTATTTCTTAATAATTATCACTTACTAATAAAAACATGGCTTCCTAATAAGACCAAATATAAGAAACCATTCAGTGACAGTCTCAGCAGGGAATACCTATTGATGAGACTCAGACGTATCTTGATGCTGTGGGTGGTAGGAATTGTTGTGGAAGGATCTTCGGGCTAGGTTCAGTTGCGAACACATGTTATTCGCAATCCTCCACGTCCAGTACAACAACATCTAATAGACGGTCGCAAACCGATCACATCAATCAGCTTCAGACAATAGTGGATACATTGATAGACACCATAGCTCAACTGAGACAAGAGATGGACGAGATGAAAGCGAGGGGTAGCACATCAGAGCACCAGCGATCACCAGGATATTAGGATTGTTGTAGTCATTTGTTTTGAATTACAAAGACTTAGTATTTACCCTGTAATGTTTTTATTATCAATTAAGATAATTTTAATTTTATATCATCAACCAACTTTCTGTTTAAAAAAATTAAATATATAAACAATACACTAACAGAAAACGCATGTATACTGTCGGTAACAATGATTACCGACGATCAACGGCATCGGTAATGTGACCATATGTAAATTTAACGACAAACATTTTATGTGTCCTTCTGTCAGTAACGTATATCGACAGTAAAATTGTTATGCACAGATAATTCATAAACGTTGAAATTATGCATTTATCGTAAGATCACTAAATAAAATTTAATGTTGGGTTCTTTTTAAAAAAATTTATTACCTTTACTTACCGACGGAATATAAAAGACCATTGCAAAATAACACTATATTTATCGACAGGAAAAAAAAATTACCGTCAGTCCTTCTTCCATCGATAATATTAAAACCCTTTGCGATTATCTGAACTACGATTTATCGATCGTTCTTCTTATTTCCATTAGTAATTTTACTGACGAAAAAGACCTTTTGTTGATAAAATTTACCAATGGACTGGTGTTACCGCCGGAAGGAAACATAAAATGTCGGTCGTTAAATTTACCTACAGCCGCATTACCGATGCCATTGACTGTCATTTGATTGCATCAGTAATTATTGTTACCGACGGTATACATGCGTTTTCCGTTGATGTTTTCCATCGGTAAACTACAGATTTCTTATATTGATTAATACCTTTAAAGGAAGGTATAATCATCTTGATGATGCCAAAACTATCAGCCCTTCTTGAACTCTGAGCTACCTCTTTTACTCCTAATCATGCCTAACTCTTCACTAAGATCTAAATATGTCACCTTCAACCTCAAATGCTAGATCAGAATCATCAAAATCATCTTAGATAATTAACCTTTATTTTCAACATGTATTAGGAACTTATGGTCATTGTCCCATTTGCAAACTAATTATGACAGCATCTTACAACTTTAATCTTTCTCTAATCTTGTTAAACATCATATTCATGCTCTCAAACTGTTATTGCATAGCCTATATAAAATACAAATTGTCTTCGTCCTTCTTTGGTGATAAAACGCTTTTAGTATACATATTTAAAAGCTAGAAAACAAATTTCACGTACTCTCTGTTGGATCGCGTATGGCCCGAGTATTCACAATACGCTGTGGAAAAGACCATAACATAACACGATGTATAACCGAAAATATATAGGATGCGTAAAAATACCTTTTTGACACGGATTGGTGGTTGCTTTTTCAGATTCGTAGACACTGCTACATGCGATTGTCCTCTACCGGTATCCACACGAGTATGCACGATCTAGGCTGCGGCTATCGTGAGCTAGCACATCCTAAAACATTTTCCGAATGCCGCACACTCTTCTCTCGGATGGTGGCTAGGGTTTTTGTATCACAATGGTGTCCTTCCTCTTATGAGACCTAAGTTTCTCTATTTATAGAGAAAACCTAATCCCATTAAGGCCCAATAAGTTTCGGCCCATTATATCTCATATAATAAAAGCCCGACAACTTAATTCAATCTAGCCCAATAAATATA
>JAOQMP010000209.1:23097208-23136539 GCA_027563575.1 Erythroxylum pedicellare | reverse complement strand
TTAATTACATCATTATAATCTTTCTTGTAACCTTATCTTGATCATGCCAATAAATTAAGAGCCCAATCACTTCTCCAATAAAATTTTAACTTGTTTATATTCATTCCTTATTCTTCAATTAGGAAGTAAAATAGCATCTTTAAGCATAATATAAGCCACATTTAAGTATCAAATTATATAAAAATCTTCAAAACACAAGTGGCCTCAAAATTATGATAAAAATGACTTAATTAGCAATTATCATTAATGAAATAATAATTAAGAAGAGAACATAAATCACATGTCAAACAAGAAATAAAGATTTCAAATAAAATAAGACTAGCAAGAAGGTCAAAATCTATTTAAAAAAACTTCTAGAAGCAACTGATTGTGTACAATTTTCCTTTTCTTTTCTTTATCATAGCCACGAGCAATTGATCAAATAATGGTGTAATTAATTGCCCAATCTAATAAGAAAGAGTGACACTGATCTTTGCAAGAATCACATGTTATATATGCTATTTGCTTGAAATCTTGGAATGAATAATATATTGCATGTGCAATCGGTTACTTGGGGGAGCTTGAAAGAGAGTAAAAAAAAAAAAAAAAGGGTTCTTTAATCATCAATTCGGTACAAAGGTCAAAAGCAAGATTGTTCAGTTTGATCAAAAATTACACGTGGTGATAACTATGTTTCACATGACACCATAAATAAAAAGATGTCAAGTACGTTGCATGTAGCTCGAAATGAATTAAGATGTTATTTTGTTTAACCGACTCTTAAGTTATCTATTTTTTAAACTTGTATGTTTGTTTGCTTCCTCCAAATTGAGCAATCCACGTGGTGTGTTCACTGCCCGTAACTTTGAGAAAATGAAATTCAACTTTAATCTCCTTTCTAATGACTTTCTTTTGAGACACATTAGATTATAAAGTTACCTTCTGATTTCCTAAGGGTGAGTAAAGCCTTCGTTTTATGTTGTAATAAATATGTCGTTTCTGCATAAATAATACTTACTTCCTGGGATCTTTGTTTTCTGTCACCTATAATTTTGATTCATTTCTCAACTTTGTTAAACTAAAAATTCCAGCACATCTACACATATGGTACAACTTTGAAAGTAAGAGAGACAATCCCTTCCTCCTCCTCTATTATTGGTATTACCGAGCACATCTGTTCTTTTCAGGTACAGATTTCAATTAAAGAGAAGATTACGTCCCCAGTTAAGATCTCTCCCAATCTGGCTCAGGCACACGTTTTATGTGTATTGAAAGTGACGGGGGTTTCACATAATAATAATAATAATAATAATAGTCAATCATATATTTTACCTTGAAGTAATAATAACTTGGTTGAAATTAACGTCATTAAAAAAAAAAAGAAATTGAGAGAAAGGACATCCTCGCGACAGATAGAGCTGATTATATTTATTTGCAACGACTTTTGAAGTTTTTAGTTCATACGTTACCGCAAACTTTATATCAAGTAGAACTTGTGGCATGCAAGACAAGTAACTAAACATCGTTCTCATATTTTCTTTTCAAGGCACAAGCAGCATCAATTAGCAGCCAGTTGGTGATGAAGCACCGATGTCGCCAACTGTCCTTTTGGTAGGTCTATTTCATGATTGGCCTCGGAATACGGTTGGGATAGTTATGGTGGGGGTGGAATCCGTGGACCTCCGGGAGGCCCTGGTCCCATAGGTCAAGAAGGCCCAAGTACATGAGGAGGTGGACCTACAGAAGGCCCAACTATAAATGAGGCGGTGGTGGGCTTCCGAAGCGGTCGGCTAGTATCCAACATCAGGATAAAACGTACGGCTGGAAGACAACACACGTGCAGGAATTAAACGTCTATTAATTTATGAAATTAACGCAAAAAATGGTCCATTATGTTTTAGTCAACCAAATAACAAGGAAAAGAAACAAAGACATGGGATAATAAAATGGATTGGAAGCTGTTACTAACCAAGCTGACACTGAACTGCACAAATCATTGAAGAGACCGTCAAGGAAACCATTAATGGAGCTGGTGGGCCGGCGGTGGACCCCATCCAGGCAAAGGAGGACCACCTCCAGGACCAGGACCAGCTGGTCTCATATTCAACCCTACATTACGCACGCACACACTAGATAAGAAGCTTGTAGTCGAGTAGTTTTACCAATGAAGCACGCACTGGAAGAAGTTGATGAGTTTGGATCAACTAGACAGTCACTGCTTATTAACATACCTGCTTAATATAGCCAGGTTTCAACTTCAATCCGTCAAGGTTAGTGATCTATCTGTCAACTTCAGCTGCTCAACCTAGCTAACCTTCTTTCAGGCTTGCTTTGCTCGTACTTTCAGCATATCATGGCCTTCCATTTTTCAGGGTAAAGAAGGATTAAAAACCAAAGTTGTAGAAAGCAGAAAGGCGCATTTTGATTGCTAATACGATGTTAAATTGCCGTTGGAATAGTAAGCTCCGGATGATCATGCTACGTTAAGTAGTTTGTTAATGACGATAAAACGACTCAATTTAACAAGTTTAAATTACTTTTTCTTTATTATTCTTAATTTTAGGTGAATCTCTTGTTATTATCTAAATTTGTTCTGAATTTTTTATTGTACCAAACACGAAATATTAAAATATGAAAAATATCAACTTAAATTTATAAATTAAATCAATTAAAAATTAAATATATATTTTTTAACAAAAATATTTTTAAGAATAGAATTATTGAGTTAAAGTCCGAAATATTTTTCAATTCTAATTATAATAAGAGTCTAAATTTTCATAATAAAATTTTAATTATTTTATATTTAATAAATAAAGTTTTATGATAATATTTTCTTCTATTCACAAAGTAGTTACTTTGGTAATTAAAGGATAATACAAACACTAATGATCCTTATAAAAATAGAAAACTAAGTAATAAAATAGGAAGATAACTAATAAGGAAAAAGTCTTAAAATTAAAGTTATGAAGAAAAAAAATACATCTTTTCTAATAAATAAATAAACATACAATCTACTATAACCAACACTCCCTCTCTAAGCTGTTGAGAGGATGTCTTCCATTAGCAACTTACTAGTGATTTCTTGAAACCTTGAAGTAGCCAATCCCTCAATTAGAACATCCACCAATTTATTTCATGATCCTATATGAAGAATGATAATGAGTCCCACTATCAATCTTCTCTTTAACGAAGTGCCTATCCACCTCAATGTGTTTTATTTGATCATGTTGAACCAAGTTTTAGGCAATATTGATAGCTAATTTGTTTTCACCTTATAAATTCATTGATCCACTTCTTTCACCCATGAAATCTTTTAGGATTATTCTAATCCAAAGAAGTTTACAAACACCGAGATCCATAGTATGGAATTCTGCCTTTGCACTTAATATGGCCATATTAATATGAAAATGCAGTATGAAAGTCCAGTAGCCTATGTCGACCTTCTATCTATAAAGGATCCTACATAGTCAGCATCAACGTAGGCTTCTATTGTTAGGTTGCTTCCCTTTTTGAACAAAATGCCCTTTCCTAGAGTTGCCTTTAAGTATTGGAGAATCCTTTGAACTACTTATAAATTTTCTTCCTTAGGATCATACATGAATTGACTAACAACACTCATGTTATAGGGAATGTCATGTCTAGTGTGTGAGAAATAAATCAATCTCCCAATTGGCTTCTAGCATCATTTACCAAAAGCTGCTCCCTCCTTGCTTTCTTGGGCCATTTAGTGATTTGGATCAACAGAATTGCTTAAAGGTTTGCACCCAAGATTACCCAATTTTCATAAGTTAATAAAGAAAGTATTTTCATAGGGATATAAATATCCATTGTTTGGAGTAGGCCACTTCAATCCCAAGGAGTTACTTTAGCCTGCTAAGCTCTTTAATTTCAAATTATCAATCCAATTGTCATCTCAGTTTCATCTTCTTTTCGTCATCACTACTGGTCACTATAATATTATCCATTTACATTAATCAGACCAAAATCTTTTGCTTACGTCAATGTTTTAGTAGCAAAGTATGGTCACTATGACTCTTCTTATAACCAACCTTCATCACAACCTTATTAAACCTCCCAAACTAATTTCTTCATAATTATTTTAGCTCATACAAAGCTTTCTTTAGTTGGTAAACTTTACTTTCAATATTTTCATATTTGCCATTGGTGCAATGGTCTCTTAACATTCCACCTCATAAGTCTATATATAGCCTTTTGTAACTAATCTCATATTGTATCTTTAATTGTTCCATCAGCCCTAAATTTCACAATAAAGACCCATTTATAGCCAGCTATCCTTTTTTCCTTGAGATGTATAACATATCCTAAGTCTCATTTTTGTCAAAGGCTCATCTCCTCTTTCATTGTATATGCCAAATCTTTATCTTTTAAGTCATATTTTTTTAGGTATTTTGATTGAGATGAAAGTGAAGAGGAAACTTTTTATATTAGGAGGATAGTTTATGTGAGGAGGTAAAAAATTTTATAGGATGTTGAGTACACTTCTATGTTCCTTTTCTTAATGAAATAATAAGGTCAAGACCATAATTTGGATGGTCTTCACAAGAGACAATATTGATAGTTTCAAAAATTGGTAAGTTCAAAGTGTTTTCATTACTTATGCTTGGTGTTGGCTTTTGGACCTATTTTGGCACTTTTGAGGCTATAATCTTCTTGAATAGTATTGTAGCAACTTTAATGAGGGGTTGGGTTCATTTTTCAAACGCGGGATTAGCAATTTTTGCACTGGAAGATTTAGTACTTTTTACAAATTCAATAGCTATAATAATTTATATAGATTTAGATTTAACATTCTACTCAATGTTTTATGGTATAACATCTAAATGATGATGGATTCTTAATAACATTTATGCCTTTGTCTAAAAAGGATATTGAACTTAAGCACACAACTTCTCTAGAATGCTCCCTACGAAGATGATTAAGAGATAATTTATATAAAGCCTTTATACTTATGGAATATGAGATTAGAATATACAATGTTTTGTTAACTGGAAGGGTCATATCACTTGTAGCCTTTTCTTATAAAGGAATAGCTAACAAAAATGCACTTTTTTGCTCGTGGTTCCAATTTATCTATGATGTGTATAAATATGTATGAAAGAAACACACTCGAACGCCTTTAAGGGAAGACTTTGATTAGAAATAACATTTGTGAAGTGTTTTGATAATAGGTTGATAGGATTGTAATTTTTGAAGATTCTAAAAGGAATGCAATCTATGAGATAAGTGGTAGTTAAAATGGCCTCCCTTATAGAAAGTTAATATCATTGGATTAAAATAGAGGAGCATAAGTGACTTCTATGAGGTAACAATTTTGTCTTTCCACAATTCTATTTTATTGGGGTGTTTCAACATATAAGGATTTATAAATAATACCCTCCTTTTAAAGAAGGAAGAAAGACATTAATTGAAATACTCTTTAACATTATCTAATTAAGACCTTTTTATTTTTATGCCAAATTAAGTGAAAATTCATTTTTTTATAATTAGGGAAGTAATGAACTATTAGTAGAAATAATCAGGTAGTACGAGTTCAATCATCAATAAAAGTTATGAATCATTTTGTCCTATAAATATCAAAAAATTTTGAAGGCCTCTAGACATCAAAACTTATCAAAGAAAAAAGTTGGCTACATTTTATGGATTTTGTTGGAAATGAAGCATGATAATGTTTTGAAAATTGACAAACTTCATACTAAAAATATGAAACAACTACATCGCTAAACAAAGAGGGAAACATCCTAGAAAAGGAAAAGGTAGATGATCAAGTCAAAGGTGACGTGCCTATATTTTATTCTTGGTTGATGTAGTTAAAAGGAATTGAGATAGGGTGTATTGATTTCCCTTTATTCCACTGCCTCATAAGTCCTCAAGGTAGTACATCCTATTACATTCTCTAACAAATCCAATCATCCTCCTTAAGATTTTATCCTAAAAAACATAAAGTGAATTAAAAAAAGGTAATTTTGTAATAGAGCTTTATTAGTGGAAAGTTTTAGGATATGAAGGACATGTTTAAGGGTTAGTAAAGGGCTAAGATATAAGCTGCCTTATCTATTAATTTCAATAGGAGAACCATTATCTACAATGTTGTTTTGATTTCCTAAAGTGTTTTACATGAATCAAAGAGAGTGACATTATGAGTCATATGGTCAATTTCCCTTAAATCTACAACTCATCTTCCAAATTGCTTAGTAATTGATATATTAAAGAACTATTCATTGGAAAAATACCAATTTTAATAAGAGAACAAGAACCTAATTTGTCAAGGAAGTCAAGTAGATGTCTCAGTCTTTTTACATCTTCATTGTTGAACTATGTGAAATCTTCTTTGATTGGTTTTATAGCTTCATTCATTGTCCCCTTTTTATTTGCTGTGTTCGACTGACTTTGTGCTTGGCCTTGGAAACTTCTACTTTGTATCAAAACTTGTTCCTTACTATACAACTTTAAACAATTCTAATGTGTGTGAGGTGATTTATTATAGTAAGAACATCATAGTGCATCTTTATTAGATGGTTTCTTTGATTCAGCAAGTTATGGATTATTATCCCCTTATTTCCTACTATAAGGTTTAACATGACACGTCAATAACTTTTCTTCAACATGAACAATTGAGCAAATCTCATAAGAGAGTTGGTATTGGATCCTTACTAAGAATTTTAATTCTAATTTGATCATATTCTAAATTTAATCCTACTATAAATTCAAATACCTAATCATGCTCAAGAAGTTCTTTCATGGAACTAAAGTCATGGTTATACTTTAACTGTAGATCACGATGGTGATCAATATCCAACCATAATCCTATCATCTAATTACAATAATTAGTAAAAGACATATTCCCTTACTTAGTAGACCTAACTTAAAGCTCCAATTCGTAAATCAAAGTAACATCCTTCTTCTTAGAGTACGTTTTTTGTAGATTCTCCCATATAGCCTTTCTATGGTAAGGAACATTATACTCTTACTAATATCTGGTTTCATTAAATTCTATAACTAAGATATGTTCATCAAGTCTTCCTCCTCTTATGCTCTCCATCCTGGATCCTCCGTAGATGGGTTGACATCAGTGACATAACCTATCTTTCCATATCTCTTAAGAAACGTATAAACCACTTAACTCCATTATAAATAGTTTGTTTAATAAAAGCGATAAAATAGTTTCATATTATGGAAATCATTACTAGTTCCAATCGTGTTGAGATTTGTTTAAGTGAACTCGAATTCACATAAATCATGTTGATGTTTTCCTGAATATGAAGATCTTCTAATTTTGATTCATCCAATAATCAACTACATCCTTGCAAAATATGAAGAAAAGGGATAAAAGATAAAGAAAATAAAAACAACAAAACAACAAAGTAAATAAATACAAAATAGGAAAATAAAAATAACATAAAATTCAAAATAAAACCTACTATATTTCATGGGTTTCCTTCCATGTAGAGCTTTTTTAATGTCATTAGCTTGACATAACCTGTATGTTGAACCTCATATTGGATCTATGATCAGTGACTTGCTTTCACCCGTTTCTCTGCATAAGGGTTTTGTAGCTTGTAAGTAAGCCACCTGTTGTAAAATAATAACAATCAAATTAATAAATCCAATTATATACATTAATGCCATTTTTTATGACAAACTATTAATAAAGTAGGGAATAATAAAAGTACCTAATAGTTAGTTAACTCAAACAGTTTGCCTTCAAGGAAGTGGAAACCCTCTGTACTTAAGGTCGCCACTAATGCCTCATCAGTAGTTTCCTTACTTGGTTCCTCTACCAGTTCTTACTTAACCACCTTTGTCCACTCTTCTTCTTCTTCTTCTTCTTCTTCTTCTTCTTCTTCTTCTTCTTTCTGGACAAAGGCTATGGCTCATCTTCTCCAATTACCTCATGCCACTCCTCTACTTCCTCTTTTTAGATAGAGACTACCTTTTCTTCTAGGTATTTATCTTTTGGAAGCTCATTTCTACTTCTAAGTATGATTGTCATTCCATTTTCCTTAGGATATGTGTCAACAGTACCAGGCAACTTCCCTTGCAGTTCTTCAAATAATATCTCCACTAGTTGGTCGATTCGAATCACCATATTTTATATACGAGCCTCTATTTCCTTTTGCCTCATGCTTGATTCTTGAATAAACTCAACCATCATATCCTTCAAAGTAGCAATTATCTCCTTGCCTTCTTAAAATGTATATTCATTCTTGAAATTGACAGTTGTCCCTTTTTTACTCTGAGACATTAGGGAGCTTAGATAATATGAAGTATTATGTTCATCATATGCAGGTGAAGAAAGTCTCTCATCGAATTCATGTTAACTAGCTACTCTATCGGTAAGGCATTCCATTAGTTTATCTATCATATTTTCATATCACTACTCTTGTTGTCCATATTCAATTGGAGCATAGTCATTCCATCCATATGCATAAAGGTTGCTCCACTTTGAATTATAGTTATTCTCGTATGATGGGCCTTAAGGTTGGTTATACATGTTTTATTACTCGATGTTTGACATTTATGATTTTAGTAATTACTTCCGTAAATGTTGCAACATGGTTTGGAAATCTATTGAGCTTCCCAAAACATGTGAGGAAGTATCTGTTTCCCATATAATGATGTTAAAAATTGTGAAGACAGATTCTGACTCCCATAAAAGTATTGTCTGCTCCATCCATCCATTGTTAGTTGTGGCTACTAACATAGGTTCATCTATCTAGACACTAAGGATGTTTAATTACACATGATAGAAACTAAAATGAAACATAAATAGAAAGAAAAAAGAATAAAAGAAAAAAGTTCATAATTCTAAATCTCCCTTTATCTGGTATCGAATGTTCTTTGAAGGTAGAGATTTGATGTTATATTCTCTTGGATCTTTTGATGATTTCTTAATGTTTTTCACGTTCTTTAATCAATATCCTCCCTTCTGGACATTCTCCACGTTTAGAATCATCCCCAAAGTCTGCTCTTCTATTTTACCTTCGAATATGTCTATGTTATGGTAGTTTTTAGGGTTCTAGGAGATATACGGTCTAATACATGGCTTTGCACTAGATTGTGTATAACTTAAAATCTCTAGAATTCATGATTTTACACGACATGATGAAATTACATATCCATATACACAATTGTGTATCCTTTCTTACAAATCTTGGTTTTATGCCACGTTTTCATCTGAATTCTTCTCTATTTGGCCTATGAAGGCAATTATAACCTACAAATGCACTTAGAGCAATAAAATTATAAAATATCAAGAAAAAATACGTCAAATATAGGGTATAATTATGATCAAATATGTATCTATCAAACATCTCCATATTTAAGATTTTGCTTGTCCTCAAGCAAACTATAATCAAAATTATAAATCTTACAACATATGCCCTTCATTAATTTTGATTCGTCCATATATAGTATAAATCATCATATCCTATTGAATAAAATTAACATACAATTAGAGTCAAGTTATCCTAAAACTAACTTCCTGAGTCAATATTAATAGTACTCACATCAATAATCACATTAAAATCAAAAGCGTAAAATTTTACAACATCACCAAGATTTCACTCCATGAGCTCAAGTGTTTAGGGTGAAAAGTATCAAAACTCTTAAATCAATGTATAGTAGAACTCTTACCATAAGCTTGTAATATTATCACATCTCCACCACTTATGTAAATTAGAAAAGAAAATCAAAATGTCTTTATAGGGTTATAATGGGGCTTAGGTCAAGTAAGATTCGGATAATAATAAAAAGTGTTAAATTGAAGGAAAATTACTAAAGATACATTATATGAAACTTGTTCACAATACAAACAGGTTCATTTATTATAAAACCAATAGGACTATAAATACTTTCTTCTTTTATATTTTGTTCTTCTTTTTAATCACAATTGTTTTCAAGCATTCATTATGTACAGCTATTAAAGAGTTATTAGACCTTTCAAATTTTCAAGTTTCATGTAATCAAATAATGTAAATCTCAGTTCTTAAAATAAAAGTATTGTCCGCTCAATCCATCCATTGTTAGTTATGGCTATAAAATTAAATCTTAGTTCTTAAAATAAGCCACCAACACACTATAAATGTAGAGAAGTTCAAAAGATAATTAAATGAACAAGTCATAAATATAACAAGATAGAATAAAATACAATAAAACAAAAATAATACAAAATAAATAAATACAAAAATAATGACTAGAATAATAACATCCAGGTTTTCCTAATATAACTACCCTCAGTAATGGGCCCAAATTTTTGATTGATTTATTTCTATACTAATATTAATTTTACCACAAGTGCAAGACATAGCTTTAACTAGTACCGGTAAGTACAAGTCGATCGCACAAAGATAGTGATTACTAGTATTTACCTTTCTCCTATTATTTGACCTAAGGATTGATTTTGGATTTTAATAAATAAAATTAAAACTTAAACAATTAAAATAAAAGAGCCAGTAATATTGAACACAGAAACAAAAGAAATCACTTAGAAAAACAATTAATAATAATAATTAGTGTCTAGGTAATGGATCTCCTAAAAACCATTAAATAACTAATATTTTATTATGCCATTGTTTTATTAACTATTAGGCTGTTGAAATTCTTATCGTATGCTAATAGCTCTCTCGAGTCTACTAACAACTAATCCTAAGTTTATCAACCGAATTACTTAGGTTAAAGTTTATAGTATTGCTTTACTGATTTGTCAATTTCGCTATTAGGTTTAACCTTAGTCCAAAGAATTTATGTCGACCTATCTCTAGGCTTGCTATCAAGTTCTTTCAATTATGGTAGATCTATTTATACACATGATTTCTCAATCTCTGTACTATAAAATCATATTACGAACTAATATTTCATATCTATTAGAACATATATTAAATGTAAAACTAAATCACAATAAACCAGTAAAGACCTTTGCATTAAATAAAAGAATTAATACATAATATAACATAAACATAGATTCATCTTACGTAGACACTAAAGATGTTTAATTACCCATGATAGAAACTAAAATCAAATTGCCCATGATAGAAACTAAAATCAAACATAAATAGAAAGGAAAACAAATAAAAGACAAAAAGTTCATAATTATAATTCTCCCTTTATCTCCTATCGAATGTGCTTGCAAGCTAAAGGTTTGATCTTATATTCTTTTGGATATTTTGATGATTTCTTTGTTTTTTCCACGTTCCTAGATCAATATTGTCCCTTCTGCACATTTTCTATGTCACAAATTGTCCCCAAATGTCTGCTCTTCTATTTTTCCTCCAAACACATCTTTTTATAGTAACTTTTAGGGCTTTGGGAGATATGTGGTTGTGTGCTAGACTGTATATAACCCAGAACCTCCTGAATTCATGATTCTATATGCCTTAATGAAATTACACTACCATGTATCCCTCCTTTGCTTCAAATCTTCATTATATGTCATGTTTTCATCCGAATTCTTCTCCATTTGGTCCATTAAGGCAACTATAACCTATAAATGTACTTTGAGCAAATTAAGTACCAAATATACAATAAAAGTTTAAAATATTAAGCAAAAGTAAATCAAATATGGGGTATAAATATGATTAAATATGCATTCATCAATCACTCCCTTCCAAAGAGCATTCCTCTATTTCCATTCACCTTTGCTTTAATTGCTATTCACTTGATTGATATTCTGCCTCAAGATTTACCCCCTTTTTATTAACCAACTAGCGACTTCCTTCCATCTCCACATTTAATCCAGTCAATCCCCCTATTCCTACCCTTGTGACCCTTAAGGCTAGTGAACAATTACTATCTTATCTCTCCAGTAGAGAAGCTTGTATGCATTCGCCCCTTCTTCTTTAAACGGAGGTAATCTAGTTGCTCCATTAGAGCAAATCCCAAAAGAAGGAGCAATGAAATAGGTGGCTTGCCTAGTTGGATTCTTTATTAAGAGAAAGCATGCTTTTCATGCAACACATGCTTACCAGTAACTAGAATGCATTTGGCTTCTAGGATCTTTTTCTTGATGAACAAGGGTTGTGCATTTTCAAGTTCAACTATCTCTCTGTTGAAAAATGTGGTAAAGGTATGATCATGGCATATGATGGATAAACATTTATTCCACCAGAAATGAAGGTCTAAAGTTCTTATAGAGGCTTTAAAATCAAAAGCATCCATTCTGTATCAATTTTCATAACATATTGTTAGAATATTAGTACACTTTAAGTCTAAGACACTTAGCAATCTTTATAGGGAACTCTCTTTACATAGATGAGACAACAACAACTATGAGGGAAATTGGCTATGCTAGACTTTGTGCCAAAGTTAGCTTGGAGAGTGAACTTCCCGATTTCATTCCTCCATTGAGATTAAGTGAAAGAGAGGGTCTAATAGAGGATATGGTCCAAGTTTCATATCAATGAAGATCTTAGTCCTTGCAGAAAAAAATGGGTTTCGACAAGAAGGAAGTTCATTAAAGGGGACTATTAGGAGTTGACGAATCTGACTATAGAATCAAATAAACAAAATCTCTCTAATCATGCTACCCATAACTTACAAAAGAAGCATAAAACTTCTCCTCAACAAATCACCACCATTCCCAAATCTCATCAAGCTTTAAATACAATAAAAAGGGGCTAAGTTAAGGTATCTAGCTTAACATCAACTCCAGTACTAATGGAAAAGAGACAGATGTTCCCAATGGTTTAAATGAGACCACTATAATAGATTCTTCTACTATCAACCAAAACACTTAAGCCACAATTCAAAAAGAATAGCCTCCTAATATTATCACTAATGCCCTTAAGGTTAGTTCCAATATAGCTCCCTCTAATAATGTTGAACAGAGATCACCTCTAGCTAAGATTACCAATATGTATAACAACCAGGAATTTAAAAAATTAAAAAGGAGAAAAAATAGGAGAACGACCAAGGATAAGGGAACAAGCCTAATCTCAAACCTCCATTAATGTCTTTGATTGCATGGAATACTAAGGGAATTAACAATCCTTGAAAATAAAATATTGGTTTTGATTATTTAAACTCTCTAAAACTACCTAGTTTTGGTATTTTTAAAACTAAACTGAATGTTATAAAAGCTCTAAACTTTGACTTATAAATAAGCATTGGAGCATCATTTCAAACTATAAAAAACACTAAAAAGGAAAGATAGTAGTGGCCTATTGTCCTGACATAATTACGATAACTAATTATTTCATAACTGACCAATGCATATACTTATAGATAAATATGTAGAATTTTTAGCCTACATATGTTTCTTTCATTTATGCTTTTAAATTTGCTTTCCAGAGATCTATATTATGGGAAATCTAAGGAACCTCTCTAGATCAATACAAGTAACTTTGTTAACTATAGGTACTTCAATTGCCTTTTTTATCCTTATTAGCAGAAGGTAATCTCTTTGTAAAGAGACCTTATGAAGACTTTAGATCTTATCTTACAGACCCAGAAGTCATTGATGTTACTATAAAGGGGAACTATTTCACCTGGAGTTATAAGTAGGTCGGGGAAATCTCAATAAGGAAGAAGTTAGACAGAGCCCTTGTTAGTTAAGGCTATCTTCTACTATCAACTATGATCATATTATTCCCTAATTGAAATACACATCTTCTTAAGTCTAGTAGATACATTTCTTCTTTTAGATTCTTCAATTTTCTACTTGAAGTGGAGAGACTTCGTAAGGCCATTGAAAAAGGAATAAAGCTTTCTATTAATGGGAATGAATCTTTCAAATTATACAAGAAATTAATAAGGGTTCAGGAGGAGTTCTAGTTGATCAAAGTTAATACCAAAAATACTAAAAGAGACTTGGAGGAAGCTTGAGCAATATTAAATTTAATCCAAAATGAGCTCTAAATATATCCTCGGGGCCTTATTATATTGCAAAATGAAAAACAAGATTTGGAAAGTTGCATTAAAGCTCTAGATGCCTATAGTTCCTAACTCAAAAAAGAAGGTAGAATTCTATGGCTAGAAAAATAATACTTCCTACTTTACAAGTCCCTCCTTTCAAGAAGAAACACCAACAATACACATCTCTTACCTCTGAGGATGTGAAATTTACACTAATCAACCTTAGATTATTAATAATGCGCTAATATGCTACAAAGGCTTATTTGGTGCTCTAATTAGCATAACCTCAGACCCTCTAGATGCTTTCATCTCAAAGTTGATCACAAATGATCAAATACAATTACTTACTAAATCCTTCACAAAGTCAGATGTTAAAAGAAGCTTTACTAAGTATAAATCCCAATAAAGCTCGAGGTTGTAACATAGAGATAAATTAACTCTAGTGATAGTTATAGAGCTAGATAGAGAATTTGTTACTTCTCTCTATAAAGGAGATAACTACCCTTAAAATAGATTATAGCCTTCTTCTTCTCTCCTTGACTTACCTACATCTTTCCTCTACTTCATTTCCCTTAACCATCCACCCTCCTCTTCAGGTTTTGGTTCTCGCTCACCAAAAACTATCTATAAGGACTTATTAAAAGTTATTGCAACTTTTTCCCTCTTTTCCCTATAACTTCCTTTTCGAATTCGAGTAGTTTGAACCTAGATGAATAAATTACCTTTTCACCCCTCCCTTTTTTGTCCCTCCCAGGCTAGTTTTGACCCCCTTCAGATCCCTCTACTAATTGAGCCTCGCTAGTAACAAACCTCACCTTTTTATGTCCCTAACCTTGGTCCTCTAACCTCTCTCCAGTTATTAACTCCAAATTGAATTAAGATAAGGAGGTGTGTTATTATACTAGTCCCTGCCTGTTGTATTTTTCTTTGGAGTCATTAGAAGGGTGAAGCTGTATAGCCCTAAAAATTGAAGTTTCAAAAGAGGGTGTAAGGATATGGTCTACCAACTCGGTTGGCTTCTTCTTAGGGAAGCACCCTCTTTACCTTTAATTAACAATTGGGCATTCAAATAGTTAAAGGGTGCATACTTAAAAGAAGTCCTTCTTTTTTAGGATATCTTAGCGCTTTTCAGATTCTTATTTGAAACGAGTGCTAAGTAAGCATTAGGTACATATCTATAGCACCTACAAAATGCTACATTATTCTTGCAACCTTGGAAGCATAGTTAATGTTTAAAAATGTTCAACAAGAGAATATTTCAATTTGGGTCAACATATATAATGTAGCTTTAGAGTACTAGCTCATAAAATGCCAAAGTCTTCTTGCCAGTTATATAGGCAAACTGTTATACATAAATGAGACAATAACTTTGATTAAAAGGATCAAGGATGCTAGGTTATATGTGAATGTAATATTGAATAAGGAACTCCCAGATGGGCTCTTTAAAGATACTGTGAGGGTCTCATACCAATGCAAACCTTCATTGAAAGTGAAAGGCAAGTAATGAATACCTATAGGAAGAAATCTTTTCAAAGGAGAATATAATGAACTTATGGGGGTTGAGAAACTAATTGTGAAAGTGATGGGAATAACTTAGGTCCTCTTAAGTTTGTTATCAAGCAAAAGGCAGTAGTGAAACTTATAGTTAATATTGACCCTAATAGATGCATCTTTTGAAGATGATAAGGTTAGGAATATAGTAGAGGTAAGAGAAGAGTTTAGAGCTGAGGAGAGGAAGTTTGATGATATTTCAAAATATGAGTTTAATCTCTTAACAAAAGAAGGGTTGTATAAAGAAATGAGTCAGCTTGAGGAATTCATTTAGTCACTTGAGACCAAACTAGGTAAGGGTGTTATGAATGAGAACTTCAAAGTGGATATTAGGATAAAATCAGGTAGAAACAATAAAGGGACCAAACAAAAGAACATACCATCATGTCCATAGTTTCCTAAAATGTTAGGGGCATCAATTGTTAAAGAGACAACCCTTATGGGAAAGCAATGGTTTTCATACTCAATCACCATCACCATCACTATAGTCTCACAGTTAGATATGATACTATCAATGTCTTATAAACTAGTGCTCAAGTGATCCATATGTCAATCCTTTTTTAATAAGAAAACACCAAAATTGCAGTTAGTTTTTTTACGAATCTAGTTATATGTTTTAAAGAATGAGATATAAAAACAACTATAAAACATATAAAATTCTATCATTAATCATTGGATCCTTGGGTTATTTTAATAGTAACTTATATATTTCAGAATTTGAAGGACATTTTAGCCTAAGGAACTTCTTTATGACTTTTGAGATTGGATTTATGCTATGCTTCCATATGTGAAGCAACAATCAATCTTCAAGATGGTTCTTCAGAAAGAAGTTGGATAAGGCCTTAGTAATTGAGAATGACTTACATGCTTGCCTCAGAGTAGAGCTTTTCTAATGATCTCTTTAATCTCAAATCACTCCCCTATTTTTGTACAGGATGTGTTTAATGAAAGGAGGAGATGCCCCTTTAGGTTTAATAATTTTCTGACTAAAATGGATGGATTCTCAGATGTTGTTACAAAGGGTATGTCCAAGCCCATATATGGTTACAAAACCTTCATTTGCGTCAAAAAATTGAACTTGATCAAAGATAAGTTGAGGAGCTGGACCTAAAGACTAGTAAGTTTACATTTAAAACTCTAGAGATTTTAAAAAAATTAATCAATATGTTGGAGCAGTTATTTAATAATCCAAGGAATCCTAATCTTCTTAATAAGGAAACAATGTTATTTTCTCCCACACTAATGTTGTTTAATGATATAACTCATTGTTTAAGCAGAGTTCTAGAACCTAGTAGATCAAGAAGGGGACAAAACATAAGGTGTTTTCACAACTTGATTAAATCTAGGAGAAATACAAACATGATACATTCCTTGACTACGCTTAATAGTGAAATGGTCTTCTCCTTAAAAGGTCTTAAGTAGAAGCCTCTTGACTATCTTAGGAATTTTATTAGTACTTATACTATAAGTTTTTCTACTAAATCTTTTATTAACAATTAGTTCCCTAATGAGGTATCAACCTTTCTTTATAGTTCATTTAGTGTCAAGTCATTGAAAGGGTGGTGTTTGTGATGAATCGTGATAAGGCCCCTAAACCTGATGGATTGAATAATTGTTTTTTTTAAACCTTGGACCAGTAGCCTATAGTGACAAATGTAATCGTGCAAATATTTGAGAAAGGAGTTATGATTAAAGAGCTCAATAAGATTTTTATTTGATTTATTCATAAGGTTAGTAACCTTAATTCCTTGAATAAGTTCATGCCAATATCTTTTTGCAATTATCTTTATAAAAATATCTCTAAACTACTTGCAACTAGATTAACAATAATGTTAGATCCTATCATTAGTGTATCAAAGGGAGCATTCCTAAAAGGAAGATTAATTAGGGATAATTTGCTATTAGCTCAAGAGTTGTTTAAGGGCTCTAATAGAAGAAAATCCCCCTTAAATTGTGCAATTAAAATTAATTTTCGCAAGGCTTATGACTTCATTAGGTGGGAATTCATTAGATAATTACTTGAAGTGTTCAAGTTCCCTAAGAAATTTGTACCTCTAATGCTTCCTTCTTAGTATTATTCAATAGGGAACCTATTAATATGTTCAAAAGGGAGACAGGATTAAGACAAGGGGAACCCATATCCCTTTACCTATTTATACTTTGTATGGAATTTGTATGGAAACTCTTCCTAGGTTAGTGAAGAAGAACATACAGACCCTACTTTAAGTTTTATAGCAGATGCAGGGAGTTTGGTTTGTTTTGCTTATCTTTTATAGATGATTTGCTGCTATTCTCTAAAGCAATGAATATATGATCCTTCAAATGGCTTTCATTCAGTCTTTTAAGGATCTTTAGGTTTGGAGATTAATGGGAATAAGCCACATGATATTAGCAGATAGTGCTTAGGGAATTGTTAACTGACTCTACTCTACCACTGGTCTGGCTATTAGATACCATCCTTTTAGCTACCTTGGTTTACCAATCAGTACTTGAAGGCTTCAATATAGAGATTACAATCTGCTGGTTAAGAAAGTCTATAGAAGACTCTCTAATTAGTGTAATAAGGAATTTTATTTTGTTAAGAGACTCCAACTTATTAAATCAGTCTTTGATTCATTACAACTTTAATAGTATGCTCACTTATTTCTTTCCAAAGGGCTCATAAAAAATCTAGGGGTATGTTGAAAAGATTCTTGTAGGCAGGCAACAAAGAAGGAAGGTATGTAACTTAAGTTAAAATGGGATGAACATAAAGCAATGAAAAAGGGGGTTTAGGAATGACCATAATCAATATAAGCAATAAATTTTATTTACAAAATAAAATGTGGCGATTACTCAAGAACGAAAAATCACTATGGACCAAATGGACATATACCTATTTTTTAGAAGTCAAAAGCCTAAGGAAAGTAAATAATAGATCCTCATCATGTTTCTTATCCCAAATGTTGAAGCTTATGAATTCTTTTGCTAAGAAAATCAAATATATAATAGGAAATGGATAAATAACCTCATTATATTTTGATAAATGAAGTAAAATAGGTCCTTTGTGCAATATTCAAATCATGTAAGCAAACTTGGACGGCTTCCCTATAAATTCCACAATTAAAGTCCAGATCCAATTAAACCAATCAATTATTAGATCTAGTATTGAAGCTAACTTTTTGCCAGACTATCATCCTAACCAGGAGAGACAAAACATTTATATCTAGTTTGCTCACCCCTCAAGGAAGTAAAGATGTACTCAAAACTAAGAGCATACATTTTATTGGCTCAAACTAGTATGGTCCAAAAACTAATTGCCTAAAATTTCCTTCCTTATATGGTTGGTCTCTGAAAACAAACTAGCTACACTTAATAAAATTAACTACTTGAGTATCTTTAATAATTTTTTCACGCATAAAGAGGACATAGAGAACCTAGAATATATATATACTTGATATTTAATTGTTCCTAGGTTATATGGAAAAACATTCTAGAGCTATATCTTCTTAATAAATCTAATATGAATGTATTTGAATTCCTAGATTAGATACAAGTTGAGAGAACACTATCTAGAGGTAATAGAGGAGTCATAATCATCACTCTAGGTTCTTTCGTATACAAATTATGAAGACAAAGAAATATTAGATGTTTCTTGAAAGTAAAAAGTTAGATGGAAAAGGTTCAGAATAAGACAATTCTTTAAATCAGATAGTAGATTTTGCTCTACAAGGAGGCTAGGGAATGTAATGAAAGGACCACACTTTGTCAAAGAATCAGTTGATATATAAGGTACATGTAAGCGTAGTTAGTGAATTGATGCTTAACAAGTATTATTAAGTCCTACAGTATCATAGCAGTTTGGATCTAAGTTTATGGTATTTGTAATGACAGTTAGATATTTCTAACTGTAATAGGGTATAGTTTTGTTGACCTTGAGTAAGTATCCTATTGGATTCTATGCATCGTTGTAACTAGCATTCCTTTCCCTCTTTTTGGACTATAATATTCTTTACCTTTAAAGAAAAGCTCCAGGCGTTAACAAGTTATGCCTTCTTCTATACAAAATCTTGAGAATCAGTTAAAACTCCTTTGTGCAATGTAGTTTTGGAATTCTTTTCTAGCTCTAAGACATTCAAGGTATGCAATAAGACACATCTTTTTATGGTACCAAAATCCCCCATCCCTAGGTTCTCTTTAAAAGAGAACCTAGAATATATCTACTTTATATGTAATTATTCCTAGGTTATATGGAAAAACATTCTAGAGCTATGTCATCTCAATAATTCTAATATGAATGTATTTGAATTCCTAGATTGGATACAAGCTGAGAGGACCCTATCTAGAGGTAATAAAGGGGTGATAATCATCACTCTAGGTTCCTTCTTATACAAATTATGGATACAAAGAAATATTAAATGCTTCTTGAAAGTAAAAATTTAGATGGAACAGGTTCAGACTAAGACAATTCTTTAAATCAGAGAGTAGATTTTTCTCTACAAGGAGGCTAGGGAATGTAATGAAAGGCTTACACTTTGTTGAAGAATCAGTTGACATATAAGGTACATGTAAATGTAGTTAATGAATTGATGCTTAATAAGTATTATTAAAGGGTCCTACAATAACTTAGTCGTTTGGATCTATGTTTATGGTGTTTGTAATGACAGTTAGATATTTCTAATATGGTTGTTATACCTTGTAATGGGGTATAATTCTTTTGACCTTGAGTAAGTATCCTGTTGGATTCTATGGATCCTTGTAACCAACATTCCTTTCCCTTTTTCTGGACTATAATATTCTTTAGCTTTACAAAAAAAAACTCTAAGTGCTAATAAGTTATGTCTTCTTCTATAAAAAATATTGAGAATCAGTTAAAACTCCTTTGTGCAATGTAGTTTTGTACTTCTCTTCCAACTCTAAGACACTCAAGGTATGCAATAAGGCACATCTTTTTATGGTACCAAAATCCCCCATCCTTAAGTCCTTAAAAGACTTTAGACTCATTGCTTGCTATTATATCTTTTATAAAATCATAACAAAAGTGCCAACTATTAGACTCAAGTAGATCTTACACTCAATCATCTGTCTATACCAAGCTACTTTCATTAACGGTAGATCAATATAGGACAATATCTTTTTCTTCCAAGAATTTCTCAAAAATTATCATTCACAAAGCTCTAAAAAAATTTTTACCTTAAAGTTGACTTTAATAAAGCTTTTGGCATGGTTGAATGGAAATTCATACTTGATTTTCTTTATGCTTTCAGGTTCCCTCCTCCATTCATAGCTTGGATCAAAAAATGAATTGACACCCCTTATTTTAGTATATAGATCAATGGTGAAACTTCTTTACTATTTAAAGGGGAAAAGGAATAAGGAAGTTGATTGCAGTTTGCCTTACACTTTCACCATCTATATCAAGGTTCTGACGAGGTTACTTAAATATAATAATGAGAGAAACATGAACTTCATCTTCCATATTAAGTGCTAGTAAGTCCACATCTACAATCTCTATTATATTGATGACCTTTCCTTTTCTATTGGGATGATTTCATTTCTCTCAAATACCTGGTGGACACACTACGCTCATTCAACCTATTATCTGGTCTTAGTATAAACAACAACAAAAGTTTCCCTATCATTTCAACTGATGCCCATCTATCTTCAAAACTATCTACTATAGCTAACCTTAACATTAAACCACTACCTTTTAGCTACTTGGGGATTCCTATCACCTCTAGAAGATTATCCTATATAGACTATCGACCTCTTTATGACATGACCAGGAGAAGAATTGATCACTAGTCTAATAGAAATCTTTCATATACATGCATAATACAACTTATAATATCAATCTTCAATAGCGTTTATATCTATTGGACATCTCATCCAATGCTACCTAAGAAGATAATAAAATATGTTGAAGCTCCTAAAAAACTTCTTATGCTTAGGGAATCCTTTAAAAATCCCTATGCCAAACTTAAATGGAAAAATGTTTGTTTACTCAAGTCACAAGGTGGATTGGGAATGCCTTTATTTCTTTACTAAACAAAGTCTTGCTTGCCAAGCACAACTGGAGAATTATCACAGGTCCTTACTCACTTTGGGTGAGATGGATCCATGAAAACAATTTAAGAGGTAAAAAACCACTAGAGCTTTAAGTGACTCTTCTTAGTCCTTATTGCAGCTTTTGAAACTTGGATCCATAAACCCGAATGAAATCAAAATGATGATAGACAATGGTGATTCCTTTTAGTTATGGTATGATAATTAGGGCAAGAATGTTTCCCTTTACCTGTTGCCCTCATTCAATAGCTTCATATTGTCTTTTCTTATTGGTGTCAAGGTCAAAGTCCTCATAAATGGGAGCATGTGGTCCTATAATGGTATAAGAGTAATATCATTTGAGCTAACATACTTACCTATAATCGTTATTCATACATAACAAATAAAACAAAATGGCTAAGACACTTCTCTAGTTCCTAAACTAATCAATCTTGTCAGAATTTACAAAGACATTTCACCCTAAGGTTAGGTTGTATGGAACAAATATCAAGCTCCTAAGGTTTTGTTTATTTTTTGGCTTGCCATTCACAACAAGCTTAGTACACTAGATATAATTAAAGGCAATGTAATTCTAAATTCTCAATGTAGTCTATGCAACCAAGCTCCAAAATCTATCGATCACATTTTCTTTGAACATTTATTTGCTAGCGAGTTTTAGTTGAGTGTTCAACAAACGTGCAATCCCTTCTACAATGAAACTAAGATAATGAAAACCATCATATAAGGCATCCAATCCAGTTCAACTTTCTAGGGATGATAATTCTCTAATTAGGGTGGCTCTGGGCTAAACAATTTATTCCCTCTGGAAAGACAGGAATGCAAGAAAGTTTGCCAATACTAAGCTGCATTTTCATAACCTAAAACTCATAAACCTTGGTTGGATCAAATAGATAATCATCTCTAGAGAAAAGGAACTCAAGCTTTCTTCAAAATTAGCTAGCAACTTCAATCTCTAAACATCTTATAATCTAATTAACTAGTTGCTTGACTTGTTGCTTCGCTTTATACTTGTTTAAAAATATTAGTCGGCCACCTTGCAAGCTGAACTTGTTTTACTCTTTTGAATGCTTGTAAACCTTGGATGTTTTCTTTGGAATACATTATTTATTAACTTCTAAAATAAACAAAAATCCAAAATAATATTTAATTTTGATAAATATCGATACTAAAACCAGAATTAATACAATCTCCTATTCATTAACTTTTGAACTTTATGAGTTAATACCGACAAGACCATAAAAGTGCAGAAGTGACGCTTCTAAAAGGGTCAACTTTTCTATTATGAACTGATGAAGATGTACTTGTACTGCGAAGTGTACTCCATTTTAACACAGCTTGGAGCTACTACCATAAGGGACATCGAGGAAATAGTTTATCAACGTAAGTAGTTCATGATATCCCATTAATTTCAACATCTTCTGGGCCACGGATTTCCCTCCGCTTGTTGTTGTTGTACAGGTTGACATTACTGAGAGCATTTTTCCTGCTCTTATTACAGCTATGTCTATACCCGGTTATGTCAGATGATAATTAAACTTCCCCAACCTAACCAAGCTTTGGTTGCCTCCTTAGTTGAATCTGGAAACTAGAATGAATGTTGATCACCTTTTCTGTTTTCGGGTTCAAAAGGAAAAATTAGACCAGTGTTGAATTGCATCATAGAGGGTCTCGTCCAAAAGAGCTTTCAATCATTAAAACTCAAAAGCCTTTCAATCGTAGGTAAGGACACTTCAAACAATACAATATTCCCTCAATCACATTTTGGTCTTATTAATAAATCGTTGACATCTCTCCACATGCGTAAAATTTGTGTAGAAAGAAAAGGGCTTGACTTGTTAACGTCCAATAATAGCATAAGCTGCTTATTCATCCTTGACAAGGGACTTAAAAAATAACAACAGGTTCTGCCAGAACAATAACCAGACAAGAAATCAACATCCTTGGTGCATATATCTTTGCATTTAGATCACTGAAAAAGAAATTTATCTTAGCAAGGTCTGGTCTCTACTTTTCATACTCGTTAAAATTAATGGGAGCATGATATCTAATTGAATGAAACAGGGAAACAGCAGTGGAGAAAATTTTCAGCATATTTTGTAAAACATGACAAATCTACAAAATTTGATTATACCTTTGAAACACAAACCACAAAATACAAATTTATCAATTTTCTACTAGCCTGAATCTAGGTTTCCACAACATTAAACAAAAACATATACAACTCCAGAAAATCTTCTCACCATTCAAACTAATAGAACAAGGAATAAGATAAATGGGTATAAGAATGTTTTTACCTATTCTTGCAAGTTAAACTGGCTTTTGCAGAACAAATACAAGAAAGACCGGACCAGTAGATTTTCCAGTCCCAAGAATGATCTCATGAACAAGAAGTTATGTTACATGCCTTCTGTGTCTTTAACCCGAGCAGAGTTTCTTTCTTTCTGTCTTTTTCTCCTGGAAGCACCTACAGCAGTTGGATCCACCAATGGGCCTGACCAAGTCTGAATAGGTGCTTTGGCATAAGAGAAATTCATAGAACTGAAAGGGACTTCAGGAGGATCAAAAACTGGATCCATGTGTACAGAGCCCAAAGGATAACCAAGTGTTCCATCTTGGTGTGGAGGAGGAAATTTCTCACTCTTACTCTTTGCATTTGCATGTGTAATTAATCGCCGCCTCTGTATCAGGAAAAGAGAATGTGGTAATACCGTCATCATGGTAAAATCAGCAGGCTTTATATGAATCAAGGATAGCAACAAAGGTGAACCTAAAGGCAAGACAAATTGTCAAGTTAGAAGATCGGGTTCAGATCCTCTGTTCTCATTAGCCTGGTCCAACCCTGTTTCCGCCCCAATACGATGTCGTTTTATATCTAATTATACATAAAACGACGTAGTATTGGAGTGGAAACACGGTTGGAACAGGCTAATGTGAACAGAGGATTTCATGCCCAAAAGATCAATGTACTTAAAGTCTTGGGTTGATTACTTTGGGGCCTAGATTGACTGTCTCATGCTATCAATCCAAATGATTCCAATAATAATCACATTAACATTCACACAAGCCCCCCTCCCTTATCCATGTTTTCCGAAAGGAGTACTTCCAATGTTGTTACTCAGAAATAAATGCTTACAAATACGTAAAATTATGATCGAGTAATATTAAGCCCAATTATCTATAATATCTACCTACAATAACATCCATGACTTCACGGAAACACATGGAAAAGAAATCAACGCCCCTCTTGATATGCAACTATTTTGACTTCTATGTCCACCACAAAAATGGAGTTGGATAGAGAATAAATAATTCTGCTCCATGCAACACTACCAAAATAAAAGTATTACTTTCTTCTTTTTTGGTAATTGCATAACCTATTTACATTAAAGTGTCTTATCATAATAGTTTTCTCACACGCACGCAGTTTTCTCACACAGATGCATCAATACATTCCTTAAGAAAAAGCAGTGGACATATGACAGATGAACTTAAGGACTGGAATTCAAAG
Source organism: Erythroxylum pedicellare (assembly GCA_027563575.1). Lineage (NCBI taxonomy): Eukaryota > Viridiplantae > Streptophyta > Magnoliopsida > Malpighiales > Erythroxylaceae > Erythroxylum > Erythroxylum pedicellare. The sequence goes on along the minus strand of JAOQMP010000209.1, from coordinate 23,111,587 downwards.
AAATGCCATATCCTGACACCATAACTTGGGAGTCAGAAAGTAGAAACAAAACATATTCCCATGGACAATGATCAAAATCAAGGAATCTTATGCCTGTTCAGAGATTTAACAAATATATAGTCGGATTAAGCTCCAAAACACTCAAATCAAAAGAATTTGATGAAGCTGCACTTAATCAATCTTGATTGCTTTCCTTGCATATCCAATTTTTCATTGTCCCACAAAGCAAAAAAAGCTTAGCAGATTTCAAGTCAGATAGAGCAGATTTAGAATGTAAAGGCTTGAAGTAAAATGGAAGCCAAAAAGAGAAAAAAAAAGTTCAAAAAGAAAGTGGCTTAATAGACATACATCAAGATTAGCTTGCAGTTCAGCATTGGCCTCTGCAGTAGGAATTCCTCTAACAGCTCGGTCACGGTGGCGAGCCTTCACACCATCAGCATGAGTCTTTCCAGCAGCTCTCAATCTGCAGCAATCAATACCATTTTTTTTAAAATCAAAGTCGGAGATGTAATAAATTGCCTAAGTGATAGCACAAAGGCGTAGAGGAACACTGGAGAAATGAATCAGGAATGAAGAAACTCATGTACAGGTCTTTGCTTGAGAAAAAAATCAAGGGTTGAGATAACAGAGCATTAAAGCCATTCCACCTTCTAGCTTCTTCATCACGTAACTTGGCATCCATCTCTTTGCTAGGAGGATATTTTGGAAGACTAGAAGGATCACAAGCATATGGCTTGGTAGTGAAGAACTGCAAAATTCTAAAAATTATAACCAACTAATCACATCCACAACCACGACCAAACCAACGGTTCTAATATAAAGCCCAACACACAATTGCGTTGCTCGTTTGCATAGATAACAGTCATAACAGCCAAACTTCATTCTCAATTAAGCAGTCAACCAGATAAAGCTCAAAAAGAAAATGCCCTAGAAAAACCGTTAGCCAACCAATAAAGAAGTTCAACTCAAGCAAGCTTAAACAAGAGCCTAATCTTTCATGTTGATCTCCACTTTGATTTCATAAAAAAATATTTTCTGGAAATTATATGATTCTTGAAAATTTGTGTGCATGTTTTCCACATAAAGAAGCAAAATTTGGAATTTTCTAAATGTCAATACTCCATAGCAATGGAAGATAAAGTCTTAAGCTACCAGTAATATTAAAAAAAGTTTATAGAGGTAACCATGGTCAAGGTATCCAAACCTCAAAAATTGAGAATGAAGATTAGCCTATGCAGACACTCATGCTACTAGATTCCTTGTTTAAAAGTTTTGCCAAAACCAAATCTTAAAAGCACAAATCCCAAAAGCACTTTGTGATAAGGTCATTTCTAGGTATCTAAATATAGAATGGCATATTGCAGCTCCAATATCATCAAGAGATGAGCATTTGCCAGCATTTATTTTCCAGTCTACAAACATCAAAATAAAACCAAAAATTCAACAACAAGAGAAAAAAGTAATGGGTTTGGTGAAGAAGGAAACTAACTTCACTCCTTAATGCAACAGTAGCAGTTTGGCGATCAGATGGGTCAATTGCAAGTAGGGTTTCAATTAGTGGCAGGGATGATGGTGGAAATGCTTTGAAGGTCTCTTGTATACATCGCTTGTATGATTGTTGAGGCTTAAATATAGTTGCATGTGGCAACTTTAACTTTTTCCAATAGTCATCAGAAGGAGACCCGCACAATTTAAATATCTTATGTAGTTGCTCCACCTATGCAACAGGATAGATTTCAGCATTAAAAGATTAACTAATAACAAGCTCTTGAATAGGTTCTTTTCTTTCTGTCATCTAATCAGCCAATAAGAAAGCAGCATCAAGAACTAAATAACTACATATAGCAACAAAAAATATAAACTACAACAACTAATTTCAGCAGTTCTCCCTGTTTCCCACTCGCCCTCTAATTAAGACTATTATCTTAGCAAATAAAGTGGGAAAACTGATGAGACCCCGGCTTTGTCAGGATCATGACATGAGATGCTAGTTTTGTTGAATTAACTATGCCAACCAATATAAGCATAGAAGACCACGGTGTATACGTGCACTGGATGCATGGCAAACAATCACCCTTCTTCATCAGCGAATTTTATTATTATGTTATATTACTGATTGGAAGCAAATAATCATTGTATCAATCAGCAAACGCCTTCCAAATATTAAATATATTCAACAGTTAATGAGTAGAAAGCAGAGTGCACACAAAATAATATAGAAGCTTGGAAGAATTTTTAGGTCAACCAAGGCATCAGTGAGAGAAGAATAAAAACAATCATAGATGAAATTGAGTAATTGAACAATCAAAAATCAAAACTTACCTCTGTGCGGCCGGGCATGATGGGCTTCCCAAATAATAACTCGGCCAGAATGCAACCAGCACTCCATAGGTCAATTCCAACACCATAGTCAGTGGCCCCCAAAAGAAGTTCTGGGGGCCGATACCACAAGGTGACCACCCTGCTAGTCATGGGTTGCTTGTGATTAGGATCAAAGAAGGAAGCCAACCCAAAATCAGCAATCCTAAGAATTCCATCATTGCCAATAAGAAGATTTGACCCTTTAATATCACGATGAAGCACATGATTATTGTGACAGTGCTCAAGGCCAGACAACAACTGCTGCATATAGCATTTGACCTGCCAGACATTCTCAAAATTTGAGAGTCAAATACACACATTTCAATCCCTAACGACAAAATCATGAAAGATAACAAGTACATCACCTGAGCATCTGTGAACTTAATATTCGGACTTGCTATAAGGCCAGCCAAATCATGCTCCATATACTCAAAAACAAGATATAAACTGCAAGACATCCTGGAAGTAACCAAACCCTCCAATTTAACAACATTGGGATGGTCTAAGCGACGCAATATCAAAATTTCCCGAGCCATGAACTTTACGCTCTCGGGCTCCAAATTGTCAAACCGCACCTTCTTCAGTGCAACAATTTTCCCGGTAAGAGTATCCCTGGCTTTGTACACATTACTATATGTACCTTGTCCAATCTGAACATCAAATCAACAAACAGAAAAAAAAAATTAATTTAAATCCTGATTCCACATTCTTGATTTTGTATCCCTTCGAGACAACTAAGGTCTCTATGAACTAAATGAAACGAATGGCCAGAGTATCCAATTGTAGAAATTTCCTACTGTTTGTGTGGCCCATTTTAGATAACTATTGAACAGAAAAGACATGAGAACTATAGACAGAAGCCATCAAATAATAAGAGACAAAAACAGTACTTTATCAAGCTTCTGAAAAGTGTCAGCACGACGAGGGGTCCACCCATTAATAGCTTCACCGGCGACGGCAGAGAGCCAAGAGGGCCAACCAGCAGCAGCCTGCTCGCCGTAAACATGGTTTGGAGGATTACTAAGCCTCGGATTCGGTCTCGACGACCTCCTACTCCTCTCCCCTCTTCGTCTCACACTTTGCTCCCCATTATGCTTTGGAATTCCTCCGTTTCTAACTTCCCCCGCCGCAGCATCAACCCCAACCTCCTCACTCTCCCTCCTTTCCCCGCCAACCGCCTTCTTTACGTCTTTCCCAAACACACACCCCATCTCTCATTCCCCATCACTCCCTGCTCTGCTTGTAGTCCACATTATATTTTCCAACAAAAACCAAAAAAAAAAAGAAAAAGAGAAACAGATGGGTTATACAGAAGGAGGAAGAAGAGGAGAGAGGTATGGGGATGGGGATGGCTTCTTTTAAGACAAAGGTAAAGAGGGAGAAGCAATGATTTGTAGTTGTCCAAAGACGACAGTCAAATAAAGAGCAGCATATCTGACTATTATTATTATAATGATAAGGACTGCATCAGTGGTAAAGATGGAATGCTGAGGGAGGGAAAGAGAACAGAGATGGACCTGTGTCTGACTCTGCTGCTTTTCTTTTAAAGGAAATTATTTATTTCAAGTAAAAAAGAAAAAAAGAACCGAATTCTAAGCCTAAATTTGAGGAACTAATTATCTGTTATCCAAACGAAATAGATTGGTGAGTTTACATAAACAGGCCTAAATGGACCATCAGATCAATTCAACAACTCCATTTTCGCCTAGAGCATGCCAACTACGAGTAAATAAAACAGGATAGGTACTTCCTTCCGCCTATTGTTTAAGACTTGACTTATTCCTGTGTCAAATTCCAACTTTTAACAAATTTTCCTCATCACTGCTGTAATGGGTCGGACGGATGGATTGGTCAGGCGGCTTCAACCTAGAAAAAGGTGAGGTCTAAGGCGGGACCTGTAAAGGAGACTAAAGGTAAACTGAAATACTAATAAGCAAGCAAAACACCCATCTGTATCATCTTTGCCCCAGTGAGATCCACCAAAAGCATGAAGGTGACGATGAGTTCTTTTGGATTTATAACTTTATTAATAAAATTTGTTACAAACACAATTTCATTGTTTTCCTTTTAAACGCCACATGTGGACTCTTTAGAACCCACATGAAATATTTACTTAATTATTAAACAAAATTTTATAATTTGTCAATATTATCCCATTTGCCACAAATTTAATCATAAACATCTAAGTTCTCCTAAATTTTCACCTGATTCTAGCAGTAACAAAAAACATTTCTTTTCTAATGTTATTTGCAACTACCTAGAAGTTTACATATTTGTTTCGTGAAGAAAACAAATAGTATTGTAACACCCCACTCCTATTTGACACATGCATGTACGCCCTTCGATCACACGTGTATATGCCTGAAAAAAATGACGTATTAACTATCTCACTTTTACTTTATCACATGACATCGTAATTAAAATCACAAATCACGCATTTGCTAAAATCCAAAATTTCCTCATTTTATATCATAACCATAATGTACATTGTAGTTTTAAGTTCAACATCATCTATATGTATACAATATCGTCTTATAAGCGTAAATAGCTTAATCTACACAGTATGCTACAAACATGAGGAATGCACAAAAATTATTAACAAACTATGCCTTCAATTTTCAGCTGACTGACCTTTTAGCCATATCTGTTCGTCAAAGTTGCACAAAATATGCTTCTATGGAGTCTTAGAATCTAGGTTATCTAACTTTTGAACCTGAAATTATCAACGGTACAATTTTGATGAGTTTTGTGAACTCAGTAGAGTAACCATTCTCGATGGTTCACACATGTTATAAAACTCAATCAATCATAAACATATTGTCACATAGTTCGTATTAACTTGATTAGCATCAAGTTCTATCACAAACAAATTGTATTTCAGTCAAACAATTTAATCAAACTATCACTTTATTACATTTGAATAAAACACAATCGTTGGTTTAATACCATGTATTCAAACATATAACATTCTTACAACTTTACAAATCATTCAATGAATTCAAATCATATGTGAATGTTATATGTATGAGACTCACATTAGTTTTTACATCGTTTTGACTATGTGCTTTTTTAGTATCCCGTATCACCGGGCTTATGGATCACAGTGAGCCTTAGGCTCTAACCACATATACTTTAGCTTTAAGCTCTTTTCAGTAGCAGCCTCAGTTAGTAGCAACACCAGTCACAACTGCCTTTATATTACATGTATTGAAATGAAATGCATGCCACAATTCATTCAATACAATCAATTACTTTCATTCACATTATCTCAGTCAATATAGTCAGTCATAACATTCAGTCTCTTTTAGTTGAGAATCATTTAGGCAGTCTCATTCACATACAAGTAGCACTTCCAATGATATTCACATTCATCAAACACCTCAGACAAGTATTGTCTGGAATTCAGTACATAATCAATACATATTCATCATATATCAATTTCAATTCAGTAATATTAGATCAGATTAAAGTGAGACCATCTTAGGTTACTCACAATTGCTCCCTTAAGCCTATTGCCTTGACGTTTTGGCAATATCAAGATGTGGTCGCGCTACTTGCTTTCCTATATATATTAACACAATTTCACATTATTGTACTGCTTATGTAATTGGGTAAACACATGTATAAATGTATCATGTATCATTCATATGCAATGACAAATTCTTGGGTATATTTCTGTAACAAATTGATGTACTCCAATAGTGTCAAAATTCACACACTCATTCACTATTCCAGCTTTTGCTAAAAACATCCCATTCAGGTCAACATCACTTTCTTCTAGAAAATTGTTCATCTGTGTCTTAAGTTTCTAATGACACCAGAGTCATTCAATTTGGTTGATTATTCTATGAGTTATGCTCATAATACCACAGACTGAGTATATTTAAAATTTTGGCTAGAGCTTGATCATGCATTCAAGTTGTACAACCCATATCTCTCAATTCCAATATCCAAAAAGTACAAACTTTATATCAATTGAAAGATAAGAGAATAAGCTATAAATTTGGTAAAGACACCTTTGTCTAATTCGGCTTATATCAATACAATTTATTCAATAACAATAGGATATAATTTTTGTCCCTAGTAGTGCTACAACTTAAGCCAATACTCACTTTCAAGATAAATTTCAAGACCCTAAAGGACAGAATTCAAATTCAATTTCTTCTTAACATTTATATCCAGCTGTTTCTAGTTTATTTTTAATAAAAAATCATCTACGGATCAAGTTATAAATAACATACCGAAGCATGTTCAATATAATATCTCCAGTTTATAATATTCCATTACATACCCTCACTTTGAGTTAATCAATCCTTTTTCACATCAATTCATATGGCTATAAATTTTTATGGAGAGGCAAATAATGTCTTAGGAGTGTATTAGTTCAATTTTCAAGTCATTTGGAGGTCGGGAGATAGAGTTATAACAAAATGAGTGAAAGATGTTCAAAACAGTCTCTCTATAGTAACCTTTGGTGCAACTCCTCTTCACTACTCTCTCTAAAACATAGGTCTTCTTCTTCACAGAAACCCATCTTGTTTTCTTCTTCCTTTTTTTTTCTCCAGATTTTCCCACTTATACAACTTATGCCTAAACCAACTTTTCTAATTCCATCTCAGCCCATCCCAACACAAATAAATCAAAATTCCAAAAAGCATCATAAACATCAAAATCATATACTCATTCACGCAAATTCCAGTTTCTACATTTTTCTCTATCTTACATTCATCTGATGCATTTTTCCATCTTCTTATACACAATCATTTTATATAAAAAAAAATTCATTTTTTTCATCTCTATATCACAACCTCATCACATCCTCATTCCTCATCCTTATACTCACTTTAATTCATTTCTACACATACTCAACATGTTCACACATGTATAGTAAAAACAAAAAAAGAGCATATGTTCATCGATTTTTATGAATTTTCTACACCGTTACTAAACATGGTTTCAATGATTTTTCAAGCTCCAAAACTCAGTTCAACAATGTCTTATGACATATTGATACTCACATATGTAGAAACAACATGTCCATACTTTCATCCTTCATTCACCGTAACTACACTTCTTACTCATGCATGTATTCCTTTATAATGTTAAAATATCATCAAAAATCACGGTTCAACAAGCTTTCCAGCACATTATTATCAACTCTTCATTAACACTGAAACTACTCAACTTTCTCAATTCATACATGAACTCATTTTCAACTATTAAATCATCATCAGAATCAGTTATAGTATCCAAAAAAATAAAACCACCACTTACTTGACTTAGCTATCCTTCCTAGAAATAAAACTGAATCAATAATACATAATTTGTATAGCTGATGTTTCGGTGGATGAGCAAGGACAAATAGTTTTGGTAAATAGTGTTCTTTTGGTGAAGAAAACAACGAGAGAAAGAAAGAAAGCTACATACATTTTTCGATCTCAAAATCACTTGCTACGCGTCCTCTTACATGCAATACATTTGTCACTTATTTGTGTTACCGCATGTCACAATGCTATTGGTCTATTTGTCTCTTATTTTTCTAGTCCAAAAATACCTCAAAATTTCAGAAATTTCCTAAAATTCACCAAAAAGATTTCAAAAAATACTAATAGTCTCTAAATAAATTTTAACGCAAATAATTCACAATTCATATTTTAATCGCATTTATAAATCAATTATACCCGAAAATGTCAATGAATACATGTACAATTATTTTAATCTATCAAAAAGAAATATTCACATGTGTGTGAATATATAATGATGCATGAGCATGAAATGTACTTCTAATTTCTCACAGTACACTTGATTCACTATTCTAGGGTCTAGCCTCAAACATGAGATGTTACAAACATTATTTTCAATTTCTCCCCAATCCTCACCTAATTCTTGTAGCAAAAAAAATAAAACCACTAATTTTTGTGTATTATTTGCAAATATCTAGAACTCCACATCTTTGTTTATCGAATACAACAAGCAATAATATGTCTAATTTCTCTCTAAATGTTGCTTCATTCCATTAGAAATACCCATAAACAACATCATTGACTTTCACATGTTATTTTCTGCTACTTAAAAAGTTTATATCTTTATTTATCAAAGAAAATAAATAATAGTGGATTCAAAATATTGTATCAAATTTTTCGTCCTTTATACTTTTTTTATCATATTGTCTGAGGAATGTGAAGCAATCTTGGGACCATTAATATGATCAAAAAAGAGGTCTCTGTTTGGGATCTAATGATGTGGTAACTCCCAAGGTATATTTGAGAATTAATTTATCTATAATTTAAACCCTTATTAAAGCCTAAATTGAAACCCAAAATCTTAACTAAAATTGTAATTGAAACCCTTAAATAAATACTAATTAAAAATGCAATTGAATCCTTGATTGATCATAGCAACCCTAATTAAAACCTAAAATTGTAGTTGAAATACTATTAAAACCTTTATTGAAACTCTAATGGAATCTCCAGTTGAACTCTAATTGAATCCCCAATCAAAACTTCTAATTGATCATAATAACTTTAATAGAAGCATAAAACCTAAATTAAATCATTTATTGAGCAATAAATGAATCCATAATTAAATCCTTAATTGATCATGTTTGTAATACCTTCTATGTTTAAGTGATTTGGGTTTGAAAACCTTTAGTTATCCTATTGTTTGAGTTGTTTTTATTTTCACATCTTCCTATCTTATTGGTTTAAAAATTTCTCCTCTATGTGGCTTTAGTTCCTTGTTTTCTTTAATTGTTAGCTTATTTATTAGCTTATTTGTTAGCATATATCTTATAACTTTCATTATAGATTTCTTTTGGAACATGAAAGTTACAATCTCATCATTCTAGGATGAGAATTCCATAATCAAAGATAGGAAACTATATTAAGAAAACAAAGTACAACTTTTAGTTTTATAAGCTATATGCTAGCACATATTGATACTATAAGAGTTCAAACGAAGTTTTTCGCAGAACAAATTTATATGTAATCTTATAGCAGTCAACAGCTCTCTTGAAAATACCTTTAAGCTTCTTTCCTTGTTGTTGAAAATCCTCATGTTTCTTTCTTACTATATGGCCAACGCTAGATATAATAAAGCAATGTAGAAACAACATCTTATATCTTTATTGATGTGCATTAAATTTGAACACCATATGGCTATTTGTTGGAATCATCAGGGGGATTAATGTGGCATATTTGTGTAATATCAACCTCCAAGAGGCACTGGTGAAGCTACATATGAAAAACAAGTATGTTGTACTTTCCATCTAACATTTACACAGAACATACTAATTGGTCATGAATGAAAACTTATTCAACCTCTCAATGGTGGGTAACCTATTCTTGATAGTTCTGCATAAGGTTTCTGCAACTTGGGGAAGTGTGAACTTAGACCACATAACATCATACCATAAAACACACCTAATGTTCTCTTGAAAAAGTCCTCTGTAAGACAAATTATTGAAGTTTCCTCTAATGGAAGGAAGACATCAATTTTTTTCTCTCTATATCATCATTTAAAACCAAATTGTTAATCTTATTTGACAAGCTAATATCAAAAAATTCTAGATAGAATAACGTTCTTGCGCTCACGAGTAGTTGTAACATTGTGATTTTCATGGATGATGTTTCTTAAAGTGTCTAGCTCCACTACATTTTCCAAAGGACCTTTAGCTTGCCGTTTATCATACCAAAAAAGCATTTTGATCCCATTTCCAATCTTCTTAACAAAGTTTGGTCTGAAAGTGCTTTTGATATTGAGGATGGATTTTAAAGCGGTAGATCTATTTCATATAGACAAATATAATTTACAGAAGTTGTTCCCTTTTTATGTAATAGTCATGTACATATTTATACTAGAGAGACTGTTAATCCTCAACCAGTCTCTATAGTCTCTTAGTGAGCATACATAAGTTCAACTTTCTCAAAGGGATTATATTCAGGTCTCCATATGTTCCTGGAAGTGTAAAACTTATACCATTTAATAGAGGCTCTATATTTTTTAGTTTTATTTCCAAACCATAGGAATATATTGAGTATTTTATCAATTGTCTTGCTCATAGCATTAGGAATAGTTATAAATGCTTATTTGACTATACTAATATAATCCTATTTAATGTGTTTTGTTTGTTATTTAATAGTTTTATAGTATTTTTGATAATTAATTCACTTCAAGTGTATTTGTAAGAGATCATTGCCTTTACGGACTAAAAGGAGAAGCATGGAATGAAGATTTGAAGCAACTTAGACCTACCCAATAATATACAGTGACTGTGTAAGTCTTTATAAATATGTGGACATTTGAAGAATATTGATTATGGTTATGTGAAGTTAAACGCCCGTGTATGTTGATATACATAGTTGTGTATGCTACTTGTGTAAGTCCCAATACCCGTGTAAAATCACAAACTTAGGTGTTTTTGGAGATACATGATTACCTACATATCCGTGCATGTTGACTGGGTATGTCCTAGAAACCTTAATTTTTACTATAAAAGGACATTAATGGAGGCAAAATAAAATAGAGGTGACTTTAGAAGTAATTTTAAGTCATAAGAAACATAAAGAGGTTTCAATTCTAATCAGAGGACAAGGAGAACACAAATAATACTTCACAAGATCTGATAGATAACAACATCCAGTCCAACTTGCAAAAGATCCACTAGAAGAAACAGGGAGATTTAGAATTATGATTTCTTTTGTTTCTAGTTGTTCTTCTGCATATTTGTCTTTGGTTTTGTTTTCTATGAGTGGGAACTAAATTTGTTTAGTTTCTAGGTGTGATGAACCCTAAGTTATGATAACAATATGATTTGATCTTTTATTGAATCCAATTTTATTGATTGATTTATTGAAATTCAAGTATGCATTATATTCTTGTTCTAATATATCTAAAATATTAGTTCATCATTTGATTTCATATGATTGAGATTGAGAAATCTTTTTTTGGGAATAAATCTACCAAAATTGGAAGGGGTTCCTTGCAAACCTAGAGATAGGTCAACATAAATCCTTTGAATTAGGGTCAAACCTAATAGTAAAATTAACAAGTTGATAATGTAATCCTAGAAGTTTTAACTAGAAAGATTTTTGTTAACTAACTGACATATTAGTTGTTAGTAGTCTTGAGAAAAATTTTAACATAAGATAGGAATTTCCACAGTCTAATAATCAATAATATAATTGTATGATAAATGGTTAATATTTAAGGATTCTTAGGAGGATTCATCACCAAGGAACTATTTATTTTATATTGACTTTTCCAAATATTTTCCTTTTTCTTAAGATCATTATTGTTTCAATCTTAGCTTAGTGTACTTACAGTCCTTGTAGGATTGACCGTACTTGCTTGTGCTAGCTATAACTATGCCATACACTTGTGATTTTAACATTGATAAATGTCTTATAAGTATAGAAATAGTCAATCAAGTTTTTGGTGTCGTCTTTGAGGATTAGTAATATTAGGAAAGCCTAAGTTTTATTAATCTAACCGTTATTTTTGTATTTCTTTTCTTTTTGACTTATATCTTTTGAACTTCTCTACTTTGACTCTAAGTATATGGCTTATTATTAGGATTTGAGATTTATCATTATAGCCATAACCTATAATGGAAGGATGGAGCAGAGAGGATTCTCATAAGACTTATGATATGCCATCACTTATGGTAATATCACAATTTTGGAAAGAAAGATATGGTGACATGTTTTTAGATGCTCAGTTGATATCCATGCTGTGTTGCAACATTTGGAGGTGCAACCATTACAATAATAAATTTTGGGCAATAAACTATATGTAGGAACAACCAAGTATATATAACCAGTCTTAGAGTGCACCCTATGAGTGTTAGACCCTGTTTCTGGGGTTCAACTCTGGAACCATAAAACATGAGCGTATTACCCTATAGCGTTATTTCAATATAATCTCATTAGTCATCATCGTTTCATCTTTATACCATCCCAAAAATTCCTTATTTGATCAATTGATAGATGACAATCCATTCTTGTATTTATGTCCTCAATCATATTGTACCTATTTTGGGACAATAGGCATAACTTTCACTAGAGATATTAGATTAAGGTTATTTTAGGATGGTTTCGAAGAGATCTTCTAGATCTACAACTTTTATGTAGACCCTAAAGAGAAGTTTTGCCATTTAGAGGGTCAAAATCATGAATTTCTGAAAGTGTATAGTAAACATCTGCTAAACAGACATACATTGCACCAAAACAGACATAAACGGGGCTAGGGGTCTTTCCAGACCCGAGAAGCTCTATTTAATGGACTTAATGTCTGGTTAACGGACATGAACGGGGTCTTTCCAAACCTGAGAAGATCCGTTTAATGAACCTAAAGTCCGTCCAACGGACATAGGTGAGACAAAACTCACTCAAGAGCCTTCCCAAAGGTTTCTACACCTATCCTAACCTTACTTTCACTCTAAATTGTCTCAAATTCACTTCCTCTAATGCAACATCGTTTCATAACAATTCAGCTACCAATTTTATTTCATTAAACTCTCTAATCTCTACTCATTTGATTCATCACTTACTACTAATTCTCATCATTTACAATAGCTGTCTCGTATACATCCTGTATAGTATTACTAACTTATAAAGAACATATCTCTCAACTCTGATATCAAAAAACTTCATACTCTATATCGCTCGAAAGCTAAGAGGATAAACTACAACTTCCAAAAAGGAAACTTTGTCTAAATCAGTCTAGATTAATACAGTTGTTTCCCTGAAGTCATAACACAGATTTACCCTTATAAAATGCTGAAGAATGCAATGCGAAAACTTGGAAAGTCATGAGCAAAACACAAATATATTTCATTGGCATCAAAAGAAAAGAGTTTTACAAAGCTCTAATGGGAATTTAAAAACACAATACATCAGTGGTCTCATAACCCAAAAATACAAAATATAATGAACGAGTAATACTTAAAATGGGGTTAAAGCCTTGTGTTTTCCATAAATTAACTTAAAATACAAAAATATGCAGATTTGGAGTGATGCCTTGACTCTAGATCACTCGATCTCTTACTTGTCACCTAGAGATAGGGAGAAATGAGGGTGAGCTTAAAAGCTCATGGATAACAAGTTTATAACGGAGAAACAAGCAAAACCATTGAAAATATTCATTACCATAGTAAATTTGCATTGAATCCATAAAGCACATACTTCTCAAATTCTCAACTTGTCAAACAATTGATAAACAACATAAGTCATGTATTCATCAAACTTGTCAACAAATCATAAGCACATAAGTAATCAGAATAGTTTGGGTAGGTCCATAAACATGAGTGAGTTCTTGCGAATCTCCAGTAATAACAGAATGGATTATCACAAACCCACATAATGGTTTTGCGTAGTTCATAAATATAAGGGAGTCCGTGAAGAAGCTCCATGCCACTAGCAGGCAGGCGGGAGAAGCCTTTATCATATTCAACGTGCATGTGACATAATAGAATGGACCACCACAAACCCACACAAACATGAATTTCATTACTTGTAAACATATTGCCTAAAAGGCACATTTTGGAAACATGGTTTCCATAAGCATAATATATTTCAAATACCATTTCGATCTTCATTTTATAAATCATCAACAAGATTCATATACCAAACATGTAGCAATTCCTTAAATCATTTAAGGAGCAATAAATGCAACATTTATAAAACGATTGAAATCATTTAACTCTATTGATTTGGAAAAAATATTAATAGCCTATTAACTTAACTATAAACATGTAACCCACCTGGATTCCTTTCTTAAGAACTTGCTTAAAAGTTCCTCTCCTCTTGCTCCTCTTGCCTTTCTCGATTCCCTTGAATATTAGAAAAATTCCATTCAATAGGAATACAAATTGAGAACCCATAAAGCATATTCATTAAAATTGATTCTAGAATACTTAAACCTATGCATTTTCTAAGCTTCATGAACTAAAACCCTTCCAAAAATCCAAAGGATTAAGAATGAACTTACCTTGAATCTTCACCAAATAAAGAGATTTTT
>JAOQMP010000209.1:23073693-23097108 GCA_027563575.1 Erythroxylum pedicellare | reverse complement strand
TTTATTAATAATAAATATTTTCATTACAAAACTGTAACTGAAGAAGATAAAGTTACATGTAAATACACTTGCTTTCTGGGGCACTATATTTACATAACTCCAACAACTTAGATGTTTATGTCATAAATGAGCTAAGATTTCTTCTATTAAACTGTGCTTAATACAAACATTTAATGCAAGGCCAACAAAGTCTCAACAAAAAGATCATCAGACTTTAATTTGTGTAAACCATCACAAAACCAATACAATCTTTATTATTAAATAAAATGCAACATACATTTCAAAACTTAAAGGAATATCCAACTTTATCAAGTTTGAATAAAGAAATTAAATTTTCACTCTAGTTTTATATTTGAGTTTCAACACGTTCTCATTATAGCAAACAATTTTTTTTCTTTTTATGCAATGAACTTTATCTAAAAAAATATTTTGAATAAGATGATTAATGTCATTTGATCTCTATTAACATATGTCACTAATAGTATTATAATAAAATACATATGCATGTATTTTTTATATAAATAATGATATATAATATGATAAAATAAAATTATGACATCTTTGATAAATTACTAAAGTGATTGCATATTTAACACAATTTACTCCCTAATAGGAAAATAAATTCACTTAATCATTAGATTAGAATCCTTTTTATTGTTTGACCTTTGATAGTAATAAAATTAAATTTGAATATACTATAATCAACAACTCACCCTACTCCTACCATATATTATATGATGAAATGAAAAAAAGAAAATTAAAAAAGCACCATTTGCATGCATCAAATATAAGGAAGTATTGAAAGGTAATAGACGTAACATATGAATTACAACTTCATGTAAACTAATACATCATTTTTAGAACTAGCTAGCTATTGAATATCAACTTAGAAGCATACCAATTCTTAATAAGTAGAAGGGCCAAAAAGTCTTTATCCTTTGCGCTGGACTTTGGGAAAGAGTAGTTAATGGTTAGCCTTTTAATACCCTAAAGCCTTATGCTTTGACTTTTTGCATTTGATTATCTATAACTAAACTGTTCCACTTAATCATTGGTATAAATTAACTACTTTTAGATTGACAAATTATCTACTTCTTCGATAGTTACTATGTATATAAGTAAATTTAAGAGTTGATGAGAGCTACGACTTTTTTCTATATTAACTCCTTTAAATTGACTTTAGGCTTTCTAATCCTAATTGCGATGACTAGTTATAGTTTCAAAGGACCTTCCATATAATTTTTCATTTTCCATTTCAAGTCTTATGTAACTACTTTAGGCATTTTCTTTTGATCCCAAGGCATTAACCAAGTTTAGGCATTAACCAAGTCTTACCAACATCCTTAAGAGACATTTCATTGAACAATTTATTAGCAACCCGAATTATCTTTAACTAATAACAACATAGCTGTGTCTTTTCATTATTTACCAACAACAACACATTTAAAAAACAAATAAACCAACAATTCAACGTAAAAATGCATAAACCAATAATCCAAACAAAACCCAACAACCATCCCATGATCATATATATACAAGCATTTAACTCCTTCTTTTTTTGGAGACAAAACAAACCCAATAGTTTTGTTACCTAAAAATGATGCATGATGGACCAAAGAAAGCAAAAATCGATGGTGGAAGTTTGGGAGGAAGAGGACCGACAACATTGATGGTGGGAAGAAGAGAGAAAATAACAGAGGGGAGGGAGAAAAGGGGCTTCAGGGTAGTTAAAACTGTGAATAAAATGATGTCGTTTGGATTAAAAACAGTCAATATCATTTTAATTTATGAACAATTCAATAGTTACAGACGGAACTACAGTTTTGTCAGTATTTTACCGATAGAACTATGGCTCCATCAGTATTCAGGATGCTTACTTTTCCCACCAACCATTTCTACCCACTTTTATGACGAACTTTACTTTTTTATCATTATATTTTGTCCGAAAAGTTGTGGGGATAATTTCCCTCCACGTTTACCGATAGTTATTTTGGCTGTTAAAAAACTAATTTTTTGATAAATTTATCAATGAAAAATCAATTTCCATCGCTAATTTACTACAGAATGTTTTCCGTTAATAATTTGCTATTTTCTTGTAGTGAGAGAAACACAACAAAAGTTTAAGCAAAAAAGGAGATAATGGATACAAGACTATACTCTAGAACACGTATTTGTTATAACTTCAACTAGACGTTGTATTAGCAATGCACTGTTAGTTAGAAAATGAAAAAAAATTGTGAACCATTGACTAAAAGAAAATGTATACATTTGTATCATAAATTTAATAATAATAAACCAAAACCTGGGAGAATCATAACAAATTACTGACGCTATTATGATTTCCTCTCTATCACTAACACTAATAAGAAAAATCTTTATAAAATACCGCTATATCAAACAAAATCAACCAAAGTATAGCCACAACACCTTAGCAACATTAAGAGGATTAACAATGATGGCGGAGAGGAAAGCGACGTCGAGGACATTGAAGGATGATAAGATCTTATCTTGCTATATTATTTGATATTATCTTCTTTTTTATATTTATTTTGGTGCATAAATTTGAAAATTAATGTTTTTTGGTTTTAGGAGATGAAGAGTAAAGATTGTATTAAATTTGGACATTCTTTCACGATAATTACAACATTTTGGATGAAGTGGAAAAATGACTACATTGGATAAAATTAATCACTTGAAGAGTTGGAGTTTGATCGATAGACTTTGCCATCTTTCCATATTTAACTTGTGATAGACAAGAAAAATAAATTGAATAGTTGCAACTATATCAATTATTTAATTTAAGGTTTAGTCTTGTTCATGAAACTTATTATTATCATTTATTTGATATGGAATCCTATCACACCCAGACAATAGATGATAAGTTTTGGTTTCGATGTTAGGTTTGAAACAATTAATTTAGGAAAATTTGAGACTTATTACGACTATCCTAATATGTTTCGAACTAATTGCTTGAATTGTGAAAATATTCTCTTTGAACCAATGATCAATGTTATAATTAGATAAGATCTTTCCCTTGAATCGGAGTTTCGCAATCTTGAATTTGCCATATTTAAATTTAGTTGATTTAATGTGTTTTCATACTAATTTTAATTAATCAGTTTCTTAATCAAAACCCTCTTTTTATTTTATTACTTTAAATTAAGAAACTAGTGTTTAGTTCTTTAGGGATTCGACCTAGTTCCACGACTATTGCAAAAAGTTTGGAGAATCAGAATTATTTTAGGGGCCTCGACAATCTGACCAAAATTTGGTGCCATTGCTAGGGAACTATTTTAGTTTTGTTGAATTTTTATTTTATATTTATTTTTAACCTTTTATCTTGTATGACTCGTGCTTCTTAAATAAGTAAATTGCAATATAATCCAAAAATTTAGAAGACATTGCATCATTTGAGAAAAAAGACTAAGCAAGGAAGCAGCTATTCACCTTCAGATGTGAAAGTTGAAGTAGATCTAACAATTGGAGAAGACTCTAATTTTCAAGAAGCAGATGAAAAAATGAAAAATCTCAACCCCATAACGTTGAGGGAGTTAGCAGCACCAAATTTGAATCAACAACCTTTATGCATTCAATTTCTAGATGTTGAGGTAGATTTTGAATTGAAATCTAGTTTGATTCACTTATTGCCTATTTTTTGAGGTCTTATAGGTGCAGATCCATGGCCTGAGAGCCCTTGGTAAATTCGACTTGAGGTCATCATTTTCTATGAACAAGTAATTTAAGTTAATGCACTTCAATTTAGTCTAATATCATACAGAAGACTTTTAAATTATTAAGTGTAAATTATATTCCAATTAAAAACAATAATAATAATAATAATTAGTAATTTGAATTAAATCAATATTATTTTAATTATTTATTTTTATGAACGATGATGAGACAAATTCAATAAGTGAAGATGAGGAAGGTGATGATGACAATGATTGAGCTTTGATAAGAACTTTGTTTTTAATTGAATAAGTTAAGTGTTTTGCCTAATATTTTGGAAGAAGATTTTCAATATATTTAAAAAAAATTTGACGAAATTTCAATGTTTAGTAAATATCTATTGATATGTAAAATATTACTTTTGGATTATAAATATATGTAGTTTGAATATTTTATAAAAAAATATTTAAATTTATTTACAAATAATATTATTAAAAATGCGGCAAGTAGTTTCTAGTCCCCAAAATTTATACAATAATGACAAAATTAATCATTAGAGTGGTTAATTTTAATGTTATTGTAAAAAGAAATAGTTATCATTAATTTGTTATGCTTATATTGACAATACCTTTGTAACAAAAAGTTGATGATTAAGTGACTACAAAATTTCTTCTACAAATAGTAATGACCATACTGATAGTTCCATTTTTGTGACAATATTAAGTAGGCCCTAACTAATTGAATTTTTATTAACCAAAGTTTCTGTCACAAAAAGGTAAAATATCGTCACAGCAAAAGAAAAATATTAGTGACCAACATATGTTTCGTCATAATTACAATTAATTCCCACCAAAATCATATAGTGTCAAATTGCATATGCTTTTAATGACATAACTTAGTGATAAAGAAATTTTGACACTATTAATATATTAATAGTGATAATTTAATTGTGAAAGATACTAAATTATCACAATTACCATTGTATTAGTGAAAAAATACATTAGCATAGTTAATCTAAAGAATAGTATCAATTAATTGTTTTTTCACAAAAAAATTCATAGCTGTGAAATGATAGTTAGACATAAAAAAGTTGTCACTAAATGTCTTAACTTCTGTAGTGTATTTTCATTGAATCTTATTCATTAAACCCAAGTACCATTCTCAAGGCTAATTCCTTTATAGAAGTTTTCAAGTATGAAAGGAATATTAAACCAAATGAGAAGATAAAGTTTGATTTAATTGTCATTAGCTTAGTTGTTTTTAGCATAAAGATAGGGCTTGACTTTAATTACAAGTTACAACACAATTATGTAAGTAATCTTTTTTTTCAAATATTTTCAAATTAATATCTTGATTTCCTGGAATAGTTGCATCATATTTTTAACCATATCAAATTTGTGACTGGGAGACACTTATCAAGTGTGTTAATTGATGAAACCAAAACATCCATTTTTCTTTTCAACTATTTTTTAAAAACAAAATATATAGTAAGTAAAAGCTTTTCATTCACTTGTATGTCTTTGTTCTCTTTAATCTCCCCTGTTATCATATTTTAACATGAATTTCATTAACTACATTATTTTGTAAATTCAACGTATTCAGTAAGACGAGTATTTTCAACATCTACTACTTTCTTAGATGTTCAGATCTTATAATAATGTACAAAGCTACCAATTTTTTAGAAATATTAGTATATATAATCATCAGAAAAAGATTCAACAAACATGGCATTATCTAGTTGTGGTAAGTGCGATCCAGTATGGAATTATTTTTCTTCTTCTAAAACATCTTGTAGGATATCTAATATAATTGTATGTTTTGTGGTAGAATATTTAAAAGTGGAGGAATTTATAGAATGAAAGAATATATTACTAGTGTTCAGGGTAATATTACTTTTTGTAAAAGATTACCATTTAATGTATATGAGAGGATGGGATATTATTTGAAGTAATAAGAAAAAAAAAGAAAATAAAGAGGCTTATAACATATCTTTTGGAGATGTTAAAATCGCAATAACTATTATATAAAAGAAAAAAAGAAAAGCTACTATTGAAATCAATTCTTATTTCCCTCCAAGAACTACTAATGGTTCTCAATCTAGTTTTAAAAGTGTTTTAGTTAATAAGGATGTTGTTTCATGATATAAGCGAGCATGGGCTAGATGTTTCTATCATTCATGTATTTCTTTAAATGCTTTAAATTCACTATATTTTCAAAAAGCAATAGATGCTACAACATCTTATTATGAGATTTGTGTGCCTTTACTTCAACATTAAAAAAAGATTGTTAGTTGATTGTGAATACATATAATTCTAGCTAAGAATCAACAAGATGCATTATTATAGCGGATGAGTAGATGGATCAAAGATAAGAAACCTTACTTAATTTCTTAGTTTATTGTAATATTGGAACAACTTTATCAAGTCTATTGATGCTTCTGATATGGTAAAAAAATGCTTATGCTTTATTTGAATTATTTTATGAAATCAAAGAATATTATACATTTCATTATAGATAGTGCAACTAATTATGTGTCAGCTGGGTATTTGTTATAATCAAAGTATGAGTTTATTGGCCTCATGTACTGGTTACTATATAAATTTCATTTTAAAAGATATTAGTAGTATGGATCATATTTATAGTTTTGCCTCAAGTGCATCAAGATTACAATTTTGTGTATAATTATATTACATTTTTTCTTAGTTAAGACAACAAGAAGATTGGGTTGATATTGTGTGTCCTGCTACTACTAGGTTTGCAACTACATTTACACATTGAAAAGTGTTTATGAACATAAACAACTACTTCAAAATTTAGTAATAAGTAAACATTTTTCAAGTCAAAAGCTATCAAAAAGTGTGAAGCTATTATTCTAGATAATAAATTTTAGGATACCTACTTGATCATAAAATTGTAACTCCACTTATAAGGTTGTTAAGAATTGTTGACTAAGATGAGAAGTTATTTTTGGGGTATATATATATGTTGGTATGTATAGAGCTTACAAAACAATAATAAGTCTTTTTAAAGGGGAGGAGGAACTATATAAGCCTTATACATATATTCTTGTCCAAAAATGGGATAAGCATCTTACTTAAGGATCCACTTAGCAACTTATTTTCTCAATTCTTATTGCCCATATAGTAAAGACGTATATACAAATGATATTATAGGTGGTCTCTTTAATATGATTGATTGAAAAGGTGTTTTATTTATTAAAGAGCAATCAAAAATGATAAATGAAATTCAATAGTACTGTGAAAATTTAGAAAGTTTTACTAGATGACCTAGAAAGAGAGAATTTATGGTGAAAAAAATGCAACGTAGTAAGTTTTCATAATTTTAGTTCATCCTTTACTTATTAACAATATATATTTTTATTTCTCATAAATATTAATTTAAACTACAAAATGAGTGGTAGAGAGTATTTAGTGAAAGTGCTCCAATATTGAGAAAACTTGCCATTAGATTACTTAATCAAATTGCTTCTACATCTTGTTATAAACATAATTAGAGCATTGTTTTGAATGTATTCATCTAACAAAATGAAATCATTTGGAGCATTAAAGAATCAATGACCTTGTTTATGTTACATATAATTTAGGAATGAAGAACAAATATTTTACTTATTTTTTATTTTTATTTATTTTTTATTTTAATTATTGATTTTTTCTCTATTATGTATTTAGAGTGCTTAGTAAAAAAAGAACATAGGACCAAGTTGATATTGATTGTATTGAACATTCTAATTTTTGGAATGAAGAAGAGAAACATTGCCTGATCTTGATTATAATAAACCTGAAAAGGTGATTGATGAAAAAAATGCATTTGTCATAACAGATGATTTAAGAACGTCTATTGATGGTCAGTTGATATCTTATTTTGATCACATTTCATATTAAAGTATAATGTATTAAAATTTACAATAAAGAA
The DNA here is from genome assembly GCA_027563575.1 of Erythroxylum pedicellare. NCBI lineage: Eukaryota > Viridiplantae > Streptophyta > Magnoliopsida > Malpighiales > Erythroxylaceae > Erythroxylum > Erythroxylum pedicellare. The sequence goes on along the minus strand of JAOQMP010000209.1, from coordinate 23,089,506 downwards.
TAATTTCATACCTTACTAGTTTATAATTTATTTAACTATAGTAGAAGAAGCTAATGTAGATACTTTGGATGCAAGCGTAGTTAAGTCTTTAAACAATGCTGGAGAATTTAAACTTTTGACGATGATAAGATATAACCTCCATTAAAAATAAAATTTTGATTTTTATTATTTAAAAGAAGTTGATGTGAACAATCAGAAAAATGTTGTTTAATGATGGACATTACCGACGGAAAACCTAAGGTTTCCGTTGGGAACTCAGATTGGCACGGAATTTACCGACGGACAAAGGAGTTGTAAAAATGGCCATATGTAACAATTTCCAATGAATAATAGAATATTCATCAGAAAATTTATCGAAGGACGTTTAATGTAGCCTTTGGTGATTATATCGATGATTGTTTGTTTAGTCAACCATCGGTAAATTTCCGATGGTCAAGATTTTCCATCAAAAGATTTACAGATAGTGTTGGTTATTTCATCGGTAATTTTTTTATAACATTACTGACGGTTATGTTTTTGCTGTCGGTGATCATATCGACAATTTTTCTGTAAAAAAAATAATGTAGGTAAAATTGGTGAATCTTTCTGAGGGTTTATGTTGTTCTATCAGTAAATATAATTGATTTTACCGATGTACTAATATTTTCCATCAGTAAATATTTAAAAAAATTTCAAAAATCCCATAATTAAATTTTATTTGATGATTGGTTGATGCATAATTAAACAGTTATAAATTATCTGTGCATAATATTTTGATTGTTTATACATTTAATTTGTTTAAACAGAAAGTTGATTGACGATATAAAGTTAAAATTATTTAATTGATGATAAAAATATTAAATTGTATATAATAGGTATTTGTAATTCAAATGAAATGACTACAAGTACACTATTTATTTGGTGACCGTGGATGCTCTGATTGCTGCAATTAGGTGCTACCCTTCTCCTTCAACTCATCCACTCATTAAGGAGTTGAGCTATGTACTCCATTAACTATTACAATTGAGTTGCCAATGTCTGCACCGTGCTCCAAAGCTCATTGACTTCATTAGTTATCGACCACTTACTAAATGTTGTTGCACTGGACGTGGAGGATTACGAATAACATGTGTTTGTAAATGAACTTAAGTAATATCTTTCCACGACGGTCCCTACCACCCACTGTATGAAGAAAAGTTTGAGTCTCATCAACATCTTCAGACTATTAAGACTGTTCTTGAATGCTTTCTTATATTTGATCCTATTAGAAGGTAATGTTTATATGAGTAAGTGATAATTATTAAGCATTAATATTAAACCATATATTTTTCATACATTTAATTCTCTACATCAGGTGTTGACGAATGTCACACAATCATACTTCTTAGTGTGAGTGTGTAAAAAGAGTTGAGGGGGTGTAGGCCTTATTCCTATAGACTTTTCTTGTACAAGAATAAAATGTTATAAGTCAACTAGAATTTATATTAATTTCTGTAGAGTTTCCTCTAATTTTATGATATTTACCCTCTATTGAACAAAGAAATTAACTTAACAACACAGCCATATATGGCACCAGACATTTATAATAATACCATTCTACATAATACACATTTTAATTCCAAAATTCACAAATCTATTTAAATTGAAATAAAGAAAAGTAAAAAATCATAATATGAATGTAAAGTGTAAATATTTACAAGTCTCTCTACATGCTCGTGGTGAGCAATAGATCCTCCCGTATGTACGGGAAGACTCTCTCCTCCCAATCCTCGGCGTCTATTGGTAGAATTACGCTCTAAAATGGACATTGCCTTAGGTGATGTCCAATACTGTTGCCAACGACTCCATATTTGTTCAAAAATATAAGGCAGTCGTACACCAACCTTATGTATCACACCAATAAAGTCCTAATAATGTGTACGTCCTCATCTCTCCCCTACTTTATTAATGAATGAATTAAATTTAGAATCCCAAAAAAAATCTTTTTGAAACAAAAGGAAAAATATTCGATAAATACCTATAATGTAATAATATTTATCTAATTAATGTATAAACATCAATTAATAAAGAAAATAATTTTTTTTGTATCTCAAACTCTTGATAGTAAAATTCTTTTGTGGCCTGAGAGATATTATTCCATACATAACCCTCAAGATCAATCTTCTCCTTAAATTTAAATGTCATATTTCCCGAGCACGGTTTAGACGGAATCAACCTATTATAAAAACAAATAATTTGATACCATTTTTAAAATTTAAACCTATAACTTAATTATAAACATATAGTGTTTCATGTATTTTCACTATAGATTATTGACAATTATGATGTAAGTTCTTCCATCAGGTCCCTTAGTTCAAGACTGGCAGCCATCTCCTTCATCTGTATCATTTACTACTGATATCTCTGCCACTATAAAAGTAGTGGACGATGTAGGGGTGATGGATGGTGTAGCAGCAAGTACAGAAGGTGATGCCTCATCTGCCAGTGTAGTAGCTAGAGGGGGAGGAGATGATTCAGTTCCAATTATAGAATGTGATGGTTCACTTAGACAGTAAGTGATGGGCCTGGGTCCCATTACTTATCCTGAGGTGACCACTTGAGGCAGTTGGGTGAAGGTCATAAGAGAGGAATGTTTAAAATATTCAATTCGAAATGAAAAGTTCACCATCAATAACGCGACAATCCTGTGGAAGAAATTCCAAGGACCTTTCGAGACACGGTCTTCGAGGCTAACAATTGGCTTCGCCTCAACGAAGTCTCAAGGTAGAACAAATTCACCCTTCGGAACAAATACGCCGCGGTGAAAGACTAGCTTTATTGCAGCAAAGTACCCAGATTAACCCTAAGTATCTCTCAGGAAAAATATGTCGAGACAAAAGACTGGCTTTATTGTGGCAAAGGTACCAAAATCAAACAAAATACCCTTTGAGAAAGGTTCTCTAGGGTCAAAGTTTGGCTTCACCACGGCGAAAAGATACAATACAAACATATACAAAAGAAACTTCTTCAAATCTTAGTCTATTAAGAATGAAATATGAAACTTGTAAAGTCATGAGCTAAAACATAAATTTATTTCATTAACATTAAAAGAAGAGTTTTACAAAGCTTTAAAGGGCATTCCAAGCCACAATACATCATAATCCAAAAATGCAAAACATACGCTTTTCATAAATTAACTTAAAATACAAAATATCTAGATTTTGAGTGATGCCTTGACTCTCGATCACTAGATCTCTTACTCATAACTTGGAGATGGAGATGGAATGGGGTGAGTTTAAAGATTATGGGTAATAGACTTCTAACGGAGAAATAAGCTAAACCATTGAAAAATATTCATTGAATCCATAGAACATGTATTTATTAATTTCTCAACATGTTAAACAATTCATAATCATATAAGCATATAATCATCAAATTTGTAAAAAATCATAAATATATAGGCAATCACAATGGTTTGGGTAGGTCCATGAGGGAGTTCTTGTGAATCTCCAGAAATAACAAAAAGACTATCACAAACTCACATAATGATTTTGTGTGGTTCGTAAACATGAGAGAGTTCGTGAAGGAGCTTCATGCCACTAGCTGGCAAGTGGGAGAAGCCTTTGACATGGTCAACGTGCACGTGACATAATAGAATGGTCCACCCCTAACCCATACAACATGAATGTCATGACTTGAAAACATATTGCCCAAAATAGCCCATTTTGGAAGCAAATTTTCCATAAACATGATAGATTTCAAATACCATTTCCTTCTTCATTTCATAAATCATCAACAAGATATATATACCAAACATGTTGCAATTTCATAAATCAATCAAGTGGCAATAAATGAAACATTTATGAAGCAATTTAAAATCATTTAACTCTATAGATTTGAAAAATATTTAAGGCTCATTAACTCAACTATAAATATGTAACCCATCTTGATTCCTTACTTCAGAACTTGCTTAAAGGTCCCTCTCTTGTTGCTTCCATTGCCTCTCTTCATTCCCTTTAACATTGGCAAAAATCCCATTCAATAGGAATTCAAATTAAGAACCCAAACAAAGCATATTCACTAAAATTGATTCTAGAATTCTCAAACACATGCATTTCCTAAGCTTCATTAACTAAAGCCCTTCCAAAAAATCTAAAGGATTAAAAATGAACCTACCTTGAATCTTCACCAAATAAAGAGATTTTTGGCTCAAATGGAAGCTCTTCTCTTCCTCTTTCTTTTTCTCTTCTTGAACAACCTCAAAATCACTCTTAAAAGCTAAGAAAAGATGAAGCCTAACTTGATCTTCCTTCTTTTCTCTCAAGAACACAACTCTCTCTCCTTTCTCTCTTCATATTTGTTCTTCTCTTCTTTCTCTCCATTGTTCACGTTTTTCTCTCCTTTTTAAGAGCAAGACTACACTTTCTTCTTCCAATTATACCTTTAATGAATGTGTAATGTCAACTTTGCCTTTCCTTTATGCTTTATGGCTTTTATACTTAAGTGACATGCCAAAATTGCACTTTATACACTTTTACTACTTTAATTTAACTAACCAATGTAATAAAACCCTATTAACATTGACATAATAATTAACTCCAAAAATTAATCTATCAAGACCTTATAATTTATTTAAATCATACTTAACTCAACAAGAAAAAAATTTGGGGGATAACAATGAGAACGCTTTTAATTCAGAGTAGAGCAAATCTTGCACTTATAGATGGAATAAATATGCTTCAACTGAATATTTACAACAACAATAGCAAGAAGATCAACTTATAAATCTAATAGAAAAAGACCTTGCCAAAAACAAAGCCAGTTGACTTGAATTTGAAGAGATATTTTCTTCACCTGAATATATTGAGTATAATACAACATATTATTTGAGTTTATTAACACCTTATAGTGAAGAAGAGATGAAGGTTGATTTCATTAACGAAGTTGCATTCTAAGAAGACAAGGGGTAGCTATTCCCTTAGAAGAGAAGGATGAACATATGATAGAGGAAAAAGAAGAACAAGAGGAAGCCTCTATCAAAGAAAAGGAAGTAGAGAAATGACAAAAGATGATTGAAGAAGAAGAGGAGGAGGAAGACTTTGCCCGAGAAGAGAAAGTAGAAGAGTGGAAAGAGAAGATTGAGCAAGACCAAAAGGAGGAGCCAATTGAGGAAACTACTAATGAATCATTAGTGGTCACCTTGAGTATGGATGGTTCTCACTTCCTATAAAACCAACTGTTTAAGCCAATCGAAGATTCATGGAGTTTTATTATTCTTTATTTTATTAACAACTTTTATTAAAAAAAAGGCATTAATGTAGTCAATTAGATTTATAAATTTGATACATTATGTCCTTATTACTATCTTACAACATGTGGCTTATTTATAGGTCACGAAACCCCTATGTAGAGAAATGAGTAGAAGTAAGCCACTAATCATAAACCCATGATGATGGTAAGCAGAAAAGGTATGTCAAGCTAAAAACATTAAACAAACACTACATAGGAGACAAATCAAAGAATTAAGACAGGTTTTATTTTAAATTCCATGTTATTTTGATGTTTAACATATAATTTTATTAAGTTTTGATGTGTTTTAGGTTAGGACATTAAGTATCATGAAGAGATTGTGCATAATTATTGTGTGAGGGTATACGTGTTAATGTTCCGTGGCTTTGAGTGCAAAATTTTTAAGTTTATTCAATTATGTTTTATGTTGCACATGTTTACAGAGAGCTACACATTCACTTGACATTCCCATGTAGACTTACACAAATGGTCACATGCCCAGGTAAGTCTGTGATGGATTATAGGCAGTCTCTATGATTATTAAGAGCATATGACTTACACGGTTATGTAGCTGACAGTGTATATCCCTGTCTGCTTTAAGTTTTCCCTACCTCTTTCATTTTTCTCATTCTCTCTTCTCTCCCACTATTGCCCTCTCAATCACCCAACTAATTTTTTGTGTTTTTCTTGTAAATTTGTGACACCTAAGTAAGTATTCTTGTTAATTTCACTTATTTATACATGAATAATCGGGTATTTTGCACTTTTTAGGGATTTTTACCCCAAAAATGTTAGGGTTATGGTTTAGAGATTTTGGGGAAATTTATGTGATTTTGTGGTTAATTATGACTTAACAGCTAAATTTCATCTTTAACTATATAATCTATTGATTCAATTTAATGAATTACATACGAATTAGATGAAATTTCGATTAGAATTGGGAATTTATGCAATTTGTGCTTACTAGTTGTTAAATTGCGGTTTTTTGCACGAAATTAGGATTAATTAGTTATTTTTATTAATTAAAGTTTTTATTGTTTAATTTCATTTTAAATTTGATTTTTAGATAAATACAATGTTTAATTATGTTAATTTTGGGTAATTGTCAGATTAGATGTTTTAATTTCAATTTTAGGGTTAATTTCATTACTAAATAACTAGATTAGTTTTATTGGTTAATTATAGTATTTTTTAATTTCAATTTGTGATTAATTCGATCGCTAGTTTATTTTCTAATTATTTTATTTTATTTTAATTAATTACTTATCTCTTTATTTATTTACATTAGATTATTTGTTCTTAATTTTATTATATGTTTAATTTTTCCTATTTTTAGTTTTTTCACGTTTAATAATTTAGTGAGCATAAGTGTAGCGAAAGGGTATTTTTGTAATTTATCTACCGTTTTTGCACATGTATTAAAAATTTAAGGCATAATGATGGGACCATAGTGCACAAAAGTACTAAGGAAGTGCCAAGGAGGAGAAGGGTCGACCCAAAGGAGCTTACTCAATCCAGCCATTGGAGCAACATCCAATATTGTTGTTTAATGTAGCAACACACGAAGAGCAATATCAACAGCTCAAGAAAAAGAACTTTGTGACAAGTCATAACATTAGTTGGGATGTGCTGTGGTGGGTCAATTTGGTCTAGCAAGTTAGAAACCATATCAACGTTGGAGCTTGGTCCTAATTTTTTGAGATTGCGGAGCTCTCCTACTAGGAGCTAAGACTCTAAGTGCTCTCCACGGTCTTTATGGAGAAAGGATGACACAACCGGGACCAGCCAAACACTATCCAGTTTCGACTTCTAAGGGAGATGGTCTGAATGAGTTATTCGGAATTTTCTGTCATAATGGGGCTATATAACCCAAAGTTCATAGATATGCAAGCTTACTTAGCCTTGCAAATAGACTTCTTGTATAGGATATCTTCTTGGTAGTTTTGGAGTATAATCAGCGATCATGGTGACTATGACTCGAGTAAATTCAAGACCTCATCTTTGTGACACCCAGTGCTTAGATATATTCATGGAATTCTAAGCCACACACTGAGCGAATGGGGTGACAGTCATGACGTTGTCGGGAACCTGGATGTGTTCTACCTTTAGAACATGAGCGAGTGGACACCAATACACCTGGGGCACCATGATAGTGCTGAACCTCGATGTAATGAAGCACATGCATATAGTACATCAACAGCAGGGACCTACAGGTGATATTTATGACCTAATTGGGGTCCGTGACAAGCTATTAGTATCAGGAGGAGCTAGGATGGAGCCATATATAGTGAAGCAGCCACTGCAACCACATTCACTGCCACCCCTAACATGAGGGGTCGCATATAAAGAGGATAGTGCAAAAGCACCTAAACTGCGAACATCACACTAGGACCAAATGAAGATAGCTCAATTGGAGAGACATATAGCATAGCTCATAGGTACTCAACGCATTATCCAGATATAGAAGTGGAGATTGTAGAGTAGATAGGATAGCTCAAGACCTATACTAGATGGATGGGGGACCTTATGACGCAGATGGCGAGCCATCAAGGGATGACTTTTCAACCTCCACCATCTAGAGTGATTGAATAAGGTTAAGGTTGATATTAAAATTTTACTATAAGCGTATGGTGTAATTGTAACTACTATAGGCAAGTATAGGTCGATCCCCTAAAGACAATAATTACTAGTAATTACTCTTTTTCTATTATGTAACCTATGAATCAAAGTTTGGATTTTAATTAAAAACTAAGCAAAACAAATAAACTAAAATTGGAAACAATAATGAATGTAGGATAGAGGAAATTACTTAGAAACATCAATATCAAATAATAGTGTCTAGGTGATAAATCCCCCTAAGACTCATTAAATATTAATCTTTTATCATGCAATTATATTATTGATTATTGGACCATGGAAATTTCTGTAATATCTTTCTCAAGACTATTAACAACTAATCCATCAATTGATTAACATAAATCTTTCTAGTTAAAACCCTAAGATTGCTTGATCAATTTATGAATTCCACTATTAATTTATAGGTTTACATGTTACTCCTGCCAATTATGGTACATATATTCATACAAGAGGATTTCCCAATCTTAATCATATGAAATCAAATCATGTACTAATATTTTAGATATAATAGAACAAAAACAATACGTATAACTGAATCGCAATAAAACAATCAAAATAATTGCATTGAACAAAAGATAAAAACATATTGTTATCATAAACTAGGGTTCATTATACCTATACACTAAACATGTTTAGTTACTGATAGAAAATGAAACCAACAACAACCATGCAGAAAAACTAATAGAAAACAAAGAAATCATAATTTTAATCTTCCTTTCTCTCATATTGAATCTTCTTGCAAGTATGGATTTGACGTAGGTTTTTCTCAGATCTCTTGACATATTCTTTATGTTTTCCTCATCCTTTGATCAAAGTTGTTGCCTCTAAATGTTTTTTATGACCTTAAAACTCTTGAAATTTTGTCTTCCCTCTTTTTGCCTCCACTCACATCCTTTTATAGTAAAATTTAGGCTTTTTGGGATATAGACGGTTAATTACATGGGTATGTAGGAGACTATGTATATTCAAAAATACCTAAATTCGAGATTTCACACAGGCATAGAGACTTACATACCTAACATACATGGCCATGTATCTCATCATACATGGCCGTCTAACTCCACACAACTAGAACTCAAATTCTTCAATCTTCATACATTTATAAAGACTTATACTATCACTGTACACAGTTGTGTAAGTCCTTAGTTGCTTCAAATCTTCATTTTATTCCACGATTTTATCCAAATTCTTCTTCTTTTGTTCTATGAAGGAAATTATGACCTATAAATACACTTAGAGAGAATTAAATACCAAAAATACAACAAAATGATAAGATATTAAGCAAAATACATTAAATATAGGTGTATAATTATACTCAAAATAGCATCTATCAAACATCCCCACACTTCAGCCTTTGCTTGTCCTCAAGAAAATCAATAATCTAACTTATCAATCTTACAATATGTATCCCTCATTAATTTCATCCTATCCATATATACTCTACGTCATCATATCATATTAACCAAATTAACATACAACTATAATCAAATATCTTAAACCAACTTCATAACAATGCCACTAGTAATCAAATCAATAATCTTTTTGAAATCAAAAACACAATTTTTTACATCCCTATTGAGGATTCACTCGATGTACTTAAGTGTTTAGGTGAAAAGTATAAGAACTCTTAAATCAATACATGATAAAACTCTTAACTATAAGCTTGCAATATTACAATATCTCTACCACTTATAAATAAACTAGAAACAAAAATCAAAAGGTATTTATAAGGTAAGCTATGATTAGGATAATATAAAGGTTGTTAAAATTGAAAGAGATTTACAATAGACAAGACTACCAGAAACTTATTCTTTAACAATAGATGTCCTTCATAATATGAATCCATCGATACCATAATTCAAACGCATTTTTTTAAAAATAATTTCAAGCATTTGTAATATACCACAATTAAAGAAATATTGGACATTTCAAAATTTCAAGTTTCCAACAATCAAGGAATTATAAATACTTTTAGGATTCAAATTAACGAAAAGGCTTCAACAAAAATAGGATAAAGGTTATAATTTAGTTATAATCAATGAAAAAGGCTAGGACTCAAAATTGGTTACTCTTAAAGTATATAGGGTAATTTTCAAAGAATTAGGCTTAAAAAACTATTGAATCTATGCGCCTTTATCACTTCAATATTTCTAATTCAACAAAAGTAATCTTAATGTTCATAATAAAAGCTAGTTTTAGAATTATTTAACTAGGCATGATAACAAACATGAAAGAATAAAACAGCTTAAAATTTTTGAAGTTTTGCTTTTAGGCTTAAAAGCTTATGAAAAATAATAAGGTCTTATGTGTGTAAATAATTTACAATTTTCATTCAAATTGACTATCTCAGTAACTACTAAAAATATGACTTATAAAATGAAGTTTATTTTAGCTACCATCATTTTGCTTACTAATTCAAATCAAGAATCAATAATGAAATAAAGTATTGATGGACAAATTTTGACTAATTCATGATATCATCAATAAGAGTCAATAAGAAAGATTATAATAAGCATAAGAAATTATTATCCCCTTCCCCACACTGAAAATTGTACATTGTCTCCAATTTACACAATATAAGCATATTTGAATCAAAAGCGAGAAAGTGGAGTTTGGTACTTCCCTGAGTAATAAGAATATCTTATTTTTGATGTCAATAAATTTGGGATTGTCCATCCAATACTAGATAATAACATCCTTTCAAAATATAATGAAAAAGGGATATTGTTAAAAAGAAACAAAAATAAAAAATTAAGAAATATGGAATATTGTTAATACTAATGTTTAGACAAAAAGAACGAAGATAATAAAAATACATAATTAAATAGAAAAAGAAAAGATACAAAAGTTAAACATCTCCCTCAATTATGTTGTGACTTAGGTCTGTCTGACACTGGAGGGTCCTTAGTTTGATGATCTTCAATAGGTGGATGAGCTACTAATGAAGTACCCTCACCATATTAACACCTATCTAACCACAAATAACCATTAGTTTGGAACCAAACTATTTCCCAAACACCATTCAAAAATTAAGTCCAAGGTTGTCTAGTAGCAATGTAGCTACCTTAATAGATTGAGGTAATCATATCTAGTAAATGAGGCTACTATCCCAGTGGTGTGATGCAATTTATCTCAAAACAAGATCACAACATATAGTCAGACATATAAAAAAAACTCTTAGACCAATGATGATGATTATAGAGACTCTTTCAATACTTATCTTACCATAAATACCCTTTAGTTTGGAACCCAACTAATTCTCAAACACTACATAAAATTTAATTCTTTGATGGTCTGGTATCAAATGTAATTGGTCTAAAAGATTAAAGAAACTATAGGTAGGAGGTAAGGCCACTAACCTAGTGGAGTGAGGCAACATAACTCCAAATAGAAGAAAGGCCTTTACTCAAACCTCCCTAATTTAATTTCTTAGTAACATTGCCATTATATTTTTGTATTTAATAACTATATAAACTATTTGATAATGATACTTAATTAAACTAGGAGTACAATAATCTTTTTATTTTTAAATGGAAAAAGGTCTTTTTTGTCAAGTTCAAAAATTAATGTTAAATTGAGTATAAAAATTGAAGGTAAGATCTCTATAAATTAGTTTCACCATATTTACACAAATGCACACACTTAATAATTTATAATTGATTTTGACATCTACATATAATAAAATGAGATTACATGGAGAATCATTGAACTTCCAATTAAAAATTTATTGGAATTTACATCACCACACCTATTTAAGCCTTATGTGGTATAATAAAATAATGATGTTAGATGGTGTCATACATTACATCTAATCACAATGTTATGAACTTTATGAGCTTAAATTTTTTTAATAACTTATGTAATTCCAGAACTTATAAAAAAATTAATGATGATATTTACAATTAAGTAGTCTTAGTTTCAATAATATAAAATTAATCTTCATATTGTAGCAATGTTTCAATGTTTTAACCATATAAACCATGTGAATTTCATCACCATACATTTGTAAAACAATGATTATTAGACCATAACTTTAAAATTTAAATTTTTGCATCAAAAAATATTAAGTACATGTGTGATAATTTTGTGGTATATAACTTCATTGCCAAATTGGGCAAGGTTTGGCCATCCTAGCACCCTATGTACATAAACATAACCACTTCATAATCATGATTGCATAAAAATTTCATTAATAAGTATCCATCAAGGCTAATTTGCATAATAGATTGCAATTGAAAGAAATATCTTTCTATTGTATAATGTTAGTTATCTTTAAGTAGTCTTACTTTCAATAACATAAAATTAATCTTTACATTAAGCTGATGTTTCAATATGTTTACCATGTACACAATATAGAGCTCATCACCATACATCTGTAAAACAAAGAGTGATAAACCACATCTTTAAATTTTAAATTGTCACATGAATAAAAATTAGGTATATTTGTGACAATCTTGTGGTATATACCTTCATTAATAAATTAGGTAATGTTTGGCCATCCAAATGCGCACATGTATAAAAAAAAACACTTTATAATCATGATTGCATAATAAATTTGTTAATAAGCATTCATTGAGCCTAATTTGCAAAATAGATTGAAACTAAAAGAAATGCCTTACTTATTTGTATATTATGGCATAGTTTTCAACACTATTGAAAATTTTTAAAGAGTAACTTTTCTTCCCTCCATATCTAAAAGCCACATTAAATAAAAAGAAAATTGTACATGATCTTCCATTAACAATAAAAAAAAAATGTAAGTGAAAACTTAGGAGGTTGGTTACTCAAGGATTCATGATTATTAGGACAGAATTAAATATTAACCAAATTATAAATTAAAAAATCATCATCAACTCTTCAAGTGCTACATGCTTTGCCCTTTACCTAACCTTTACCGTATCCATTATTTTTATTTTTCTTTCCTTTATATTTAATAAATAGAGAACCCAATTTCTCTTAAAAAGACAAGGTAAGAATATATGCCATGACATAAGCTTACATTAACGTACCACATGCCCCAACTATCCTCAAATAATTATGTCAATAGAAGTGATAATAAGAAACACATACCAAGTAACATGTCAATATATTAAATCCCTCATGCTTGGAAGAAAATTAACTTTAAGTTATTTAGAGTCTGAATCATGTCCTATATAGAGCTTTCATCACCTCATCTTGTTTAAATAACCCACTTTTTTTTTACAATTTAACATAAAATATTTTAACAATCAATTACTTCAAATATGGAGATAAATAATGTCTCTTTGTCTTTCCTTATCTCCAATCTATCTGAATTTACAATTTGGAAATACAATATATCATTTATACATATTATGGGATGGGAAAAGTCAACGTCTAATCGATAACCAAAATGTAATACACAAGTAACTAAATACAATTATTCATTAATTTAATTTTTAAAATCAAACGCAATTACATAAGAAATTTGGGCAAATCTAATCTTGCACGTAGTGAACAACTTTTTTAAATTTAGGATCACTTAAATTCTATAAAATGATTAATGTATAAAGGATAATAATGTATGAATCTTAATTCTTACCTTATTATGAATCTTGATTATTTTCTTGTCACTTCTCTCAAACTATTTACGAAACTGGCTCATTTCAACCATCAATGTTGCATAATTGTCTAACTTTTAATATCAAGAACATAATAAAAGGACTTTACAACTCTTGTATAGAGGATTAGGTAAGAAGTGCTAGCCCCCTTAGAGCCTAAGCCTATTTTTAATAAGTTTTGAGCATTTTATTAATTTAACTGACATTAAATTCTAATGTCAATTAAATTACAATTAATTCTAGTTAAATACCAATTATGCCCAAATAAAACTCAGTACTTCATATTGATCCTTATATGTTATATATATCTTATATTTAATAATAAATATTCTCAAACTTATAATCAAGTCCAACTTGATTAAAACGTCTTTTCTCTCTTCAACTTATTCTTTATGTGTGGCCCATGACGTTCCAACTATGTTGGCAATGAATATAAATTATAACCCTAAATTATATTTAAGACTAGATAAATTAAACTCCTTTAATTTATCTTTAATTTTCTAATTAAAAATTTATATTCATAGATCAAGATTGACATCTAGAAATGCATAATGACCAGTCAAATGTTAAGGAATGTCTAACGAGTTTTGACTAACCTTTTCGTGAATGACTTTTCTGTATAATTCAATACTTTTATCATACAATATTTTAATTAGATATAGAGCATGACATTAATACTCTATTAGAATTAAATCATATTATTTCTCAAACATTAGTAATTGATAATACAATAACACTCTTCCTAATTACTTTAGGGTGATGAATCATAGATTAATCACTGAACTACCTCCATATAGTTCATACGATATCCAATGACTACCAACTAAGCTATCATTGACTAATAAGTCATAAATAGTATTAAAATATAGAAATTACTATACAAGACACTTTATAGATATCAAGTTAAATGATTACTTATATAATTATCATAATAAGAATTTCTATAGATATACAAGTAATATTCCAAATGGATTTTTCACATAGGCTCAGTTCAGTGATATTGTTCTCTAAGAAGCAATCATATGTTTGTTTAAGTCTCTTCATACTTTAGTATATAAGATAGAATGCTTCCTTCATAAGAAAGAAACATAACGTGTGTTAATCTTTCTACACTTTATTAATGTTATATCTTAATAGAATAATGACTAGGATTAATTTATGGATAATACATAAATGCAATAAAAATCTCACAATTATGATCTCATTTTAATTTCATTAGCAATGTATATTTATCCCATGAAATTTATCATATACATTTAAATATGTATAAAATAAAGATTTCCTTTAAATAATTATGTAACTAAACTATAACTAATCGATTAGTTATAGGAAAAAAAACCAACATTCTTCCAATTTCACTAAGTTATCTTATACCATATCTCTATATGATGCATGCTACTGCTAGGATAATGGTTTAGTGAGAGAATTCTAAAAGATTTGCCATAGCAAGCACTTCTTTAAATCTTACAACTTTCATCTAAATTATCATCATAATTAAGAGAAACTACCTAAATACATTGTTAGATCTTTGATGAGACCTTAGATGCTTTTACATATCCAATGGCTCTAATGTTTTACAGTATATTACTATCTGAACAATACAAGGAACTATACCAAGGTCAATAAAGAACTTATTAATCCATTTACTCATTTCTACTAAATGAAAAGTGTATTATGGCCTAATTATCAATTAATGCTATATTGGATCATTTCTAATCTTAAAGTAATATTATTCTAAGTAAATATATAACTTAAATAAGATTTACTTCTAAAGTTAATATCTTTCTAACCTTGAACTTAAATATTAACTAATATATAAAATAATGGATATATTTGATAATATACAAATATCATATATCTTAAATACTAAATATATTTTGTACATTATCTACGTAATTAGATTAGAATAGATAAACAACTTCTATATCTATCTCTCTATATATAATTTCCATATTTAAGTTGTTACCTTTCTCACAACCAATAAGAGTTTTTCTTATAACAATTAAAATATAAATTATTGTTCCATCTATGAGTAATATGTCTCTGCATACTCCTTCCAAAGAGGAAAATTATACTCTCACTGACGTTCATATAGATATGATAAATTCTCAATCATATAAAAGATAAACTCTTTAAGTTCATCATGAAGGTGAATCTTTCATCTCATGGCCTTTCAAGTATACATCAGATGTATCAATAAAGGCATTAGTTCCAATTCGATGTGTTGTTAATTTAAACTTTTCAAACTTCGTCTTACTCCCTCTATTTATCTTAAGAATTATTCTCTTATAAGTATACATTGAAACAAACATTTTGTTTAATGGGGTATATAAGATTATATCCAATCTTT
>JAOQMP010000209.1:23046096-23073593 GCA_027563575.1 Erythroxylum pedicellare | reverse complement strand
AATCTTTCTAATATCTCATAATCCTTTATTATCTGATTTAGTTCTAAACTTATTAGACAATATATCCTTCAACTAAGCTTCACATCCCAAAATCATTAAAGATGAATATTTCAAATTCTTACAATTCCATAACTAATATGGAATCTTGCTAATTGATTTAACTAGAACTGTCAAAGTTATGTTGTAGTAACAAATATAGTTATAAAAGAAATAAATATTGCATCATACAATATCTCATGTTATAAATTTCTCCTTGCTTAATTTGATATTATTATGAAATTTAGTTGAGGAGGCATTTACTAGAGAATCTCCTTCTCTATAAATAACTGAAAATTTTAAATCTCATCATATCAATCACATCGAAATGTATTAGTATTCTCAATGATTCATTTTAATTGAGATTTCAACATTTTAACCTTTTAAAATTAATATTTGATTTAATACATATGACTATATCATGCAAAGTAAGTAATCTAATGAAATACAAGTATTATCCTTTTACAAATTTTTACCACTTCTAAACACATCACATGTATAAGATTTAAAAATGTAATACTATCATCATTCTTTCACCAAAGATTAATTTGGTTTTTTCATACTAACAAATTTCATACGATTTATAATCAAAAGGATACATCTATCTTTGTAAGTAACATATGGTTCTCATTATGTTGATTTAACTAATGTGAAATAAAAGGATAGCTTCGGTTATCTTAAATTGTATTATTGCAACATTTGATAATTATAAGACTCCCTTTATCCATCATATATAAACTATTTGTATAAACATGAATCTACTACTTTTACTCAAAAAATTTATTTCTTTTAATGTCTTGAACATTATAATAATGTTGAATCCAAATTTTAGTATCAAATACTCATAAGTATGAACTAGAAATACATATCTTCTTTATCATATCATATATTGATAAAAAAATTCATGCAATCATTTTTTTAGCGACAACTATTATCACTTTATACAAAATGCTTTCAATTGGAATTCATGTTTAATTTAATTGCTACATCTTCTTAACTTAACATTAAAATTAACATATATATTTTACAAGTATAAAATTGTTTCATAAAATAACTAAAATTAATATGTTAAAAAAACAATAGTAAGGATCATCATATGTATATCTATCAAAATAGTTTAGTCACTCATCTTTCATAAAACAACAAACATAAAAAAAATTGTTTAAAAAATAATATAAAAGCTTTTTTATGTGATCTCAATCTTTCTATACTTCATTAGGATGATTTTGGATTTCTTTCCTTATTAAAGATGACTATATAATCTTACTCTAAGGTTTTTGTCTCTCCTTTGACTATTGAACCTAACGTTAAAATTTAAAAACTAGAAAACTTCCCTTTTATATGTTTTCACAACACTTTAAATAGGCCACTTGAGAGGAACACAAACACTAACTTGGCCATATAGGAGGCCATTTCCTTTTATATAACTTCTTTGTCAAGTAATATGGATTCTAACTTAACCTTTTGTATAATTATATCCCCTACATTATATTTCATATAGGAACACAACTTTATCCAAATATGGACACAGGCTATAATATACTCTTGAATGAAACTATATTTAGTCAATAATAAATGTTCTCTTTTAACGTATAAAACTTAGCTAAAATCACTCCCGAAATAATATATCTCCAAAATTACCTAAAATATCTAATAAAACCAATTGAAATATAAAGTCAAAGTAATTTTAGATGGAAACATAACATAATACTAAGTAAAATGTGTATAAACTATGCATACATCACCTCTTACAACTCATAATAAAAAGAAAGATTTTACTATGATTATAGTTGCTACTTATAATGTCAACTGGTCAAAGAAAAATGCATTTATCAATCTAAAATAAAATTTTAATCAATACCTAATGTGTGAATCTTATATTAATATTGTTCAACATATTTGAACTCTATACAATTTCTTTGTTATTTACTATGTGGTCTAATATTGGGGCACGTGTCCCGCATAACTCACACTATGCTATTTTGTCATCAAACAACACTTCAACTATCATTTCCATATATAATTAGATGCATTCATATGATCCATGTGTATTTGAGATAAGATAAATCTCAATTACATCTAAGAAAAATAAATAACTACTAATACTAAAATTTCTATATTTAAAATGTTATTTTAGACTTATGTCACAATTTACAATTATCTCCTTCTATAGAATCTCCAATATGAACTATATTCAATTCGATCTTCATAAATTATAAATATTTTTAATAAAGGAAGATCTTAGGTTGTTCAATACAGTAGGCTTCCTAATGTAATCAACATAAAGAACAGTGAAAAGTGTAAAGTCTCAAATCTTGACTGACCTAATGACAACTTTATATTAATAGTAATTTTTATAGAATCAATTAGTATTTCACCTTTCTTCTCTTTTCTGTTATGGATTTGACACCCACCTCCCATATAGGATGTCATAAACTCCCCTTTTCTAAATCCTTAATGTCCTTGTCAAGCCCTAATATATTGTATAGAATCTCTCCCCCTCTTCTAATGTTAAATAGGACTAGAATTCTTGTTAAAAGTTGATTATTGCTTATAGTCATATTGTTGACACCACTTTTTACCCTCGTCATCCTAACCTAATATCATACTGGCAAATTTTTTGATCTAATACCATTTATAAAGGTATAGGTCTATACTAATCCATCACTAACTCTAATTTAAGGTTAAGAGAACCACAAGCCCAAAAATAGTTAGCTCAAAAGTTGAATAGTAATCTTTTTCATAGGTTTACAAAGGCAACTTATACCTTTCCTCTCCTTTTCGATATGAGATTAGATACTCACCTTCACTATGGGATGTTACACAAAGTCATCCTTATCGATTCCCTAAGGATAAAAATGTTGCTTCAAAATTGATAACCATGCGCTTTTCCTAACTAACATTCTAAACTACTACAAATCCTTAGAGAAGCATTATGTTAGGACTTTAAAGTCACCATTTGAAACTCCGAATATCAAATCCATGTTCATCATTTTCACACTTTTCTTAATCAACATCCAAAAACAAATACTCTTAATTATAAGGATCAAATCAATCAATTAACAATATCCATAATTAACAACCTAACTTGCTAGCAAATAAAATGAACAATCTAGGAAAAATAATGTCCTCTAGCATAGTTACATATATTTCGATGTATTATAATAACTTAGCATTTATATGCCATATTATAATGTAGCCAAAAAGGCACCTCTCGTTAATACAAAACTTTATAAATGATGAAAGCTTCAAACTAAATGAAATAATGACATTATCTTAAGTTAAAATGTGTTTCAAAACGTTACTTTGGAAAAAATATATTATTTGTTTTGTTCTTTGGTGTCTAAGAGTCCCTTACTACATTGTAGACATTTAGTAATCTCCTATGCCTTGTCTTTTACTCATCCTTTTTCTACTTTACCATCCTTTCCCACTCTCAATTAATTTACCTTTATGCCTTGTTTCAAATTAAAATACATATGCATGAACGTATGATGTTATAAATTTCCATTTCAGTACTCACCACTAAAAGATATAAAATAAGAAATCATATTATTAGAAAATTATATCTATCAGTGCCAAGATCAGTACAGACAAACTTTATAAAATGTCCACTACATCATTTTTCAAAAAAATTTAATTGCCACATATGTGTTCAACCCTTTTGTAATTTGACAAATGAACATATTGAAAAAATTATATGTTGTTACATGTTTATCACACAACTCCCATGGTACATCCATAAGATTCTTTCATATGATTCCATTTGGATTCATTGCAAAATAACCTGAGATTAGACGCTTGTAACATAACCAAAGAATAATATACCAACTAGTTGTATTATTTATCCAAATTTCATCTAATAATGCCTCATTCTTTGTTCAAATGAATCATCTATAAATAAAAATATTGGCCAAAAACTAAACCTTTAGGGGTATGAACCTAAACCTTTAAGGGTATGAAGGAGATATAGTATGCTCACTTTTTCATATAAACCCTAAATTATTTGCCTTTAATGTTTTACACATGTAAACCTTACAACAGCGTAAAATAGACCTAGTATAATTTGATTCAAATGGATTCACATACATACCAAGGTGGTAGAGATGCAATTGCTTTAGTAGCTACAGGTAGGTTTGTCTAATTAGCTAGCTGATGTGTTTTAGTATCAAATGAATATTTATATCTCAACAACAAATACTATCAAAATGTAAAGTTTAAGATGCATCCAAAAGAAGCTTGAAGTGCACAAAATGGTTGATTTGAGACTAGATGATAAAATGTGTTATAAAATGAGAGTAAGTCAAATAGCTAAAGAGAATTTTGATTACTTTAAGTTAAGTAGGAAAACAATTCGGAATTAAGAAGTATTTTGTATTATTTAAAGCTTTGTAATTGATCTACACATGCATAGGTCACTATACTTCATTTTAGTTTTTTTTAATAAGGTTAATTACACTAGATCCTTATTATTTGTAACTTTTTCATTTTATTCTAGTTTTTAAAAGTTAGATATACCCGCTTAAATTTTGGTTTTATTTTACTTTTACTTATAGTGTCACTCTCCGTTAGGTAGTTCATAGACAATGCGCAAACGATGCCATTTGACTTAGGTGTTGTGTCGCAATACATATCATATTTGTATCATGTAATGTACGATGTTGTGTAATTTAAGAAAGATAACATGCCAATGAGTTTCTCCTATATATAGTTGACGTCGTGACTTTAAGAGACATTAACAATTTGTTTCACTTGCATACTTTAACTTCACTCTCTATGAAAAAATTAACAAAGAATAGACAAATGAACTTTGATTGTTTTTGTGCCATGTAACATTTAATCAAGCTTGACGATGTCATTTCTCCATTCTTTGTAAGTTTTTTAATACTTTGATTTTTTTTTAGAATTTGAAATTTTCATTAAGTAGAATAAATGTAGTGTACAACTAAGGAGAGGAAACTCTCCCTCATGTGATCGACTTTCAACACTTCATAATCAAAAATTAAATGACAACGTAGGAAATCAAGACGGGAGGCTACTGAGTGACTACATATCGATAATTAGGGTAAATATCTTCTCTTCTTTCTTGATTCTTTGAAACGATTACTCAATTAGGGTAGAGAGCTTCGGATACTGCGACGCAATGATGGCGAAGCGGCTTCTCTTCGATCTATCTTTTGCTCGAAAGGATTTACATCTCAGATAGGATGTTTGATACTATTTGTTTTGTTTCCTCATTCTTTAAGCATAACAGGCTTCATGTTGAATATCAGGAGTCTTCCTTCATTAACTTCTGGTAAGCGGTGGATCTAGAGAGGTACTCCCAGGAGCTCTTGAAGGTGAGTCATATTCCTTCTAATTTTCTTTCCCTTATTGTCTTGAGATGGTTATTAAGAGAATTGCTTAGGGAACATGTGTGCTTAGAAGTACTATTTGCTTTATTGAATCCCAAACAGAAAGAACCCCTAAGGACTATATTCTCCAAGTAAGAACCAGTCCTCTATTACTATGCTGTCCCAACCAATTTATAATAAGTTGTTCCCTAATATTTGTCATAGATAGTTCTATAAGAGAGATTAGGTTGTTAGAGCATCCTTTAAACCTTCTATTCTTTCTCTCTTTCCAAATAGCCTGGAGACAAGTTGCAACTGCTACCATTAGTATTTCCTTATCATATATAGAGATGTATAGTTGGGATATCTCTAATAAGATATCCGTGAGGCTGCATTGACTAGTTCCAAGGCCACGTAGATTAGAGATTCTAATCTTCACTTCTTTGGCAAAACCACACTCAAATAACAGATGATCTTTGGTCTCTTCCATTAGATTGCACAGAATACATTGCTTAGGAGAGGATACAAATTTTAGTCTATCCATAGTATTGAACCTATTCATTATAGCTAGCCAGAGGAAAAAATTGACATTTAGTTTGAGAGCCTTGCTCCAAATCAGGGAGCACTACCCTATTCTTGTTATTGCCCCCTCTCTCAGCCTTTTAGCTTGCCTATTAGAGATTTCTAATACAAGAACTCCTATTCTTGTTATTGCCCCCTCTATCAGCCTTTTAGCTTGCCTATTAGAGATTTCTGATACAAGAACTCCATCTCATAAATATATATCATTCTCCTCGAAACTTTTGTATTGTGGAATAGGCAAAAGTCTTAATTCTTCTGAAGAAAGCAACCAACTATAATTTCCAATTATCTCTTAAAGCTCAGCCTTTTTAGAGAACCTTCCTAAGAATAATCTAGCCAACAGATTGTGAATTAGAGCCCCTTGACTAGTCCAGATATCATACCAGAGAGATACTTCAATTGTTGCTACGTTTCTTTGTTAAGTTTTTTAATAGAGTGACATTAAAATATACAAGTGAAACAAAAACTTAATTTTATTAGGAAATATGATAATTTTAAAAAATTTGGATCTTATGTGACAAAGTGTAATTAACTCAAAGACAATGCGTCTTTTAATGAATATCTTCATTAACTAGCGTTAATTAAATACCTTCATTTTATAACTGACCCATTGTTCCACCCGAATATGCACCACTTACATTCGCTTTGATCAGTCCCATGGCTTTGCCAAAGCCATATGCGTGTGCGAACTGGGATTACTACTATCAACATTGTATAACGCCACTAGTTACAATCATAGAGAGAGTGAAGGCAAATGGAACCCGTAAAAGGTATCTTCTGGGATGCTATCTTAGAAGAAGCCCAAAGACCTATTTTCCTCCATTAGAATAAACAGTATGCATACAAATTATAGTTCCTATTCGTAATCTTGCCTCTAATTGCTTTGACAAGACCAAGGAGCGAAGGTGGGAATTGAAATGGAGATTTCAACACGCAAGACCTCATGAATTGCACCTCGACGAAGGATCCCCAGCACATCATCTCCCTTGTCTGTTGCGAGATCTGCCAGAGAAACACAGCGACATCGGCATTCATCCCTCATGCGGAAACCATAAAACAATCTACCAAGCTTCCACCATTTGACACAAACTTGCCGCTCTGAAATTTTGCAATTCAGCAGAACATCCATGACATGCCTAGCCTGCCAGTTTCGCTAATGAGACATGCAAATAAAGCAAGGAGAATCCACCCAAGCGTCACAAAACTTGCTAAATTTTTCCTACATCCTTCTAGGGAGAATAAAGGAAAAGTCAATTATGTGTGCACTACTGAGAAGAGGGGGGTTTACTGGAATTTTAAGGCAAACAATGCAGTAGTGCAAGCCAATCAAGTTAAGTAGCACGGTCAGCCTTGGCCTGAAAAGGAACATCTCAATATCCTTGAATGCAAACTGCATAGAACGTAAATCTTCAATTGCTTTGTAATAAACGGCAACCTCAAGTGGCTCAGATGGAGAAGTCTGTTCCACAAACTCAACGACAGTGGCAGCTCTCCCAGCCATTTGTTTATGGACCCTTACATACAGCTCCCTCCATCCCCTTTCTCTGAGAACCCGAGCATAAGTCTCCCTCCAGCCCTATGTCAGTATCATATTTCAATTCCGAAGAAAAGGAAATCAATGGCATCACTAACAATCAACTACATACACAATGAATGGTGCCATCAACACTAATCTTCTCATCAGTTTGTTGGTTAAATCTACAAATTCACGTTGTTTTATACGGTCAACGATGCAGAGAAATGATTAAAGTTACAGGTAGAGTCCAAAGCTATATAGAATTGCACCTGCTAATTACTGCAGGGTGGGATAAATCTTAAAATTAATTGCCAATGATTCTATACCAGCCATGATCAGAAAAAAGAACGACGTTTCACCATTTAAAGATAAAATCATTCAAAGGGACTGCCTTCAAATTCAAAAAAATTCAACACGAAAGCTAAAATTCTAGGAAACAACAAGTGGGTTTGTTAATTTCTCACACGCAAAACTCACAAGCAACAGAACAACAAAACCGATAACAAGAAATAACAAAATAAACATAGCATACCTTTATAATAAGATCCGAGGAAGAAGAAGAGGAACAGTCGTTAAGAAAACCAAGTAAAGGCCATCTTTCTAGAGTAAGCGACTCCCATATGCATTCCGACAGTGACAACTCCCTCCAAAACCGAGAGCAACTACCCAAGGAACACAAGTCGAGTACCTAATACCAAAAAGAATGGAAATTGTCAACAACCAAAATTCACGAATGGTGACAAGAAACGATTATATAACAAGAGCAGGAATCGAAAAACTAAGAACCTCGAGATAAGAAGCGATCTTGAGGGCTATATCAAATGGAAGGAGGGTCTGTATACTAATTGTTGGTTGTTGCTTCATGTTGAATTGAGAATCGGCAATGGCCCTTATTGACATAAGAATAGGAAGATAATAAGTAAAGAAAAGTGGTAAAGGAACAAAGTGTTGCCACGTAGGGGAAACGTTTTCACATCATGAAATGCCAACATTTACATGATCAATTCTAATATTTTAGAGGGTTTAATTTAAAATTTGAAATATTATAACAAATTTAATTAAAAATTAAGTTACATTTTATAATAATGTGACAAATATTTATTTTTAATTATATTACTACAGTTTAAAATAACAATTAAAAATTCATATTCTCAATTTATATTAATTAAAACTTTGGGTCCTAATTTTATTACCACTGAGGCAATGAAAAGTATACGTGTTACTCTAATCTGAAACAATCATCAATCATTAGTGGAAGCAGCATCAAGAGATCATTAGTAAGTTTAATTCAATGGGTAACTTGAAGAGAAATTTCTTGGAACTTCCGGACACTGCTCCTCGATATCAGAAGGAAAAATATATGCATGATGACAGTTATTGGACACCGAAACAATAAGTAGGATCTTAAATCTAGGATCCTTCTTGCATTATATTAACAAAGTGCAGGATATGATGGAGTGCAAGAGACGGTGAAGAAGATGGAGTGCAAGAGACGGGGAAGAAGATGGTGTGCAAGAGACGGGGAAACTGTGGACCAATAGACTGAATTAAGTCTTGACGTATTAATTTAGTGCTAATTACATCACCACCAAGTATTTTGAATACAGTGGTGGAGACCTAAAATCTCCTATTTTACCGTGCTTATGTTTTGAATATCTTGTCATGTTTCCAAATAAATTAGGCAAGTCAACTTGATATCTCAATAGAATTGCTTATAATTAAATTGAAAGCTTAATTTGCACAAATTTTCTATTACATAATGAATTTAACTATCAAATAAAATAAACTGCAGTAGGTTTTAGGGTATATAATCCAAACAAAGCATATAGAAATATAGAGAGTGAAAAGATAAACTTCACACATTCGCGATCATAGCAAAGGCCAACGTGTAACACATAGCATGAACCTTAATACGTGTCCCAAATCGTTCATGAAAGGGAAATAAATGAAGAAAATGCGAAATACCTAATTTCGATTCCATTCCAACTTTTGTAGCAATTTTTGTGTCCAAAATGAGCTCTGATCTTCTAGGACCTTTACGGGAATCGCTCACCGACTCGTGGTTAACGTATTTCTACAGTTTTCTCAAAAAGTAAATGCTCTTAACGGGTTAGAGAACTCGTATGCTTACGAATGATATGAGCAACTACAAGAGACCTTAACTTTTATATAAAGTTTCTATATCGAACTTCCCCATCACAAGCCCGATATAGATTCGATCCACACTAATCGGGATCCATTTTCTCATATACTTCAACCTATTGGCTTAGATCATTTATTGGATCACATTATTACATTTATCTAGATCAAATTACTTAACTTATCCGATAAGTTATTGAAATACCGAAAATACAATTAATGGTTGTCTAAATTATCTAACATTCTCCCCTTTGGACAATCATCAATTGCAGTTTTGACTCAAGTTTAAGAACAGTTTAAAAACTCGGTTAAGTTATGCTACTGTATTGGTACCAAATTTAAAAGTTAAAAACATTTTATTCAAAGATAATGAAAGTCCAACATTCTTTCTTGCAAGGCTTTCGATACCGAGAAATATCAAACACATATGTGATATAGGTCTAATATAATCACGAATATCTAATACCTTACTAATATGAATGAGAAAATGGAGTGCGGTAAACTAGGATAATACATGTATGATCTAATATGTATCATCTTCATTTGTAGATCTCAATTTCTTAAACTTTATGCTAAACTGCATATGTTAAATCTCGGAGAGAAATCATGTTTTCTATCAGCAAATGCTAAATAACATTAGAGAAAACTTGTTCTCTCTCACTGAATACTAAACAACATTAGAGAAAATCTTTATGCTCTCTAACCAAATGCTAAACTGCATTATAGAAAATTTTATAGGATTGAGAACTTATATCCTTACATGTCATGTTTAAACACAAATTTAAACTATATGTGTCTAAATGACATAAGTTTAAGGTCAAGCAGTATATATGTCTAATGACCTTTAAAATGCTTAAGATCGACACAAATCTTAAGAATTTCATATGTATTATGACTATACACAAAAACAGTTATTATTGAGGATAAAAAGATGATCATCTATATTAATAAATAATCATAACGTCATAATACATCAAAATTTATAAACATACAAGGAGTAAATATAACAATCCCTAACTACTATTGTTTGAGGACCTTAAAATGCCCCATCCTGGATACATGTTTAACAAACACTAGTACGTGAAGTCCTTTAGTCAATGGTTCAACTAACATCTCCTCAGTCTTGATATGCTCCACTTCGACATCACCTTTTTGAATCAACTCCTTTGTAGTCAAGTATTTGACCTCCAAATACTTAGACCTTGTGATATTTTTATTGTTGTTACTAAACAACACTACACAAAGATTATCATAGTATAACTGAATGGGTCTAGCTACCAAATCAACCACAGATAACTCTTAAATCAAGTTTCTAAGTCAAATTGTTTATGTAACATCTTCATAGCATGCAAAAAACTCCGCATGCATAGTTGAGAAAGTTACTAGTGTCTACTTGACACTCTTCCACAATAATGCATCATCTACCAACATAAAAATATACCCTGAAGTAGATTTGTGATCATTTGGATACATAGAAAAATCACAGTCTATATATCCTATGAGGCTTAAATCAATGACCTTTCTGTATGTCAACGTATAATCCTTGGTACCCTTTAGGTATCTCAACACTCGCTTAACTGCATTCCAATTGTCTACACCTTGGTTAGCCAAATATCAACCCAATAGTCCAACAACAAATGCAATGTCATGTCTAGTGCACACTTGGGTATACATCAGGCTACCAACCACACTAGAATATGAAACATTCCTTATAAATTCTCCCTTAACTTAATTCTTTGGACACTGTGCCAAAGATAATCTCTTACTATGAGAGATAGGTGCTACAACAGGTTTACAGTCAGCCATATTAAATCTTTATAACACTCACTCAATGTATGCTCTTTGTGAGAGGGTTATGAGTGTTGAGATTTGTCCTAGTGAATCTGTATACCGAGGACAAAAGATGCTTCACCCAGGTCTTTCATGTCAAAAATGCTTGGCCAAAAATTGCTTAACTTCATACACCATGGTTAAGCCATTTGACACGAGCAATATGTCATCCACATGCGGCAGTAGGAAGATGACCTTGCTCCCCCTAATCCTGTAATATAATCATCTTTCAACTTTGTTTTCCATAAAGCTAAAAGAGATCAAAACCTTAGCCAAACTTTAGATACCACTATCTGGAAGCCTGATTCAGACCGTATATTGATTTGGTTAACTTGTAAACTTTGTCAGTTGTATCTTGATCCTATCCTTCAGGTTGCTCCATGTAGACCTCCTCATAAAGGTCCCCATTCAAAAAAGCATTTTTAACATCCATTTGATATAGCTCCATGTCATAATGAGCTACTATTTTCATAATCACTCTAAATGCATCCTTCCAATATATAGGAGAGAAGGTAACATTGAAGACAACTCTTCTCTCTAAGTGAATAACTAATTGCGCCTTAAATAGCTCAACTTGACCTTGTGTGTCCTTTTTGATCTTAAATAGCTACTGCCAATTGAAAGGCCTGAAATGTTGAGGCAAATCAGCTAGCTCCCATACCTTATTATGCCTCATAGATTGCATCTCATCCTTCATTGCTTCCCACCACAAGTCTACATGAGGTCTAGAAACAACTTTTGTAAAAGTAACTGGATCCAAAACATGTCCTATATCATAATCTTATTTACCCAAATATACTATGTAATCAAATGAGATAGCAGGTCATATCTCTCTGGTGGATATACGCAACTATATAGGTTCTTATACCTCTGGAGCCTCTGCCTAAACAGGTATATGTTCTTGTGCCTGCTCAGAAATGGTACTCGGACCTTAATCTATTGAACCTGATTGTATGAGCGGCAGATACGAAATGATCATAGTATCTATCCTACTATCTTCTGGAGCGTGTGAGGGCTCACTCTCATTATGAGCATTGTATTCCAAAAATTTAGCCATCTGTGATTCCACTATTTTGGCCCCTCCTTCTTTATAGTAAAATATGTAGCCCTTAGAATGGTTAGGGTTTCCTGTTAGATAGCAACGAGTGGAACAAGGTTGCAATTTTCTATCATAAGGATTATATAATTGTACCTCAGTAGGGCAGCCCCACACAAGAATATGTGCATGGCTTAGTTTTCACACTTTCCAGACTTCAAAAGGCGTCTTAGTCACTAACTTACTTGGGATTCTATTTAAGATATATAATGTTGTCTTGATGGCTTCGCCCCAAAGGTATTTAGGTAGGTTAGTCATGCTCTACATTGACCTCATCATGTTCTTTAGGGTGCGATTGCACCTTTTGGTCACACCATTTTGCTCAGGACTATTCGATATAGTAAACTGAGTCACTATTCTAACAAATTCCAAATACCTAGCAAATGGACCTTTTTATTGTCCTACAACCCTATATCTGTCGTAGTATTCCCCTCTCCGATCAGTTTTGACAATCTTTATTGATTTTTTCAACTGGTTCTCAACCTCAGTCTTTAAGATCTTGAATTTATCAAGAACTTCATACTTTTCCTTAAGCAATAACACATAACTATAGCAGGAATAATCATCTATAAATGTCAGAAATTTTTTAGCATTACACAATGTGACTATATAGGGTCTACTAACATTTGGATATATGAGGTTCAATAAACCAGAAGCATGAATTGACCCTTTTTCTTTATCTTGCTCAACCTACGCTACAATAATCAATATATGTTTCTAGATCATTGAAGTCCAGAGTTGAGAGAATGTTATCCTTTATCAATCTCTCAACCCTCTCCTTACAAATTTGGCCAAGACGTTTATGCCAGAACATGTATGATGTTTCTTTTATGAAGGCTCTCTTACGAATAACAACTTCAGTAATATAAGAAGAAGCATACATTTCGTTAGAGGTAAGACACATTTTATATAATCTGTAGGATAAGAAGACAATTCTTATATGCCTTGCATTGATATAAATATTTACAACCAAAGTATTGAATATAAAATGAAAACCCTCTTTCTCTAAAACTGATATAAAGATCAGATTCTATCTAAAAGATGATATATAAAAAGTGTCTTGTACAAACCTCAAATTGAGGCTCAAACCTACATCTCCTACATATAAAATGTCCACCTCTTCATTGTTATCAACCATTAGTTTCTCCTCTCCTTAATTCGTCCTTCTTGTGGATTTGAACCCCTGCATTGTGGAAGCAATATGATTAGAAGCTCCACTATCTAGCCACTAAAAACTTAATGTGGCTATAACTAAGTTGGATTCATGAATCATATAGGCCAAGGAGTTACTTGATAGCTCATGTTTAACCTTCCAAACTTTGTAATTCGGGCAACTAGATTTCCTATGCTTCTTATTATAAAAGAAGCACCTTATACTCTTCATGTCAAGTGGGCCTTTGGCAATGCTAGATTGTCCAGCTTAAATATGTGGAGAGAGTTTAGATTTCTTACCCTTACCCTTAGACTGTTGGGCTTCGCCTTCCCCTTACCTTTGGCGACTACATACAGGGCTATATGAGGAGAACTCTTAAGCTTCTCCTGTGTTACAACACACCAGAAAATCAAGGCATTGATGTCTCAAGCCTTATTCTGAGAGATGTATGATGTCGCCAACATCTCAAACTCTCGCGAAAAAGTGTTAAGTGTTTGATACACTATGAGTGTGTCAAGAATGGGTATATCTAGTGCCTTCAATTTACTCTGAAGGTAAACCATCCTAATTATTGACACCGTATGTCAAGTGCATTGCAAAATTTACTTGACTCTGTACAGTAAAATTTGTTGTGGTGAGTCGGGATCAAATCTACAAGAAATGTTCGGTTAATTTCCGTAATGAAATTAATTAATGCAAGGAAAATATATAGGGTTTTTTGTATTTTCAGTAATTTATAAATTAAAGTAAAAGTAAACTATCAAAAATAAATTAAAACAAATAATTGAAAATGAGAAAAGTGTCAAATATAAGTAAGGTCCGGTTCTATGGTCAATCTTGACCTAAACACGATGAAGCATATTCCATCATTCTAACGTTTTTACAACTCTTTTCGGACTATTGATTTGAGACTAATAGAATGCTCTATAAATCTCATTTTCCCCTTAAGTTGTGTTTAATCAAGATACGAACATTAATTAAACCTAACTATTGAATAACCTAGGATATGATCTCTATATTCAGTATGACAGCAGTATTATCAATTGGAAAACGATCAATATAGGTAGTAACTTCACACGTTCGGGTTATCTAACCTAAGTTATATTATTCCTAATGATTAATGATCATTAGATGCTACCCATAAATATCAAAAGTAACGATTACAGATTACATTCAATGTTTTAGCAATAGGTTTGAAATAAAACAATCAAAATAACATATTAAGATCATTCATCCCAAAACCAATCAAGTTAATACTAACAACACAACAATCCGAAAAAATAATTGCAAACTTAAAATGATAGAAATAGCTTAACCTTGACTTGGCATGGATATTCCCGTTAATCTGGCATTGGAAAATTAGCCTTCCATCTCTATTTTCATGCTCCAACCGTGGGTCATCTTCTCCATAAGCTCCACTGTAGCCTCTTCAGTATTTCATGATGTGACGAATTAAGATGGGAATTTTTGTTCTATCCTTACTGTTCACGCTTCCCCTCTCTTAACGCCTACATCGCAGCTCTTCTCCAATTTCTCCAGCCACCAAGCCTTCACCCCCACTCCCCTTTACCACTTGCCCCACACTGTTTTATTGATGGGACAATCAAAACTTCATATTTTTCGGTCCAACTTACTGCTCACCTTAAAGCCTTCCTCCTCAATGTTATGTTTAACACAGCGTATGCATGCGTTTCATGCCCAATGCATGCGTTTCACACCTAGCCTGCATGTGTTTAACATATGTCCTTCTGCTACTCGTAACGCTATTGTTTTGGCTAATTTCTTCACTTGACTTGTTCCATCTTTAATCTTCTTTATATTTTTAACATATGACTCTTTTTTCTTGGCATTAATTACTTGCTCCAATATTTATCATTCTTGCTCCATGATGACAAAAGATTGTGATTCTTTAGAAAATGACCCAAATATAGTGCTTTCGACTCACTTTAATTTCTTTACTTTCAAATTGTACCTAAAATCACATATGAGTTAAAGTGATCTTAAGCATTTCTAAGACATTAATCACTAAGTGTAGGATACCACATGAGTCACAATTTAAACATATATCAAGTTCTCCCACATTTAGCCTTTGACTGTCCTCGAGCAAATTGTCAAAATCAAAATCGCAAACTAAAATTTTAACTCATTTTTCACATTTCTTAAGTATAGATAACCATAAGTATAGGTAAATGACTTTCAAAACCTACAAAAACTCAACATTCAAAGCTTCTACTCATAATTAATCAATATTCACTATCCTTAGAAATTGAGTAATCTAGAGGTAGACTTGGACAGAAGGTGTTTAAACAAGAAATTTCCATGGGTACACTCAAACACCATTTATGATCACAACAGTCCATAACTTTGCATATATTTCATTTCTCCACCACTAAAAGTCACTTACATAGTTATGAATCAAAGGACTTTTCAAGGTTGTAGTGTGGGTAAAGATAAAGCAAGCTGTATTTGGGTTAAGTAGCATGAAAGTTATCAAAGCTAGTGAAGCAAAAGTAACACTCAATCAAAAACTAGGTACTGTCAGCTATAACGAATGTAACATTTATATTTCATAGCCCATTCAAAACACACCAACCACATGAAGCATATACCAATCCGAAGGAATCACTCGTACAATTTATACCAACAATATATTGAAACCACAAGAGTGAACCTTCCAAGCTAATGCTCAACATACTCAACTAACACATTCATTATCACTCTAGGAAGATGCATTAATCATGAATAGCTTTGCAAACTTTTGTGCACTTCCTTCTTAATAAATTTATTTAAACAAAAATTTGTTTTTATTTTTCTTTTTCATTTTCTTTTCTTTCTTTTTTTAACATTAAAAGAAACTACATTAACATGAGAATTTCAATGATAAGACATAACAAAACATCCCAACGTTAACCAACTGATATATATATACACCCCCACACTTACACTTTATACATCCACAAACTCACCAATCATAAATTTTTCACTAGCTTTATAGCTTGGGTAGGACATTTGGTTAAGTATAAAGCATGTAATATGGTTGATACAAAACGAAAGGTATAAAGCTCAAAGGGGATTATCAAAGGAAAAAGCATATTAATAGGATAGGTTATTTGGCTGATGTAGTTTATGAAAAACAAAGAATGCTTAGTTATATCCATACTAATGCATATGATAAAAATGTGGTTATGAGTAGAAATTCAACGCAAAATCGAGATATACATGTCATGAAGGTCATACATTATTAAAAGACAATGAGACTGATATGGATGCTTCAGTTTAATAAGGCTCAATATCTCACCGGCTTTGTCTACCACTAGTCACTATTCTTTCAAAGATAATGCATATTAACAAAACACAAGAGCAAAAATACATGCCAAATTTTGGTATAGATTTTACTAATCAATTTACACTTTAATTATGACTAAATAATCTTTAAAGCAATAAAAAATAAGAAAATTTTTTATTTTGATTGTTTGATTTTGAAAACTACCTACGAAGTCACATAAGCTACAATTAAGCTCAAAAACATGCATTAAAACTAATGCATCCCACCCCTACACTTAAACTTACATTGCCCTCAATGTAAAATCAAATGCAAGAAATGAAGTAGTTAACAAAAATAGCAAATGTAAAAATGTAAAAGATAGAAGTTAATTTCCCTTGGGTTGCCTCCCAAGCAGTGCCTTTGTTTAATGTCATTGGCTCGACCTCCAGTTGCATGCTTTAAATGACACCAGTCACATCCTCCAGCATCAGCACCTCCAAATCCTTCGTTTGGAAGCCCTCATAATACGGCTTTAAGTGATGACAATTCACTAAGAATGCCTTGTCAGTTTTGAGGCTCCGTATCTCCACTACACTAAAAGGAAAGACATGAGTGATAACAAATAGACCAACCCAACGAGAACACAACTTACCAGGAAAGAGTTTGAGTTTGGAATGATATAGTAACATTTTCTGGCCCACTGAGAAGCTTTTCCTCGAAATCATGTTATTATGAAAAGCTTTCGTCCTCTCCTTATATATCACTACATTTTTATATGACTCATTCCTCATCTGTTCCAACTCTTAAAGCTGCAACTTCCTATGCACTCCTGCATCATCCAAGTGCATGTTGCATCTTTTGATAGCCCAATATGCCTAGTAATTCCACCGGAAGATGACATGGCTTCCCAAACACTAGCCTATACGGTGACATTCTAATTGTTATTTTATAAGCCGTCCTGTGCACCTAAATGCATCTTCCAGTCTTACACTCCAATCCTTCCTATTAGGTTGTACAGTTTTCTCGATTTGAGACTTCAGCTTGCCCGTTGGTTTAGGGATGGTAAGCAGTAGAAACTTTAAGCTTCATATGATATTTTCTGAACATTGCTTCCATCACCCTATTGTAGAAGTGGGTTCCTCTGTTGCTAATAATGGTTTTTGGTATCCCAAACCTAGAAGGAATGTTAGCCTTAACAAAATCTACAACATCCTTGGCATCGTTAGTCCTAGTGGCTTTAGCTTTCACCCATTTAGAAACATAATCAGCCGCAAGAAATATATAAGTAAAGCCAAAAGATGGAGGGAAAGCTCCCATAAAATCAATGCCCCAAAAACAAAAATTTCACTGAAAAGAAAAGGAGTTTGTGGAAATTGATCCTTACGTGACAAGTTCCCTGACTGTTGGCATCTATCATAGGATTTGCAAAAGATATATGCATCTTTGAACAATGTTGGCTAGTAGAAACAACTTTCTAGAACTTTTTAGCTGTCCTTTTCACTGCAAAATATCCTCCGCAAGCGTACGAATGTCAAAAGGCTAAAATTGATGATGATTCATTTTTCGGTACACACCTCTTAATAACTTGATATGCACAGTGCCTCCAAAGATATGTATCATCCCATACATAGTACTTCACTTCACTTTGTATCTTATCCTTTTGAGCCTTTAACAAACTAACAGGTAATTCGTTAGTTACTAAAAATTTGACAATGTCTTCATAAAATGGTGGTTTCGCATCGACAGAAAATAATTGCTCATCTGGAAAGTTTTCTTATAGAGGGATATCATCTTCTTCCTTTATCAAACGGGTGAGATGGTCTGCCACTATGCTTTCTGCCCTTTTTTATCTCTGATCTCCAAGTCGAATTCTTGAAGGAGGAGAACCATCTGATCAGCCTCGATTTTGGTTCTTTCTTTGTGAGCAAGTATCATAAAGCTGCATGGTTAGAATAAATAATCACTTTAGCACTAAGCAAATACGATTAAAATTTTTCCAAAGTAAAAACCACATATAACAATTCTTTTTCAGTAGTGGAATAATTCAATTGAGCTAGATTTAAAGTCTTTAAAGCATAGCAAATGGCATGCAAAGCTTTTCACACTCTTTGTCCTAGAACCGCCACCATTGTATAATCGCTTGCATCACATATGATCTCGAAGGGGAGGTTTCAATCTGGCGGTAAAATCATCGTCGAGATGTCAGAAGCTCCTTAAGTTTATTAAATGCTTCCTTGCACCTCTCGTCGAACTCAAAGGAGACATCTTGTTGAAGAAGCTTACATAATGGTGTAGCTATCTTTGAAAAGTCCTTAATGAACCTACGATAAAAACCTGCAAGCCTAAGAAAAGAACGCACTTCCATCACAATAGAGGGGTAAAGTAAAGAAGAAGTGAGATAAACTTTGGACTTGTCTACTTCAATACCCTTAGCAGATATCACATAGCTTAAAACTATACCTTGATCCACCATAAAGTGACAATTTTCCTAGTTCAACACAAGGTTAGTTTCTATAGATCGTTCCAATATAATGGCAAGATTCTCAAGACATTCATCAAAATAAGATCCATACACACTAAAATCATCCATGAATACCTCGATAATCTTCTCAACATATTAAAAAAATGGTTACCATACACCTTTGGAATGTGGAAGGCGCGTTACATAATTTGAATGACATCTTTCAGTAGGCAAACGTACTGAATGGGCATGTAAATGTGGTCTTCTCCTGATCTTCTGGTGCGATTGAGATCTGAAGATAACCTAAAAAACCATCTAAAATGTAATAATAGTCATAAATAGCCAATCTCTCAAGCATCTGATCAATAAAAGGAAGGAGAAAGTGGTCCTTACGAGTAGCAGAATTTAACTTTCTATAATCAATACATACTCTCCACCTGATTTGCACTCGAGTGGGAATCAATTCACGTTCTTTGTTTGTCACAACGATGATTCTAGAATTCTTTGGACTTACCCACTTACCGTCAGTAGATAACCCCCGTATCGAGAAGCTTTAATACCTCCTTCTTTATAACTTCCATCATTGGAGGATTCAGCCTACGCTGAGCTTGCCTTGTAGATTTTGCATCCTTCTCCAACAAAATGCGATGCATGCATATGGAAGGGCTTATCCCTTATATATCTGCGATAGTCCACCCGATGACCTTCTTATAATCCCTCAGTATTAGAACTAGCCTCTCCTCTTGATTTGAAGTTAACTCCGACTAGATGATAACTGGGAGAGTCTATTTATCTCTCAAATAAGCATACTTTAAATGTGTAGGGAGTGGCTTCAGTTCCAATTCTGGTGCCTGCACATCAGAAGGTAACAACTTTTGGTAAGCTTCAGGTAGTTATATAAAAGCCAAATTATGCCTTTTTGAAGAGCTTTCCAATGAGTCTAAGGTGACTATCGTTTCCACAAGCTCTTCTCCCATCTCAACATCAGTGTTGGCTTCTACTTCTATATCCTCGATTAAAACTATTTCCAAATGATCCCTACAACTTAATTTAAACATTTCTTACACCAAAGGATCAATCAAATCAATAGAAAAACACAAGGATCATTAGGAGGATATTTCATGGCATCAAAAATATTGAAATGAATCACTTCCCCATCAAATTCTATTATGAGGGTGCCCTTATGAACATCTATCTTAGTTTGAGCCATATTAAGAATGGTCTCCCCAACAAGATAGGTATTAGATTACATGAGGTGTTGTCATTCATATCCACAACATAAGAATTTGCAGGAAACACTAACTTATTCACATGCACCAGAACATCCTCAACCACACCATTAGGGTAAGCATTAGTTCGGTTAGCCAGTTGTATGATTACACTAGTTTTTTTTCTTTCAAAGGACCCAAATTCAAAGAAGCATAAATCGAATGAGACATCACATTAATAGAAGCACCTAAATCCAACATAGCTCTATTGATCACAATATTACCAATTTTGCAAGGAATGGTGAACATACCTGGATCTCAGCATTTTGGAGGCATCTTCTTTCTGAATACTGCCAACACATTCTCACCCATCATCGCTTTCTCATCACCCCTCAGTTTCCTCTTATGTGTATATAGTTCTTTGAGGAATTTGGCGTACCTTGTCACTTTCTTAATTGCTTCGAGTAAAGGTATATTAACTTCTACCATTTGGAAAGTCTCTAATATCTCCTTATCCTTGCCCTCTTTGTTTGGTCTTGTTAATCTGCTCGAAAAATATAGAGCGTTAGTTTTAATAATATTGGGACTTTCGAAATTTACCTTTGTACTCAATGAAAGATTTTCTTCCTTTTCCAATTCCTTCTTAATCTCTTTCTCGGTAGTAATCTTCAATGGGGTTCTTTTGGGACATTCAATCTCCTTTCTGCCCTTCAGGGTTATGACATTGACATTCTTTGGGCTCACCTCAGGTTATGATGGCAATTTTTCCTCCACCTTGTGATTCTAGTAGATTGAGCCTTACTGCCATCTGACCCATTTGGTGTTCCATGCTCTGTTTGCTTGCTTTTGTCACCTATCGAAATTGTTACAATTACTGCTGCATATTTTGTTGTAATTGCTACATATCCTGTTGAAATTGAAAATTGTTAGTAGCAAGATTCTTAACAAGCTCTTCTAAAGATGTACCTGTACTAGAAGAAGAAACCCCTTGTGCTCCTTGCGGCCGATTTTGGAAGTAATTTTCCTGTCGGTTCCCTCCATAACTCAAGTTAGGGTGACCCCTCCAACCTGAGTTATACGTCTGCAAGTATGGGTTGTATTGGTTCTGAAAGTTCCCTCCTGTAACATTCATGTACTCCATCTCCCCTCTTGTAACGTTGGGCACTCATCAGTTAGGTGACTCGTGTTTGAACATATCCCACACACTTTCACTTGTGCCTATCCAACTGCAATCTATCTCACAAAAGATGTTAGTTCATCTAAATAATGTTCAATGGATGAAGTGCTGACCTTATTTACTTATCGAACATCATTACAAGTGTCGAATTGTTGGGTGTTAGTAGCCATCTACTCAAGTAATATTTTGTCTTTAATGGGAGTCTTCTCATAAAGTGCCATACTGTTCGCCGCATGAACCAAACTCCTCTCCATCAGTAACAACCCTTCATAAAAATATTAGATGAGAAGTTGCTCTGGTATGTTGTGGTGTGGACAACTGGTACATAACTTCTTAAATCGCTCCCAGTACTCATAAAGAGATTCTCCATTGTGTTACTTAATACCACATATCTCCTTTCGAATTCTTGTTGTCTTTGAGGCTGGAAAATATTTTTCCAAGAATAATCTCTTCATCTCTAACCAAGTATTCATGCTTCCAATAGGTAAGTCAAATAGCCAATCCTTTGCTGAATCTTTGAGTGAGAATGGGAAGGCCCTCAATATGATCTGTTCGTCAGTCACCCTATAAGGCTTCATGCTCAAACACACCACATCGAGTTCCTTAAGATGCTTATGTGCATCCTCACTTGCAAGGCCATAAAAGTTAGGCAATAAATGAATTAACCCAGATTTTAACTCAAAGGTAACATGTTCAATGAAATTCAGAAATGTTATGCATAACAGTCTTTGAGTTAAATCAAGTGCAGCTAACTCCTTTAGAGTTCTCGAATTTGCCATTGTGTCTTCGGATTCTGATTCCAATTCACGTACCAAAGTTGAACTTGCTTCCTTACGCAGTCTCTGCAATGTTTTCTCGATCTTTGGATCAAGTTGCTCAATTTTTCTATGAGGAGATTTGGTCACTTCAATGCACCAACACTAATGGACAATTAAAAATTAACAAGTAATAAAAAGAATGATTATAAACAAATATATTCGCAAAACACCAACTAAAATCAAATTCAAAAATTAAGCTACCACATTCCCTGAAAACGGCGCCAAAATTTGACAGTCGTGTTAAGTGCACTACAAAATTTACCTGACTCTACACACTAAAATTTGTAATTATGGTGAGTCGGAATCAAATCCATAGGGAATGTTCAGTTAATTTCCCTAACAAAATTAATTGATGCTAGGAAAATATATGGGGGGTTTTTGAATTTTAAATAGTTTAGAAATTAAAGTAAAAGTAAACTATCGAAAACAAATTAAAATAAACAATCGAAAATGAGAAAAGCGGCGAATATAAGTATGGTTCGGTTCTAGAGTCAATCTCGGCCTAAACATGATCAAAGACATTCCATCATTCTAACGTTTCTATAACTTTTTTCGAACTATTGATCCAAGACTAATAGAACGCTCTATAATTCTCAA
Source organism: Erythroxylum pedicellare (assembly GCA_027563575.1). Classification (NCBI taxonomy): domain Eukaryota; kingdom Viridiplantae; phylum Streptophyta; class Magnoliopsida; order Malpighiales; family Erythroxylaceae; genus Erythroxylum; species Erythroxylum pedicellare. Next base: position 23,050,382 of record JAOQMP010000209.1, on the reverse strand, counting down.
TTTTTTCTTAGGTTGTGTTTAATCAAGATACGATCATTAATTAAACCTAAATATCAAATAACCTAGGATATGATCTTTAGATTCAATTTGGAAGCTGCACTTTGAATTGGAAAACGATCAATATAGGTAGTAACTTCATACGTTTGGGTTATCTAACCTAAGTTATATTATTCTTAACGATTAACGATCATTAAATGCTACCCACAAACATCAAAAGTAACAATTACATATTACATTCAATGTTTTAGCAATAGGTTTTAAATAAAACAATCAAAATAACATATTAAGATCATTCATCCCAAAACTAATCAAGTTAATACTAACATCACAACAATCTGAAAAAATAATTACAAACTTAAAATGATAGAAATAGCTTAACCTTGACTTGGCATCGATATTCCCGTTGAACTGGCATTGAAAAATTAGCCTTCCATCTCTATTTTCATGCTCCAACTGTAGGTCATCTTCTCCATAAGCTCCATTGTATCCTCTTCAATATTTCATGATGTGACGAATTAAGATGGGATTTTTTGGTCTACCCTTACTGTTCACGCTTCCCCTCTCTTCACACCTGCACCGCAGTTCTTCTCTAATTTCTCCAGCCACTAAGCCTTCACCCCCACTCCCCTCTGCCACTTGCCCCACACTATTTTATTGATGGGACAATCAAAACTTCATAGTTTTTGGTCCAACTTACTGCTTACCTTAAAACCTTCCTCCTCAACGCTACGTTTAACGTAGTGTACGCATGTGTTTAATGCATGCCCTTCTGCCACTCGTAATGCTGTCGTTTTTGGATGATTTCTTCACTTAGCTTGTTTCATCTTTAATCTTTATATTTTAAACATATGTCTCATTTTTATTGGCACTAATTACTTGCTCCAATATTTATCATTCTTGCTCCATGTCAACAAAAGATTGTGATTCTTTAAAAAATGACCCAAATGTAGTCCTTTCAACTTACTTTAATTTCTTTGCTTTCCAATTATACCTAAAATCATATATGAGTTAAAGTGAGTATCTTAAGCATTTCTAAGACATTAATCACGAAGTGTAGGATACCACATGAGTCACAGTTTAAACATATATCAATGATATACTCTCTGACGCCTCCTTCTTTTGTGTACCTTATGAAAAATAGCTCTTTAATCAAGGTGGTCTGCTCCATATGGGAAGACACCTTGTACCTGTGGGAAATACTGTCCATAAACTCCTTTGCTATGATTGTTTAACCCATTTAGCAGATGATCTGGGATCGATCTCTTGATGATCAAATAACACTTCCTATTGACCACTCCTAGATTGTCATAGCTGCCTTATCAGCTTCCGAGCTGATATTAGTAAGTGGAGAAGGTCTCTAAATTAACATCGCCATGTTGATGTCAGCCATTTCCAGGGCAAACTCAACGTCCTTCTTCCACTTCTTAAAGTTGAAACCGGTCAAGGTCTCAAGTGTGACAACATTGTTATTTACAAAAAAGGTGACTGTAAAACAGAAAGACAATGTAAAGATTAGTATAAATGTAGGATAATAGTGATACTTAAGTATTAAAACAATATCTATACTAAGAATTTGATTACACATATTATGAATGTGGGATGAATACATAATATATGCAATTAGACATTTACATAAAGTGATCACAGTACAAACTATCAACTCTCATGATACTATCACCTGTGGGTGAATGGATCATTCGAGCAATGACTTTCCTTCATCTAATGTTTTTATGTATATCTTAAAACCTTATGTAAGACCAACATCTGTGGACAAAATAATCAAATATGAGACTAGAGACATCCCTAACATGTAAGCGGTACAATTTAACACTGACTTGAAAGGTCAATGTGGTGACTACAATCTCACCAGTATCCAAAAAGACCATAAACACAAGGGATACATCCTTATATTATCCTCACATTCTATATGAGCATACTGTTAAGAAAATCAACTATAAATGCAAAAAACCAACTGCACAGTCAAATAATCACATATTGGTGTTGAAAACATTGTCTTTAAACTTTATTTAAGACTTTTATTTCAAAAAATCTCATTTAGAGTGACTATTGTGCTTTCCCGAATGTCGAATCTACCACACAAGAAACAAAACTTGAAGTGTCTCCCTTATATGCAATTCGAATGATGAAAATTTGCTCAAAATTAGCTTTAAAAAGCTTAAAAACCTTTTTCGGAATCAAATTACCAATGTAATTAATCCAGAAAATTGAAAAATCATTTTTAAAATTCCCTCAACACAGAAAATGACCTGAAAGGGCCCTGGACACCCTTACGAGAATTCTAAAATTTTTCCTTGTTTTAGGTGTTGATGTCAACAGTGTTGTAGCTCTGACGTTAGCCAGACTTCACCATTTCACGTGGGCTGGAGGGGCGTGCACTGCATGTGTGCATAAAATGCGCCAGGCACTTACTGTGTGCACCCACGCACAAACATGCCTCTATTGTATGGCTTGTGCAATGCACGTGCCACCACGTGTCCCCATCCTCGCCGTCCATGTGTCGGGACCAATAGGGGTATGTGAGACGCATATGCCAGCCAGTCCCTCACCTATAGGAGAGAGGGCCATGTGTGTTGCGCAGTCCATACACATTCGTAACCCTGTGGAGCCGTGTGGGATGACATAATTGGCGCGTGCGTCACCCTCGAGTAGTTACTATAGCACTGTCAGGTTGCGGGGCATGCTCCTGACAGTGCAATCACCCTCCGATGGGGAGGGCAATTTTTGGCAATTCCGGAGCTCATTCTTTGTACTTCTAACCCTTTTTAACTCGTTTCTCAAAGCTAACCTCATGTCCTCCCCTTTCATGGATCCATGCACATGAAAAAACCCAAAAACAGATCAAAAATAATTTAAAACCCTAAATGATTAAAATCAAAGAAACCTTTGTTTTCAAGCACCCGATCATGTAACTGCTCTGATATCACATGTAACACATAACATGAACCTTATTACGTGTCTTGGATCATTCATAAAAGGGACATAAATGAAGGAAGTACGAAATACCTAATTTCGGTTCTATTCCAACTTCCAAAACAATTTTCGTGTCCAAAATGAGCTCCGATCTTCTGGGATTATCATGGGAATCGCTACCAAGTCGTGATTAACATCTTTCTACAGTTTTTTCAAAATGTAAGCAATCTTAATGGGTCAGAGAATTCGTATGTTTACGAATAATATGAGTAATTACAGAAGACCTTAACTTTTATGTATAGCTTCCATATTGAGCTTTTTCATCACAGGCCCGATATGAGTTCATTTCACGCAAACTAGGATCTATTTGTTCAAAGATTTCAACCCATTGACTTAAATTATTTATTGAGTACTTTATTATCTTTATCTGAGTCATATCACGTAACTTAACCGATAAGTTATTGAAATACTAAAAAATACAATTAATAATTGTCCAACTTTACGGAAAATGTCAAATTATCCAACATTAGACAATGACATGCACAATTTCTAATCGAGAGGTGGCAATGCCATAAACTGATCAACTAGATTTGTTATAGCCCTACTCTCGAAGACGGTGATGAATGGACAGGACAGAGAGCATGATAAGCAAAATGAGCATAACTGAGGCAAACAGTGAGACACCAACGGAGCTTCCAATGTGACGACAGAACTTGTCGTAAACATCACAAATCTTATTCCATCTTGTGTGCTTGTTCCCTTTCAGACCAATATACGCAACTCCAGCGGTCGCACCAGTGGCTGAGGCGACTAATCCCAACATTATCTGCCTCACATTACGCAGAATTGTTTAATCATAAGTTGGCTCTATTATATAACATCGATTGTTGTTAATTACAACGATGACAATGAATGCTATATATAGAGCATGCATATGTGAAAAAATTACCACATCCCAGAAGGCGGCATGGAGTAAGAACTTTGTTTCATAGGCTGGTTTGAAGCTGAGTACACCAAATGAGGCTAACCCTGTAATCATACTGTACAGGCAAGCAATGGACATCGCAACAGCAAAGTATCTGCAATATTCAAACCATTATTTAGATAGATGGGCAATCAATGTCTAGCCACAAGAAAAACAACAATCAGCTAAAGAGTCATAAAGAACGGTCAATTTGTTCTTTATCGGTATCCATTCGTTACTGCTACTACTAGTCAACAAAATGAACTTAGCGTAACAGCTAGGTTGTTTACCTTATACTTTTTAATCCAAAATAATTAATAACGTTAATTTCCTGTGACGTTCATCCCTTCGTATTTCCAGCAAACTTGTCATATGCGACGAGAGGCAAGTT
>JAOQMP010000209.1:23006047-23031973 GCA_027563575.1 Erythroxylum pedicellare | reverse complement strand
TATACTTTAATTTATGAGATCAGTTACTTTCTTCATAAAAAAGAAATATAATGTGTGCTAATTTTATCGTTTCAATAATATCCCGTCTTGATGAAACTAGAATTAGGAATATTTAGGAATAATACATAAGTGTAAATTAAATCTTATAATTATCATCTCATCATAATTTCAATTACACAATAATTATTTTACCTTTAGTATTAAAACATAAAATATTAATTAAATTAACATATAAAGATAAATTAGGCCTTTTATTAATTAAAATAATATCATATATTAATTTGCATCCAATTGATTGATTAAAAGAGCATCAACTAATAGAATTTGCTTTGTTGACTAAACTATTTTACAAATATCAGGGCTGTGCAAGTAATCAAATTCTCTTTATTCTCATAAACTAACATACTTTTAGAGCAAAGACTCTTAAAATGAGTAAGATGAAAGAGCTTTCCTAATTCATTTACATTACAATTTTTTCACTTCCAAATTCTATCCAATTTCATATGCTTGTTAAAAAATCACGGCAGTGACTTGGACAAGAATCATACAATGGCTGAACACCCATACTGTTTGGATGTTGACTAATTAGTAGTCAAGTGTGAGCTGACCAAAGATAGCATTCCCTATTCTCTGTGCAGTAACTGGGATATGCACACATTCCTAGAAAAAATTCGAACAATTTGTTCATGCATTTCTAACTTTGAAGGCCACTCTTGTTTTTTGTTTTTACTTTGATACAAAAAACAAAAACATCATCACTAGCAAATAATCTTACTTTCCATGTTTCTTGGTTAATTGTACCCTTTTTTCCCCTCTTTAAATGAGATGAGATCACTATCTGTAGAATATGTTCTTGGCTTGATTTACAAGTTCAAACAACACCTCAACAAGCCACATATGACTCTAATAATGATAAGAATCAACATATTGATAATTTGTATGTTACGTAACTTACAGGATAATCATATATATATATATACAAAATACAGGTGATAGATGAAACAAACTAATCTGCTAGAAATACCGAAGAACAAAGACTATCATAACTACTTGGACTAAGTCACATTTGACTTATTCTTATTACGCCCCCACAAGATGAACTCGCGAGAAACAATATTCGTCTTGGTGCAAAAAACCTCAAACTTGTAATGTGACAGTGGCTTGGTTAAGGCATCGGCAATTTGATCCGAAGTCGAAATGTGAGAAACATACAAAGCTTGTTGTTGTATCTGTTCCTTGACAAAATGATAGTCCAAGGCTAGATGCTTCATACAAGAATGAAAAAATGGATTGGAACACATATATGTGGCACCTAGGTTATCACAGTAAATTCGTGGCTTGTCAGGAAGTTAAACGTGTAATTCCAACATAAGATTACGAAGCCACATTACTTCAGCAGTAATATTAGCAACAGCTTGGTATTTCGCTTCTGTAGAGGAGTGGGTAATAGTGCGTTGACGTTGCAAGCTCCACGAGATAGGATTTCCACCAAAATAGATAACATAAGCAGATGTGAAAGTCTTGGTGTCAACATCACCTCCCCAGTCTGCATCACTAAAGGTCTGTAGTTAAAAGTGTTTCGGACAATAGAGTTGAAGTCCAAAGTCATAAGTGTGTTTTAGGTATCGAAGTGTGTGTTTGAGCTGCTGAAAGTGAAGTGTGGTGGGCTTATGCATGAACTGCGACAGTTTATTAATTGCAAAACTCAAGCCTCGTCTCGTGAGTGTGACATACTATAGTGCACCTAAAATACTACAATATAACATTCCATTAGCAGCGGTAAAGCCATCATCAAGTTTTAATACAAAAGACGAAGAAACTGAAGTTGAACAAGGATTGCATTAAGCCATGTTAAACTTAATAAGTAAGTCATAGATGTATCGTTGCTGTGACAAGAATAAACCATCAGCATTTGGTATGAGTTCAACACCCAAAAAATAAGGAGTACCTATGTTTTTTAGTGAGAAGGCCTTGGAAATATCTGCAATAAAGAATTAAAGGGCCTTGGGCGAGTTCCTAGTTAGTAAAAGATCATCTACGTAAACCAGAAAATACATGACCACATCTTTGTAACAATATATGAAGTGCGAGGAATCCCAGTGGCAACTCACAAAACCATACTAAAGGAGAAATGTACGTAACTCCTGATACCATGCCCGAGGAGCTTGTTTCAAACCATAAATAGCCTTATGAAGCTTTCAAACATGATTTGGATAATCTAGAAGAATAAAACCCGGCAGTTGTTGCATGTACACTGTTTCGGTAAGATGTCCCTGCAGGAAGGCATTATTAACATCCATCTGATGTAATGCCCAAGAATTTACCAGTGCCAGAGATAATAGTACTTTGATTGTTTGATGTTTTGCAACCGGAGAAAAGGTGTCTTTGTAGTCAACCCTATGACACTGACTGTAACCCTTTGCTACGATACGAGATTTGTAACGAGAGATCAATCCATCAGGATTTCTCTTCGTACGAAAAATCCACATACAACCAATTACATTTGTGGCTTCTGTAGTTGGAACAAGTGACCAAGTGCCATTTAACATTAAAGCATCATATTTCGAAAAGGTCGATGTGCGTCAATGAGGTATTTTTAGGGCTTGAGTGATAGTGTGGGGTTCATCAATGACCAGTAAAGGATGTTTAGTGACAATGAAAGTTTTAGGTTTGAAAATATTATTTTTGGCTCGGGTAACCATGTGAAGAGTGCATTGTGGGGGGTCAGGTTGTGGTGGTGGATCAGTCGAGGGAGGTGGTAGATCACCATTAGATACTATTTGGGATTGTGAGTAAGGTAATAGAGGAGAGGTGTTAGCAAGTGCGGTTGGTGTAGACATCACGGGAGATGCCACATGATCTATAGGTATGAGTTGATGAGAAATAGGTTGAACCAAGGTTTGACTATATAAGGGAGGAGACAAAGTGGGAGACGAACTTAATGACTTATAAAGAAATTGATATTCAACAAATGCAACATGTCTGGAGACGTAAATTTTGTCTATTTCAGATCAAGACATAGGTATGTGAACTGAGTGGGGGAGTATCCTACAAAGATACATGATATTTATCTGGATTGAAGTTTATTGGATGTACAAGGACGCAACCACAGAAAGCATAAACACCTGAAAGAGTATAGAGACTTATAATTTGGTGTTTGACGAAAAAGAGTTTCAAAAGGAGTTTTTATTTTTAAGGTGGGAGTGGGTAAGCGATTGATAAGGTAGACAGTGGTTTGAGTCGCAAAGGACTAAAAACATGACGGTAGATGGTGGCTTTTGGCACACTGACAAGATGTACAAATGCTACTGAATCGGAAGCTAACTTATGACGCGATTGTAAATAAGTAAATATTTTATTTGAAGGATGACCTAAGATATAATGTAGAACTAGTGAATTAGGAACTCTGGCATAAAAAACAGTTGGTTTGATCAACGGAAAGCAGAGGCCATAAAGATCATCGTGCATGACCCCGTAAGAAGCACTGCCCACGTCCAGAGATCCTTCACCTGAAAATAGTTGGGAAATAATTCGATTGAGATGTTGTTCTTCGTGCATAATTATTTAGCGGAAATTAAATTTTTGTTGATGTGAGGCACATCTAAATTGTTGTAAAAAATAATTGACTTAGATTTAGTTGCCAGAGAGAAACTACCAGTGTTCTCAGTTGGAAGTTCATATCCATTGCCGACTTGCAAACAATCATCACCTCCATATAGGGAGTGAATAGACAGGTTCTGAAGATCGTTGTCACATGATGAGTGGCTCCTAAGTGAAGGATCCACTGTCCTTGATTGGTTGCAGCAAAGGGAGTTTGAGGTGTGCCTGGAGCTTGCACAAGATGCGCACGTGGCCCGATTAATGCGCGATTCTGTGCAAGTCTGCCGTGGAGATCCTAGCAGGTCTTTGCTGTGTGTCCAGGCTTGTCACAGTACTGACAGATGGTAGAGTGCTGGCCTGGTGATGAAGACGATGTGAAGTGAGGCGTTGAAGGATGCCTAGACATCGAAGACTTGTTCTAAGGATAGCGGGATGCATGGGCAGGACGGTGCAAGCGTTGCCGAGTAACTGTATGAGTAGTTAGTGTAGTAACAGAATCGTCAAACCTGGCTTACCTGGCAAGAAAACGCTCAAATTAAGTCAATCAGTTTCTCATGAAGATCAGCAAAGCTAATCGATGTTTCCCTGGCACGTATAGCGGTGCTGACCTCCCTGAAATTCGCAGAGAGGCCATTGAGTGTGTGGATGACAAGGTCGGTGTCATCAATCAGTGTGCTTACAATCGCAATTTCATTCGCAATACTTTTGATTTCCTTCAAATAGTCGGACACAGAAGCATTGCCTTTTCGAATTGAAAGCAGTCTCTCCTTGAGAGACATGAGTCTCGAACGAGCTTTTCTTACAAAAGTTTTCTCAAGGAGGTCCCAACCCTCCTATGATAAGGTGACAGAAGCAAGTAATGTCGCATTCGTTTCCGCAATTATGGTCATAAGTGCATGGAGGACAAACTGATCTTGTCAGATCCGCAGAGGAAGATCTGGGTTGTCACTTGCCGGATGTGGAATGGAGCCATCCACATAGCTCTTTACATTATATCGGATGAGGAGAGCGTTCACCTGAACTCTCCAGGCCGGATAGTTCGCACCTGTCAGTTTTGAGCCAGAAGTGAAACCTGTGTTGAAGACAACTAAATTCAGTGGCAGTGTTACATCTGGAATGTGTGTTGTTGTAGAAGAAGCACTGTCACGAGCCATCTGGATTGGTAAAAAAATGTTTGGTACCAACTAAGCACTAGAAGACTCAAAGGTTGCAGACTCGGTGCACAAAAAAATGGTTCATTTGCTGTTACGCTCCAACTCTGATACCATGATAAGAATCAGTATATTGATAATTTGTATGTTGCGTAACTTACAGGATAAACATATATATACAAAAAATACAAGTGATGGATGAAACAAACTAATTTTCTAGAAATACCTAAGATCAAGGACTATCGTAACTGCTTAGACTAAGTCACATTTGACTTATTCCTATTGCATAACACCATAATTAATGCCTTTGAGCACAGAGAAGCCAGGCTAATTCAACAATGACCCTTTTTTCGTCGTAATAAGATTTTCAGTTTGACTTATCCATATGAAGAGGTAAGAATTTGGAGTATTCATAGCCTTACTAGTAAAACATGACAGAAACATCGTGTAAAAAAAGAAGATTTGATCTCTACTCATCAATTATGCTTTAAGCTTTTGAAGTAAAGGGTTTTCAAAACCAACAAGATATTTCAGATTTACTATTAAAGGCATGTGAGAAATTTTGAAGTTAATGTTTTCTGCTACCACTTATGATAGAAAATTGACGTACATGTAAAAGATGGCACAAAGTTTTGATCAAATAGAAACGTGGCCGTGAGATAGAAACGTGGCCGTGAGAGATGGGTTTTCATGTCTATTCTTGTCATAAGGATTGACAGGCTCTTGGTGCATATGCAGTGAAGTTAAAGACATTATATATGTGGTTATACAGTTAGGCAAATCATTTTTTGTCGATGTCGTTCACACTTGCCCACTTCCATAGCATTAAATGTCGTTTCGCATGGATTTATGACCCCTCTGTACAGTTCTCCTCCTAACAAGTAACATGGCAAACTCCTTTTTGTCCTTTCAGGTTTTCTACTTCACCGAGCAGCACCCTTTTCTCTCCTATTTGAAGCTCTCTCCTGTTCTCTAATCTCTTCATATTTGCAATATTTTCTCTCTACCATTGCTGAAGGGTTTTCTGTAGATTTCTTGAGCTTGTTCTTCTATGGAGACCAATAACAAGGATTCTGTAGATGGGATAGAGAGTGGATTAGCAATCACAAGAGGCTATAGGAGTAGAGCTGAGTTGCTGCTAAGAGTTTTGGCCTTTGCACTAACATTGGCAGCTACTATAGTTCTTGGGGTTGATAAGCAGACAAAGGTTATCTCAATTAAGATTGTGGATACTCTACCAGCTGTAAATTTGCCTGTTGTTGCTAAATGGCATTACTTGTCTGCCTTTGTGTAAGTTTTCTTTTCATTCTATATATGCATCTTCTCTTATTATCTACCATCTTAGTGCATCTCACCTTTGTTTTCTGAAAACCAAATATTGTACGTCATATCCTTACCAATCTTAGATTCAACAGAAGGTGTCAATTGACATGCTTTCCAAGGAAACTAAGTTAATGAAAATGCTTGGTTGATGTAATGTTATATCTCTATTTTTCAAGGTATTATTAATATGTACTAAGCTGTGGAACCCGAGTTCAATTATGGCTTTATCTGTAAAGAAAATTGCCATGAAAGAAGTGAACATGTATGGTCAAGCAGTAAAAAAGTCTAGTTCGGTGTTGTATTTTTCGGGGTCATTTTTATATACTAGGTTTTACTAATTTTAGTTCGAAAATAAGTATAGCTTGCTTTTCTATTATAGTGATTTAAGGTGGGCAGTAATGCTTATTTTGGCGGAACAAGTCAACTATGTTAAAATTCAAGACTGATTCTATTTTTCCCACAAACAATAGAAAAGTCCATATTGCTCTTAACAGCTAACAACCAACCGCATGACATAATTGCTTCATAAATAATGAAAAGTACATGTCAGCCACAGTTTCTTGCGGACATTAAATTCGGTACCCTCATATGACAGACACCTAGGATAGTAGAAGTAGGAGATAAATCCCACAAGCTATAATCGCATACAAGAAAAGAAAATAAGAAACGAGTCCCTTTCACAAAATTTAACCTCTTGCCCTACATCAACCGCTACCCATGTTTGTCTTGCAAGCATTCAAAGATGTTGTTTGTTGGTCTAGCAGCTCAAGATCCATATTCTTCGTTGTACAAACGTACGTAATTGATCTTGAACATCCACGGACCAGCCTACCTGCAATTATAGGCAAAAGTATGTTACATTCTTATGTCTGTGATTGGTTAAAATAACATATACAATAGAATTAACCAAAGGAAAACAATTACTAATAAATACTTCCTGCGCTCATAAATATTCCACTATGGTCTGTACCTAGGAAATTGCATTACATTGAGACAGACATCATTATTGTAATCAAAACCCAAAAAGCTGTTTAGAATTGTATGTTCCTTTAATATAAATCACAACTCTCTCTACTAACTTTTTATTTTTATTTTATTTTATGCTTAGGTACTTTGTGGTGGCAAATGCAATAGCATGTTCGTATTCAGCAATTTCGATAGTGCTTTCCTTAGGAAGCAAGAAAGGTTGGGGACCCGTAATCAGCGTCCTTGACCTGTTGATGGTGGCTCTGCTCTTCTCTGGCAACGGAGCTGCCGTGGCCATAGGACTACTGGGAAGCAAGGGCAATTCCCACGTCAGGTGGAACAAAGTCTGCAACATTTTTAGCAGATTCTGCAACCAAGTGGCTGCTTCTGCTGCTCTGTCCCTGGTTGGCTCTGTTGTGTTTCTCTTGATCGTTGTTGTTGCAACTTTGCGGCTTCATAAGAGGTGCCAGTGAAGTCAAACTTAGATCACGTGCCCTATTTGCTATATATAGGACCATGTTCTTGTTATGTGAAGAATCAATTTACTTGATCCAACTCATCTGTTATTTTCTCACTTCCTCTCTGTTAAAAGTCTGGAACTATATATGCTAGTGTGTTATGCTACATATACTTTGTAACATGGTTCGGTTGTCCGTTCCCTTCTATTATTACATAATAATTTCAGAAAACAACAGAGAATAGAAAAATACATCCATATGCTGGAAAGATAATGGCTGCTGAAAATGTTAAAGAATATTACTTTTATCACTTGCGTTATGTAGTAGACGTACAAGTCTTTTAATAAGACACAATCTCATAATATAGCTGTGCCTGTGGATGTAAATTCTCTGCCGCCTTTACCGACTATCGAGTATCGACTGTGACATGCTGGACCATGGCGGGTAGTAGCTAGTAGCTAGTTGTTAGTTGTTTCTTTACTCCCAGTGTACAGATTAATGTTGCTTATGTAGGATCGCGTAGCTCTAATCTGACACTGATTCCATGGCAGAAATGGGCAACGGTACAAAAAAGTTTGTGTTATGTGCTACAAAAAGGATCGCATTGAGCAAATAATTAAAAACAAAAACAACAAAAGCAACATTTCCACCGAATCCTCCAGCCAAAGTTTTAGACATGTTTGAGTTTCCCATAAGCAAGATAAAGTTTAAAATGCACACGTATGAATCAGCAGCAGAAAATAAATGCAGGGGGGCTCTGATTGGCCTGCTCAAATTACATTTAAAAGGCAGTGTACTATTACTAATTTTTTTTCATTAAAAATTTAGACATTATCAGGCATATACCGAAGTCTATTTACCCAATACAAGCATTCTGCAATCCTCCGGCCGCTTATTGTTGTTGTTATTCAGTTCCCGCTGTTCTTTTTTTTTCTTTCATTTCATATAGTTTGTTAGCTATATATCTTAAGCAATCACTTATAGATTGTACTTATTAGTAGCATTAGAATAGCTTTATCAGATATTCATCATGCAGGAGTATCGGGTCGCTGGCTATCTCACTTTTTGACGATTACCACAGCCTGAACAAACTTACCATCCCACGTACAAACCAAGTTTTACTCGCGCACAATGTTCGAACTTGTACTGTATACAACTCTTGGATCAACTGAATTAAATTAAAATATAAAAAGCAAAATGCGATAAAAAAAGTAGGGTTTGTATGTTAATCATATACATTCATTTGCCAGTATTATAATGGCTACAACCTAAAGGAATTATATCGACAAAGCAAGCAGATAGAAAACAACATCCAAATAACACCCAACAAAAGTGAGAATTTAAATGTAATCACAAAGTAAAAGGGACACAAGAAATTACGAGAAAAATCCCAACGTGGAAAAAATCTCATGCAGCAAGGCAGAAAAATCTTCACTACAAAGGAGGAGTACAAAAGTTCTCTTATAAGTAGGGTGGCTAAACACATGTATTATTAGCCTCCACTAAGTAGTAACTTATTTTCTAAAAGCCACCACTAGACTCCTTTTATATAGGAGTTAAAAGACAAAGACTTATGTTATCTAGTCAATATGAGATAAGGACCATATATATAAGAGACCAAAGACTAAAGGTCTGTTTCCACAAACAATGTGAGATTAAGGCTAACATATAAAATTGAGGCAAACATAACAATCTCCACCTTGCATTAATTTTGTTGCAAACAAACAATTCTCCACCTTGAAACGAAATTGAGCAGACTGAATTGTAACCTCCCTATTCAAACTTGATGGCTGCCTCCAAACCGAACGATACTTAAGAAACAAGATTAACTAAGTCCAAGAAATGTTGGAACTTGGATCCAAGGATAGTCTTTGTCATCATATCGGCAACATTATCTAGCATGCTAACCTTCATGACCATAATATCACCATTTGCATTGACTTCTCCAACAAAGTGATATTTAACATCAATGTGTTTAGTGCGCTCGTGGAACATGTTTTCTTTTGTTAAGAAAATAGCACTCTGGCTATCACAATATATCTCCAATCTACGATCATCTTGAGTAAGCTCGTCATAGATACTTCTCAGCCACATTCCTTCCTTCATTGCTTCAATGATTGCCATATATTCAACTTCTGTAGTTGAAAGAGCTACTGTAGCTTACAAACAAGCTTTCCAACTTATAGCAGAGCCACCAAAAGTAAAAAATATATCCAGATGTGGACGTCGAGTATCAAGATCACCCGCAAAATCTAAATCCACATATCCAACGAAATTAGCTATAGAATTTCGAAACTTAAGACAAGTTGTAGATATACCTTTGGGATACCTTAATATCCACTTCACTGCCTGCCAATGCTCCTTCCCTTAATTAGCCATGTAATGACTCACCACGTTAACGACATATGCTAACTCGAGGCGTGTGCAAACCATCACGTACATAATGCTCCCAACAATACTAGCATACGGTGTCTTCTCCATTTTCTCAATATCTTCATTTGAGGTCAGACATTGTCGTGACGAAAACTTGAAGTGTGCACCAAGAGGTGTAGTAACAGGTTTGGCTTTGCACATACCGAATCTCTCTAGACCTTTGTGTACATAACCCTTCTGAGAATGATAAAGCTTCTTAGGTTTATGGTCACACCTGATCTCCATACCTAAGATGTGTTTTGCTGCACCTAAATCCTTCATTTCAAATTATGCACTTAAGTGTACCTTAATCTTGGCAATTTTTGACTTGCTCCTAGCTGCGATGAGCATGTCATCCACATAAAGTAGTAAATACATGAAGGAACCGTCACTGACAGATCTCATGTAAACACAAGAGTCATAATTGCTTCTCTTAAAACTAAGATTTAAAATAAACATATCAAAATGTTTATACCACTGTCGAGGCAATTGCTTGAGACCATACAACGACTTCTGGAGTTTACAAACATAGTCCTCCTTACCTTTAACCTGAAAAACTTGATGTTGCATCATGTAAATTTCTTCTTTTAAATCACCATGCAGGAATGTTGTTTTAACATCCAGTTGCTCCAATTTAAGGTCATTAGATGAAACAAGACCAAGAAGCAGCCGAATGGAACTATGTTTCACAATAGGTGAATAAATGTCAGTAAAGTCAACTCCCGGTACCTGACTAAATCCTTAAGCAACAAGTCTAGCTTTATACCTCGATTCTTCAATTCTGAAAATTCCATCCTTTTTCTTGAACACCCATTTACACTTAATTGCTCTTTTACCTTTTGGTAATTTTGTTAGAATCTAAGTGTCATTCTTTTGAAGTGATTCCATTTCTTCCTGCATAGCTACAACCCATTTATTATAATTTGGAAACGAAATTGCATCCTTATAACTAGCGGGCTCAAAACAACTCTCTGTCTCCTTAATAACTACAAAAGCAAACCTAACAAAGTCTATTTCCTCAATTAACCTTTGTCGAGGTACATGTTGATTAAAACGACGGGGATGGTCAATAGAAATTGAACGAGATGGTTGAACATTATTCATATTGGCTTGTCGCTCCACCTCAACTTGAGTATCTTTAACATCCTAATCATGGCTCTCAGAATATATTTAAAGCTTCACCTTACTTCTAATCTCATTCGTCTCAATGTTATTGTCAAAACATTGGGAACAATCAACTCCTCCTTTTGATGTAGCATAGATGCCTCATCAAACACAACATTTCTGAATATGAAAACTTTGGAAGATTGTGGATTACACAATCTATACCCTTTAACTCCCAGAGTGTATCTAAGAAAGACACACTTGATTTATTCGATTTCTAACTTCCCTTCACTTACATATGCATAAACTAGACATCCAAATACTTTAATGTCACTATAATTTGTCGGCTTACCTGACCAAACTTCTTCAGGTGTCTTTAAACCGATAAATGTATGAGAAGATTTGTTCAACAGAAAACAAGATATTAAGAATGCCTCTGCCCAAAACTTTTTCTCTAGTCTAGAGTTCGAAAGCATGCACCTTGCCCTTTCTAATAGGGTTTTGTTTATCTATTTAGCCATACCATTTTGTTGTGGGGTACCTGGAATGGTCAAATGAACCATAATTCCCTAATCTTTACAATGCTGATTGAACTCTCCTGAATAGAATTCCAAGCCATTATCTATTCTTAATTGTTTCACTTGCTTCCCAGTTTGCTTCTGAATCATGGTCTTCCATTCCTTAAAAGTAGTATAGGCTTCACTTTTATGCTTTAAGAAATATGCCTAAACTTTCATTAAAAAATCATCAATGAAAGTGACCACGTAACGAGCGCCACCAAAAGATGTGATAGCGCATGTCGAGTGCGCTACAAAATTTACCTGACTCTACACATTAAAATTTATAGTTAGGGTGAGTCGGGATCGAATCTACAGGGAATGTTCGGTTAATTTCCATAACCAAAGTTAATTGATGTAAGGTAAATATAAAATGGGGAGGGGGATGGATTTTTATCAATTTAGAAATTAAAGTAAAAGTAAATTATCAGAAACAAATTAAAACAAGCAATCGAAAATGATTAAACTGTCGAATATATGTAAGGTCTGGTTCTAGGTTCAATCTCAGCCTAAACACGATCAAGCGTATTTCATCATCCTAATGTCTTTACAACTCTCTTCGGATTATCAATTTGAGACTAATAGAATGCTCTCCTAATCTCAATTTTCCTTTAGGTTTTGTTTAATCAAGAAATGATCATTAATTAAACCTAACTACCGAATAACCTAGGATACGATCTCTAGGTTTAATTTGGCAGCCGCATTATAAAGTGAAAAATGATCAATATAAGCAGTAACTTCACACGTTCGAGTTATCTAATTTAAGTTATATTATTCCTAACGATATTGGATCATTAGATGCTACTCACAAACATTAAAAGTAACGATTACTGATTACATTCAATGTTTTGCCAATAGGTTCAAAATAAAACAATCAAAATAACGTATTAAGATCATTCATCCCAAAACCCAATCAAATTAACTCCAATAACACAACAATCTGAAAAGAAATTATAACTTTAAAATATAAAAATTGCTTAACTGTGACTTGGCGTTGATATTCTCATTAAATCGGCATCGGGAAACTAGCCTTCCATCTCTATTTTTATACTCTAAGTGTGAGCCATCTTATCCATGCTTCGGTGGTGAAAAAAGGAAAAAGGAAAACCTAGTGCCTCGACCTCTGTTCTATTTCATGCTACTGCCCTAAGCTCCTCTTCATTCTAAATTTCTGATTTATTTTATGCTCCACGTCTACAGTTCATGTTCCTCTTGTTACTGTGCGTGTCATAGTTCATAAACATAGCTTTAAACGTAGATGCTGTCTGTGTTAAACATAGGCATTATCTGCGTTAAACATAAATAGTCTGCGTTGCTCTTCCTTGTTCTATGTTTTGATGTTCCTTTGATGTTGTTCTATGTCTGCATTTCATTTGGCATGGACTATGTTTTGTCATGCACTGCACATCGTTTTATGCTTCCACTTATTGCATGTGTATTTTGCTTGTCGACCTTCCATTATCCTTTGCTTTATACGTGGATCTTTGGTTTAAGCGTGAATTATGATGCCATTAAATTAATATACATCATCATCTTGATTTTCTTGTCTTTACTAACTCCAATATTTCTCGTTCTTATTTTATGAAGACAAGTAAATATTAATCTTCTCAAAATGCCCCAAAGATCAAGCTTTCAACTCACTTTAACTTATTTGCTTCTAAATTGTTCCTAAAATCACATATGAGTCAAAGTGAGTATCTTGACCAATTCTAAGGCATTAATCACTAAGTGTAGCATATAAAATGAATCAAAATTTAAACACATATCAAGTTCCCCCACACTTAGCCTTTGACCGTCCTCAGGCAAATCATCAAGACCAAAATCACAAACTAAAACTTTTATTCATTTTCCATATTTCCTAAGAATCGATAGCCATAAGAAAAGATGAATGACTTTCAAACCCTAAGCAAAAACTCAACATTCAAAGCTTCTACTCATGATCAATCAATATTCACTCCCTTAGAAACTGAGTAATCTAGAGGTAGACTTGGAAAAAAGGTTTTTTAAAAAGATATTTACATAGGTACATTTAAACACCATTCATGATCACAACAATCCACGACTTTGCATATCATTTCATTTCACCACTACTAAAAGTCACATGCATAATCATGAATCAAAGGACTTTTCTAGGGTTTTAATGTGGGCAAAGGTAAGATGAGATGTATTTTGGCCAGTGTAGCATAAAAAGCCATCAAGCTAATGAAGCAAAGTAACACTCAATGAGATAACAAGTGCACATGTTAACATTCATTCAAAACTGGGTACCGTCAGCTATAAAGATTGCAAAAATTATGTTTCACAACTTAATTAAGCTCTCAGGCCTTAATCCACATGAACATAACACAAAAGTGCTCCATTCAAAACCATATAAGCCTCATATACAATATATTCAAACACCCAATCAATACAACTTAAGTAGGATAAATTATTAACAACTTTTCACAATAATGGTATCTCCTCCTTAATGCTTTTGTTCAAACTCACTTTTTTTCCTTCTTTTTTTCTTTTTTTTTCAAAAGTAGAAGTGATAGAAGCTACATCAATATAGTATTCATAACATGGAATTTTAGCAAATATAATCAACCCAGATGTATGCATACCCCCACTCTTAGGCTTTTGTACAATTATGTTCATCAAGAATTAACAAATGCTCCACTAGCTTTAAGACTTGGGTAGGACATTTGGTTAGGTGCATGTCATGTGGTTTATACAAAAGAAAAGGATAATAAAGCTTAAAGGGGTTAGCAAAGGAAAATTCACATAGGTAGGTAGGCTATTTGACTAATGTAGCTCATAATAAACAAAGAATGCCTAATCATTTTCATAAAAATGCATGTGATAAAAATGTAGTCTCGAATAGAAAATCAATGCAAAGTAAGGATGTACATGTCATATAGGTCACACATAACAAACAAAATAGTGAGACTGATATAGATGTGTCAGTCTAATACTACTCAAAACTTCAAGTTTTTGTCTACCACTAGTCACCACTCTTCTAAGAATAATGCACATTAACAAACCACAAGTGCAAAAGTACATGCCAAATTTTGCTATGGATTTTACTAATAAATTCACACTCTAATTATGACTAAATAATCTTAAAAGCAATAGAAAACAAGAAAATTTTTTATTTTGTTCATTTGATTTTGAAAACAGCCTAAGAAGTTACATATGCTACAATTAAGCTAGAAAAACATGCATAAAAACTAATGGACCTCACCCCCACACTTAAAAATTACATTGTCTTCAATGTAAAATCAAATGCAAGAAATGGAGCAGTTAACAAAAAAATAGCAAATGCAAAAATGCAAAAGACAGAAATTAACTCCCCCTGGGTTGCCTCCTAAACAACGCCTTTGTTTAATGTCATTGGCTCGACCTCCAGTTGCATGCTTTAAGTGACACCAATCACATCCTCCAACATCAACACCTCCAAATCCTCCATTTGGAAAATCTCATAATATGGATTTAAACGATGACCATTCACTCTGAATGTCTTGTCAGTTTTGAGGCTCCGTATCTCTACGACACCAAAAGGAAAGACATGAGTGATAAGAAACGGATCAACCTAATAGGAACGTAACTTACCTAGAAAGAGTTTGAGTTTGGAATGATATGGTAACACTTTTTAGCCCTTCGAGAAGCTTTTCCTCGAAGTCATCTTATGATGAAAAGTTTTCATTCTCTCCTTATATATCACTGCATTTTGATATGACTCATTCCTCATCTCTTCCAACTCTTGAAGTTGTAACTTCCTATTCACTCCCACATCATCCAAGTTCATATTGCATCTTTTGATAGCCCAATATGCCTTATGTTGTAATTCAACCAGAAGATGACATGGCTTCCTAAACACTAGCTTATACGGCGACATCCTAATTGGTGTTTTGCAACCTGTCCTGTAGGCCTATAGTGCATCTTCTAGTCATACGCTCCAATCCTTCCTATTAGGCTATACGGTTTTCTCCAAGATTAACTTGATTTTAAGATTTAAGACTTCATCTTATCTGTTAATTTAGGAATGGTATGCAGTAGAAACTTTGTGCGTGATGTGATATTTTCTAAACATTGCTTCCATCACCCTATTGCAGAAGTGGGTTCCTCTATTGCTAACGATGGCTTTTAGTATCCAAACCTAGAAAGAATGTTAGCCTTAATAAAATCAGCAACAACCCTTGCATCGTTAGTCCTAATGGCTTTAGCTTCCACCCATTTAGAAATATAATCAATTGCAAGCAATATATAAGTAAAGCCAAAAGACAAAGGGAGAGGTCTCATAAAATCAATGCCTTAAAAGGTAAAAATTTTTACATAAAAGCAAAGGAGTTTGTGGCAATTAATCCTTACAGGACATGTTACTTGACCGTTGGCATCTATTATAGGAATTGCATAAGATATATGCATCTCTGAACAATGCTATCTAGTAGAAACTACTTTTCAGAACTTTATGAGCTATCCTTTTCACTCCAAAATGTCCTCCACAAGTGTATGAATGGCAGAAGGCTAAAATTGATGATGATTCATTTTCCGGTACACACCTCCTAATAACTTGATTTGCACAGTGCCTCCAAAGATACGGGTCATCCCATACGTAATTCATCACTTCACTCTATAGCTTATCCCTCTGCGCCTTTGACAAACCAACAGGTAATTAATTAGAAACGAAAAAATTGTCAATGTCCAACATACCATGGTGGTGTCTCATCGGTAGAAAATAATTGCTCATCCAGAAAGGTTTCTCGAAGAGGGATATCATCTTCTTCCTTTATCAAACGGATGAGATGGTCCGCCACCACATTTTCTACCCCCTTCTTATCTCTGATCTTCAAGTAGAATTCCTAAAGGAGGAGAATCCATTTGATCAACCTCAGTTTTGCTTCTTTCTTTTTGAGTAAGTATCATAAAGCTACATGATTAGAATAAACAATCACTTTAGCACCAAGAAAATACAATCAAAAATTTTCCAAAGCAAAAATCACATATAATAATTCTTTTTCAATCGTGGAATAATTAAATTGAGTTAGTTTTAGAGTCTTTAAAACATAGTAGATTGCATGCAAAGCTTTTCCCACTATTTGTCTTAGAACTGCCCTCATTGCATAATCGCTCGCATTACACATGATCTCAAATGGGAGGTTCTAATATGGTAGTTGAATTACCGATGGAGATGTCAGAAGATACTTAAGTTTGTTCAATGCTACTTTGCACTTCTTGTTGAACTCAAATGAGACATCTTGTTGAAGAAGCTTGCATAGTGGTGTGACTATCTTCGAAAAGTCCTTAATGAACCTCTGATAAAAATCTGAATGCCTAAGAAAAGAATGCACTTCCCTCATAATAAAGGTACAGGAAAAGAAGAAATAAGATCAACTTTGGACTTGTCTACTTCAATACCCTTAGCAGATATCACGTGGCCTAAAACTATACCTTGATTTACCATAAAATGACATTTTTTAGTTCAACACAAAGTTAGTTTCTATACATCATTGCAAGATAATGGCAAGATTTTCAAGACATTCATCAAAAGAAGATCCATACACACTAAAATCATCCACAAATAACTCAATAATCTTCTCAACATATTTTGAAAAAAATGCTTACCATACACCTTTGGAACGTGGCGGGTGCATTACATAATCTGAATGGCATCCTTCGGTAGGAAAACGTACCGAATAGGCATGTAAATGTGGTATTCTCCTAATCTTCCGGTGCGATCGAGATCTGAAGATAACTTGAAAAGCCATCTAAAAAGAAACAATAATCATAACTAGCCAATCTCTCTAGCATTTGATTAATAAAAGGAAGGGGAAAATGGTCTTTACGAGTAGAAGAATTTAACTTTCTATAATCAATACATACTTACCACTCGGTTTGCAATTGGGTGGGAACCAACTCACCTTTTTGGTTTGTCACAACGGTGATTCCAGACTTCTTTGAAACCACTTGGATAGGACTTACCCACTTACTGTCAAAAATCGGGTAGTTAACCCCAACATCGAGAAGCTTCAACACCTCCTTCTTCATAACTTCCATCATTGGAGGATTCAGCTTACGCTGAGCTTGACTTATCGATTTTGCATCCTCCTCCAATAAAATGAGGTGCATGCATATGGAAGGACTTATCCCTTGGATATTTGCGATAGTCCACCTGATGGCCTTCTTATGCTCTCTCAGCATTCGAACCAGCCTCTTCTCCTGATTTGAAGTCAACTATGCCGAAATAATAACTAGGAGAGTCTGCTTATCTCTTAAATAGGAATACTTCAGATATGTACGGAGTGACTTCAATTCTAATTTTGGTGCCTGCACATCAGAAGGTAACAACTTTTGGTGAGCTTTAGGTAGTTGTATAGAAGCCAAATCATACCTTTATGGAGAGCTTTCCAATGAATCCAAGGCAGCTGTCATTTCCATAAGCTCTTCTCCCATCTCAACATCATTGTTGGCTTCTACTTCCATATTCTCAGTTAAAACCATTTCCAAATGATCCTTGCAACTTAATTTAATCATTTCCTACACTAAGGGATCGATCACATCAACAGAAAAAACACAATGATCATTAGAAGGATGTTTCATGGCATCAAAAATATTGAAATGAATCACTTTCCTATTAAATTATATTGTGAGGGTGCCCTCACGAGCATCTATCTAAGTTTGAGTTGTATTAAGAAACGATCTTCCCAACAAGATAGGTATTGGATTACATAAGGTGTCATCATTCATATCCACAACATAGAAATCAACAGGAAACACTAACTTATTTACCTGCCCCAAAACATCCTCAACCACACCATTAGGATAAAGATTAGTGTGGCCAGCTAGTTGTATGATTACACTCATTTCTTTCAATGGACCTAAATTCAAAGAAGCATAAATCGAAAGAGGCATCACATTAGTAGAAGCATCCAAATCCAACATAGCTTTATTGATCACAGTATTACTAATTTTCCAAGGAATGGTAAACATACCTGGATCCCAGTATTTTGGAGGCATCTTCTTTCTGAATATTGCCGACATATTCTCACCTATCATCATTTTATCACTACCCCTCAATTTTCTCTTATGTTTACACAGTTCTTTGAGGAATTTGGCATACCTTGGTACTTGCTTGATTGCCTCGAGCAAAGAATATTGACTTCCACCTTTCAAAAAGTCTCCAATATCTCTTTATCTTTCTCCTCCTTATTTGGTCCTTTCAATCTGCCCGAAAAAACTGGAAGATTAGTTTTAATAATATTGGGACCGTTGAAATTTAACTTTATACTCGATGACGAATTTTCTACCTTTTCCAATTCCTTCTCAATCTTTTCCTCTATAGCAATCCATGATGGGGTTCTCTTAGGACCCTCAATCTCCTTCTCGACCCTCAGGGTTATAGCATTGACATTCTTCAAGTTTACCTCGGGTTGGGATGACAGTTTTCCTCCACTTTGCGATTCTAGGCGATTGAGCCTCACTATCACCTGACCTATTTGATTTTCCAAATTTAGTGTACTTGCTTTTAATTCCTAATGGATTTGTTGTACACTTTGATTAAGTTGTTGTATACTTTGTTGTAATTACTGCATATCCTGTTGAAATTGCAGATTTTTAGCAGCAAGATTCTTAATAAGTTCTTCTAAAGATGTACCTGAATTGGAAGAAGAAGCTTTCTATGCTCTTTGTTTCCTTGGTTGAAATCCTTGTGCTCCTTTCAAATGAATTTGGAAGAAATTTTGATGTTAGTTTCCTCTATAACTCAAGTTGGGGTGATCCCTCCAACTTGGATTATATGTCTACGAGTACGGGTTGTATTAGTTTAGGAAGTTCCCTTCTGCAGCATTCACGTATTCCATACTTCCTTCTTGTAATGTCAGGCACTCATCAATTGGATGACTCGTGTTTGCACATATTTTGTACACTTTCAATTGTGTCTCACAAATGACGTGAGTTCATCTGAACAATGTTCAATGGATGAAGTGTTTACCTCGTTTACTTCTCGAACATCATTGCGAGTGCCAAATTGTTAGATGTTAGTGGCCATCTGCTAAAGTAATATCCTGGCTTCAATGGGAGTCTTCTCGCAAAGTGTCCCACTGTTCGCTACATCAACCAAACTCCTCTCCATCAGTAATAATCCTTTATAGAAATATTGGATGAGAAGTTGCTCTAGTATGTTATGATGCGGACAACTGGCACATAACTTCTTGAACCGCTCCGAATACTTATAAAGAGTTTCTACATTATGTTACTTTATGCCACATATCTCCTTCCGAATACTTACCATTTTTTAGGCTAAAAAATATTTCTCTAGTAACAGTCTCTTCATCTCCAACCAAGTATTTATGCTCTTCGCTGGTAAATCAAATAGCCAATCTTTTGTTACATCTTTAAGTGAGAACAGGAAGACTCTCAATATGATCTACTTGTTCGTCATCCCAGGAGGCTTTATGCTTAAACAAACCACATCGGGCTCCTTGAGATGCTTGTGAGCATCCTCACCTGCAAAACCATGAAAATTGGGTAACAAATGAATTAATCTAGAATTTAACTCAAAGGTAACATGTTCAACAAAATTAGGAAATGTAATGCATAGGGGTTTTTGGGTTAAGTCTGGTGTAGCCAATTCTCTCAACATTATCAGATTTGCCATAGTTGCTTCAGATTTAGATTCTGGGTCTACCACTGAAGATGTTCTTGCTCCTCTTTTTAACCTCCGTAGTGTTCTCTCAATCTTTGGATCAAGTTGCTCAATTTCTTTACGAGGAGATCTGGTCTCTACTATACACCAACACTTACAAACTTTTAAAAGTTATCAAATAATCAAAAAGAAAAAAACATATTCACAAAACATTAACTAAAATAAAATACGAAAATTAAACTACCATAGTCCCTGATAATGATGCCAAAATTTGACAACGCAGGTTGAGTACATTGTAAAATTTAACTGACTTTGCATACTAAAATTTGTAGTTAGAGTGAGTTAGGATCGAATCCATAAGGAACGTTCAGTTAATTTTCATAACCAAAGTTAATTGACGCAAGGAAATATTAAAGGGGGATTTTTTGGATTTTTAGCAATTTAGAAATTAAAGTAAAAGTAAACTATAAAAAAAATTACAACAAGCAATCGAAAATGATTAAACTGTCGAATATATGTAAGGTCTAGTTCTTGGTTCAATCTCGGCCTAAACATGATCAAGTATATTTCATCATTATAATGTCTTTACAACTCTCTTCAAATTATCGATCTAAGACTAATAGAATGCTCTCCTAATCTCAATTTTTCCTTAGGTTTTGTTTAATAAAGAAACGATCATTAATTAAACCTAGCTACCAAATAACCTAGGATATGATCTCTAGTTTTAATTTGGTAGCCGCATTACGAAGTAGAAAATGATCAGTATAAGCAGTAACCTCACACGTTCAGGTTATCTAACCTAAGTTAGGTTGTTCCTAACGATATTGGATCATTAGATGCTACTCATAAACATCAAAAGTAACGATTACAAATTACATTGAATGTTTTAGCAATAGGTTTGAAATAAAACAATCAAAATAACGTATTAACATTATTCATCCTAAAATCCAATCAAATCAACACCAACAACATAACAATCTAAAAAATTTACAACCTTAAAATGATAAAAATAGTTTAACTATAACTTGGCGTCAATATTCCTGTTGAACCAATGTTGCGAAGCTAGCCTTCCATCTCCATTTTTATGCTCTATGCGTGAGCCATCTTCTCCATACTCTATTGGACAAAAAACAAAGAAGAAAACCTAACGCCTCCACCTTTGTTCTATTTCATGCTATTGCCCTCACCTCCTTTTCAATCTGATTTTTTGATTTAATTTATGATCTACATCTATTGTTTATGTTCCTTTCATTACTATGCGTGTCACACTTTCATAAACGCAGCTATAAACATAGATACGTTTGTGTTGCTCTACCTTGTTTTGTGTTTTGATGCTCCTTTGATACTGTTGTGTATCTATGTTTCGTTTGGTGTGGACTACGTTGTCATGTATAGCACGTCGTTTTGTGCTTCCACCCACTGCATGCGTATTTTGCTTGTCCACCTTCCATCATCCTTTGCTTTCTACGTGGATCTTCGGTTTATGCGTGAATTATGATGCCATTAAATTCACGTACACCATTATCTCGATTTTCTTGTATTTATTTGCTCCAATATTTCTCATTCTTACTTCATAAAGATATTTGAATATTAATCTTTGCAAAATGGCTTAAATATCGAGTTTTCAACTCACTTTAACTTTTTTGTTTACAAATTATACCTAAATTTACATATGAATTAAAGTGAGTATCTTGAGCAATTCTAAGGCATTAATCACTAAATGTTGCATATCAAATGAATAAAAATTTAAACACATATTAAAATGCCTCACGAGACGACCTCCAAACATCAGTATTGATGTAATCAAGAGTTCCTTTAGTATTGTGTTTTGTCGGAGTAATAAAAGAATTTTTTTTTTGTTTATCAAATAAGCAATGTTCACAAAAATCTAGTTTACTAACCTTTTGGTCTCCAAGTAGTCCTTGCTTGCTCAATTCAGAGAGGCCTCTCTCACTCATATGGCCTAACTGCATATGCCATAATTTTGTTACTTCTTCATCAGACACAGATGATTTAGTAATTGTAGACTAGCCTTGAACGATCTTGCGTTTCAAAATGTAGAGTTTTCCTTTCCAATAGCCTTTTATGACTACTAGTGATCCTCTGATGATCTTCAGCGAACCATTCCTTCTGACAAACTCACAGCCATTGTCTTCTAAGGTGATTAGAGAGATCAAAATTTTCTTCACATTAGGGACATGCCTTACATTTGATAATGTTCTCACTATCCCATCATGCATCTGAACTTTTATACTTTGTATGCCTGCAATCCTACAAGTGTTGTCATTCCCCATCATTACTACTCCTTGATCGAGTGGTTCATATATGTGAAACCAATCCTTGTGAGGAGTCACATGGAATGAACAAACTGAATCCATGGTCCATTCTTGACTTCGGTCATTATCAACTTGAGCTATCACATCAACTTCTTCACCCTTCTTTGTAGAATCAGCCACTAGAGCGAAGTCATCATTATAGGTGGAAACATTAGCCTCATCTGACTATTTATGCTTATTCTTGCCTACATTGTCTCCTTTCTAATTCTTTTTCTTCAATTTGCGACAATCATCCTTAATATGAACTTACTTCTTACAATAGTTGCAGCGGAGATTTTGATGTTTTGACTTGGATATCGCTTGTGAACTTCTTTCATTATTCCTTTCAATCAATCAACCTCTTGTATGTAAACCTCCTACATGTTTCTCATGCTTTGAATTGTCCATTCTTTCTCTAGCTAACAAACTAGAACAAACTTCATCCAAGGTAATAGTATCCTTTTCATAAAGCATAATTTCACGAAAACTATTATATGATGTTGGCAGATGATATAACAAAAGCATAGCCAAATCCTCATCATCGGTTTTAAGATCACGATTTTCTAAATCATTGATAATCTCCTTGAATTCTTCAAGATGTAGTTTAATAGACTTATCTTTTAGTAATTTATGTGAGTACAACCTGGACTTAGCGTATAAGCGGTTTGCTAGACTCTTTGTCATGAGAAGTAATTCAAGCTTCAACTACAAACCACTAGCGGTTGCCTCCTTACTTTCTTCTTGAAGAATCTCTATTGACAAGTGTAGCTGCATTTGAGTGAGTTCCTTTAAATTCTTCCTCTCCTTCTCTAGGTTTGAACTAAACATCTTTTCCACCACAAGTAGTGCCTCATCCAAATCAAGACTAAAAAAGATTGCTTTCATCTTGATTTGCGACATAGAAAACTTTGTGCTATACGTGAGTAATGGAATATCTAACTTTGTTGATGTTGAAGCCATCACTGCTTTTATACCAATTTTTTGTAATAGCTACAACCTAAAGGAATTATATCAATAAAGAAAGCAGATAGAAAACAACATCCAAATAATACCCAAAGGAAGCGAGAATTTAAATGTAAGTATAAAGTAAAAGGGGTACAGGAACTTACAAGGAAAACCCTAACACAGGGAAAAATGTCGGGTAGTAACCAGAAAATCTTCACCATAAAGGAGGAGTACAAAAGTTCTCTTACAAATAGGGTAGCTAAACACTTGTATTATTAGCCTCCACCAAGTAGTAACTTATTTTTTGAAAGCCACCACTAGACTCCTTATATATAGGAGTTAAAGAAAAAAGGCTTATGTTATCTATCCAATATGGGACAAGGACCATATATATAAGAGACCAAAGACTTAAGGGGGATAAAGACCATATATATAAGAGACCAAAGACTTAAGGGGGATAAAGACCATATATATAAGAGACCAAAGACTTGAGGTCTATTTCCACAAACAATGTGGGATGAAGGCTAACATACAAAATTGAGGCAAACATAACACCCACTAAAAGATACATCCATTTTTAGCATGACCATGTTAAGACTATTAACATGGAAACAGATGGTGCAATGCATTAGAGTTACCATACAAACACTCTCTAATTGTAAGATACAAATATTAATTTATAATTTAGGATGTATAAGATTGGAATCCAAACAAGTTCTACTTTTAATTGCTTGAATTTCTTTATTGACACATGAAACAAAAAGATAGATGGATATTTATACGTGAATCAAATCACTTATAATCACATATATAAATTTATTGTAGTTACTACACAATCTCATATTTACTTTTATGCTTCAAAATATTTAGGTAGAGAGTGCATAGATGCCAAAGGATAATTAAGTATTGGTCAAAAAGTATGCTTGATGTCTAGACAAATGTTTCTTAGTACAATATTCTTCTTTTAAGTTTTATTGACTCAATCTCTTATCATTTCAAGACATTTATCATCTACCTAATTGAATTCATAATTTGAGTTTATTATCATGCTTACAACTTATTGAAATTTTAGTTGTTTCTCTATTAATTATAAATACTCTTAACCATAACCAAATAATACAACAATAACAACACAACCAAATAATGTAAACTTTAATAAATTATTGGACATTTATGGTGAGCTATGTGTGAGATCCTTATGATATGTTAATGAGAAGAATTGGTCATTAGTCCAATAGAAATCGCTCATTTGCAAGTAGAATGCACCTTATTATATCAGTCCTCGTCATTCTTTATGTCTACTAGCTATCATATTTAACGTTGTCTAAAAAGATCACCAACGGTATTGAGAAGCTCTTAAGGAACTTACCATGGTCAAGGGATACCTTAAAAAAGCCCTATGCTAAAGTTAAAAAGGAAAATGTCTATTTACCTAAGTTTTATGGTGGGTTAGGTATTCCCCCTATCTCTATGCTAAATAAGGTTATATTTGCTTAGCAAATATAGAGAATTATTACAAATACTTATTCCCTATAGTTTAAATAAATTTGTGGCAATTGTTTAAAAGGTAAAAATCTCTAGAACTTCTAGAAGCAACTCTTTTTAGTCTATGCTACAACTATTAAAACTCATATCTCTAATGTAGAATGAAATTAAAATTGTTATAGGCAATGGTGACTCATAGCTCTAGTATGACAACTGGTGTAATGATGGTCATCTATATCTCATACCCTCCTTCAATAGCTTTATATTGTCTTTTCCTAATAATTCCAAGGTCAAAATCATTATAAATAGGAATGCTTGGGACTTTAATAGTAGGGGAAGTAACATCATTTAGGCTAGCAATCCTATATATAGTCATTTCTCTTCCAAGGAAGATAAAACTATATAGTTAAGACCATATAGTGGAAGTAGAGGAATGCTTGGGATGCACAATCTACTCTTTTTGGAAATAGAGTAACGCAAAAATATTTTGCAATAATAAAATGGAAACGCAAAGCTTTAAGCTTAGAAACCTTATTTGGATTAGAGAGTTGTAATCTAGTTTAGTAGCTATTATCTTGCTTACTACTTCACAATCCTTCTTTATAAGTTGGGGGTGAACCTATATGGCTATTGGTTTCCAAAAGTAATTTTCAAAGGTTTAAGTCTTATGTAAAAACTTTTGTGTGTGAATCTGTAAATGATTGTAAACCTGGTTGTTCCTTTCTAAAAATATATTATTTATTTTGTTTTTGAAAAAATGTGTGAAATCCTTCTAGAAAAGGTTAAAATTATAAATGATCTTTCAAAAGCCATATGTTGCGGTCTAAACAAAACAATATAAATTAAATTCTATCTAGACCAATTAGAGGTAAGTGCACCCCGTCGACAAGTAATATAAATCGGTAAGAACCGGATATCGTACCCAAGGGAAAATTTTCCAACACGTAAGACAATTAAATTAAACGATGAAAAATTACTCAGACGATC
>JAOQMP010000209.1:22979845-22992135 GCA_027563575.1 Erythroxylum pedicellare | reverse complement strand
AATTGATGAGGGTGGTTGAGAGAATTTAAGTTTCCAATAAATAAGATTGGTTGTGAAGGGCTTTAGGTCCTGTTTCAGAGGTTTTGGCCGCGATGAAGTCAAGAGTTTGCCGCGGCATAATAAACCCGAAGGTGTTTGACCTTCATGCGGTAACTTCACCGCGGCGAAGATAATTTCCAAGGTTCTCCGCGGTGTAATTAACCTGAAGGGAACATATGGGATTTCTCCCACATGTTCCCCACGGCGACTTGCCTTGCTTCTGATGGGTTTTAGCTTTAAATCACAAGTCTTCCTCCACGCTCATGTTCTCATTACTCCGATGTTGGGCTCCGAAAATAAGGTCCAACAATATGCAAATGAAAGATGGTATATTAAGACACATAACAGATGGAAAAGTTTAGAGAAAATGAGGATGAGAAAGTTGTCTTGTTGGTGCTCTTCTTTTTTTTTTCCCATATGTTGGCTTTTTATGCGTTTGATAGTGTATAGGTTGGGCTATTGGGTAAGTTATGTTTTATTACTATGTGGGCTTTACAGTATGTGGACTTTACAGTATGTGGGCTTTACAGATCTCTCTTAAAAGAATTTCGTACTTGAAATTAAAGTACGTACCTAAGGATCCAAACAAATGAGGATATTGACATCAAACTTCGTCCTCTTCCTTCCAAGTTGCCTCTTTTGGAGAACGATGATGACTCCATAAAACTCACACCATTGGAATCTCCCATCTCCTTAATTTCCTAAGGTTTCTATCCAATATCTCCATTGGCTCTTCTTTATAGGTCATGTCATTTGTAACTTCGATCTCAATCATTGATATAACATGAGTAGGATTTGATCGGTACCATCTTAACATCAATATATGGAACATATCATGAATTTAGGATAACTCTGGTGGTAACGATAATCTTTAAGGATTTAGAATGTCTCCGGTAAAAATAATGTCTCAAATTCTAAGAGCATGTACAATCTCTACTAACGACAGGCATAAGTTATCACCTTTCCATACTTTACCAATACACACCCAAACCTATCCTCGAAGAATCAATATATGCCTCAAAACCTCTGCCACTCGATAGTAGTACCAAAATTGGGCTAGAAGTTAATCTCCATTTAAGTTCCTAAAAACTCTCTTAACACTGATTGGTCCACTCAAACTGAACTCCTTTGTTCAATAGTTTAGTTAACGGGCTTATTATTATCGAAAATCCTTCTACAAATCTCTGATAATACCCAGAAAGTCCTAGAAAAATTCCTTACTTCTGATATATTTCTATGTGTTCCCACTCCATAATTTCCTTTATCTTAGAAGGATTGGGCATCACTCCCTCTAGGGACAACACATGTCTAAGCTCCATCCAAAACTTACACTTATTCAACTTTGCATATAATTGTCTCTCATTCAGAATTTGCAATAAAATCCTCAAATATTGCTCATGCTCCTCTTTACCCCTCAAATACACTAATATATCATCAATGGATACCATCACAAACTAATCCAGATCCAGATAAATGTTGTATAAATGTTAATTTGATAAATAACAAACAAATATATAATCTTGTCAAGATTTCATTCATTTAAAATTCAAATTGAATGACTAAAAAACATTAAAATTTTATTTTAAATACTTTAAAGTATTAACACGATTTTACTTTCTTTACTAGGCTTGAAAAGGATGAAAAAAAAAGTTAATAAAGAAAGTAAGTCAAAATTGTGTATTCTATCTCAAATCATAATTTTGATTTAGCACCATATAATATATTATAACTTAAATATGTTTGATAGACGAATTCCATCTTACCTTCATTACTTGATGGATATTTATCTCTATTTAGAAAAATGGATTGATACTATTATAAAGTCAAAGAGGGCAGAAGAGAGTAGGACTGTCATATAGGCCGATATCATATGCTTCTCATTTCCAATTTAAAGTTCTCTCTCTTTCGTACACTTCATTGCACTGTCGTTGTTATCTATCATACCAGTCGTTCCTCGTATCTCTCTCTTCCCTCATATCATTATCTTTTTTTCTTCTTCTATACATCACAATTTGGTCCTCTTTGACTCAAACATTTGTTCTCTTCCTTCCAATAAAGGTTAGTACTCTCTACATTTTTGTTTTCTAATCACCCTCGTTTACTATTTTTATTTTCATATTTAAATATTATTTTATTCTTATAACTAATTTCCATAATATTTCATCATAAACCGATCCAAAATATAAAGAACTAAAGCAAAATAATAGCTCCAAACCAAATAGGAAGTTGACAAATATATAACATTTTTTTCATCGAAATTGGAATTAACAGGAAATACCCTTCATCTCTTGTACCTACGAAGTTTCTCTAGTTAATCGAAAGCTACTCTTAATTCCCACTTCTTATGATTTTATGGACACATTTTTTGTTCAAAAAATGTATTAGAACACATATAGGTTATGTGCTTGTATGCTTTCAAAGTTGAGACACCTCTTAAACATAGTTATATTTTTAGTTCCCTTTTGGCTGGTGTTTTTCAAATAAGTTATTAGCATGATATCCACTTAATCAGTTGTTCTTCGTGTCATCCTTTTCCATATGTTGTAGGATTTGCTATAAATTATTACACAATTACTTTTAACGTTTTAAAAATTAGACGTGAAATTAAACTGATAAGACAAGAGGTTTAAGGTTTAAAAGGTTCATTTGGTGTTAGACAATCATAAAATCGGTTAAACATTGAATAAAATTAAAAAATTTAAAATATGATTGAAACATATTGTCCTTATCCATCAAAGAATTTGAAGTTTAATTGAAAAAATAGGTCCTTAAATGAAAATTAATTTATTTATTTTAGTTATAAGAACTTGATAAATGAAAATTAATTTATTTATTTTAGTTATAAGAACTTGAGAATTTACAAAAGTGGACTGATTAATTAATAAAATGATCAATTTTTAATAAAAAATTCTTAAAATAAATTGAACTAGAAAGTTAAAAACTGAACCAAAAAGTTAAACAATTCAAACATTACAAGAAAATTACAGATTACCAACGGAACATTACCGACGTAAACAAGATCATAGTAAATTAGCGACAAAAATTGATTTTCTGTCAGTAACATTGTCAAAAAAAATGGTATTTTGAGATGGAAAAATATCCATCGATAAAGGAGGAGGGAAATTGTCCTAGCAATATTGATGATGAAATATAGCAACGGAAGAGCGATGGCTGTCGGTAAAATAGGAGGCAATGGTTGGCAGCAAAAATAAGCATTGCGGTGTACCAACGAAAGCAATGTCTATCAGTAAAATTGAATTAAAAGTCATTGTTTGCTTCAGCTTCAATGTTTTTAATAAAAAGAAAACAACATCGTTGGTTTAACACCAAACGACGTCGTTTTCGTTTAACCTAAATCGTCCCCAAAACCCCCTTTGTCCATCATCTTCTTTATTCTTTCTTCTTTCTTCTTCATTTTCTGCTATATCACCATCAGTCTTCATCCATCCTTCGCTCTTGTTCATTGTTCGTCATCCATCGTCCATGCTTTGTTCTCATCCATCGTCCATCGTCTTCAGTTAAGTGGAGGTTAGTTGCTATTAATCGCGTTTATAAGAACATCAGTTTAGGTATTGCGTGTTATTTGAACTATGGTTGGTGAATAATGTGTTTGTGTGTTATTTGAACTATGGTTGGTGAATAATGTATTTGAACGTGTCTATGTTGGTGAATAATGGAAAAATACAGTAGTTTTTCTATTATTTAGAGATGAATTCGGGTTGCCTACAAAATGTTTGATGAAATGTCTAAATCTATATCCTATAACGTGTCCCTCATTTATGATGAATTTATGCTATGTTTTAGTTGTCTACATTTCATATGAGAGATACATTAAGACAGATGAAATGTCAGAAAAATAAAGAAAAAAATGAACTGAAGAAATAAAAGTTAACCAATTAACTTTTAGGTTTGCTTCCACTTGTCTTCTCAAACAAGGGGTCATTAGACTTCAAATATGATTATATTTCATATATTATGACTACTTTTATTTTTACACAACCTATTGAAAATATGTTTTTCCACATGCTTTCTAATCTTAAGGTTTAAGAAACTCATGTGACAAAGAAACTATCACCCATATTTATTCTAACATGAGTTCTATTATTACTATCTTTTTATTTAAATCTGTTATCTATTAGCAAATTGATAAGAGGATCTCTTTTTTCTGATTATAATCAAACTTTCACTAGATATAGAACCTATAAACTTAGAATAATCAACTTAGATAGAACAATGTTAGGCTTATATCACTTAAATACACGTCCTACCAATCTAACTTCATCATCACCCCTCACTCAGCTAGCAAAACTATATCTAAAACATCTCTTGCTTTTTTTTGATTTAATGAAATAATATTATTAAGTCTAATTTATGAAATTATAGAATGGAATTGCTTTAATTCCTAGATTAAAACTAATACAATTTGTTGATGTTTTGTTGCTTTTAATCCCAACTTTGTCCTTGATGTTTTCCATATGGCTAAGAAGCGAGTATTGCATTTCTCTTCTAGTATAATTGCTAGTTCTTATTGTTTTGAATTAGTTCAAATGGACACTTGGCGGCTTACGTCAACATCAATTTTTTCTAGTCACCAATTACTTTCTTACAATGGTAGATGAATTTGGTATAATTATTTGTGCTACATTTGATAAAAAAATCAAAAGTTAACAACATTAATCTTGTCTTTTTATCAATTTGTTCTTACTTAATTCCAAATACAAATCAAAACCATTTGAATAGAATTGTATCTATTGTGTTTAATGTGAAGGCCTTTTCTTATTATGTGACGAATCCCAATCATTTAATAACCATTTAAAATTATTAAAAAAATGAAATTGTAAGACATAAAACCAATACAAACTATATCAAGATACAATATCCCAACACCATGAGCATTTAGGAACATTCATATAGTTAAGACCAAATAATAGGTTCTTAAACAACCAAATTAAGTAAAAAGATGCAAAAATGTTAATAGAAGCATTACATAAGAATAATGCTTATTATAAAAAGTATATTCTTAAAATATTGTAAGTATAGTCATCATGTCACTAAATAAAACTCTAACTCAATTTTCTAATAAAGAAGAACCTCATGAACTTTTATACTATGAAACATCAAGCCAAATAACCAAAAATAAATAGAAGTGACACAATTTGACCTATCAAGTCTTGACAAAATTTTCATCTAATTCGTTATGAACATTAACCTAAACACTGAAACTTATAATAGCATTTGTAAGAGGCCCAAGAAATTATAAACCTACAACCATAACATGCAACCATAAATTTAAGGACACAACACAAAGGTAAATAATTAACATAGTGCTAAAATGTGATAAACCTAATAAAATACTGCATCTAATTATAATTTATTTCATAGAGTGACCAAAAAGAGAAAACAGAGAAATCCTAAAGATCTTTTCTATTCAAATTCTAATTTATAATATGAAGATCCATATTCCACTCAACTAATCGAATATAGTACAAATCATTTTGAACAAATAAAAAGCAAGATAAGGTCAATTACACTGTAATAAAACTAAAAAAAAAAGTCGACATCTCTTTGTCACAACAATGGTTAGAAAGTACAACTCTTAGAAAAAGCCAACTTATACATAGTTCTAACAAATCAAAGTCACTTTAAATGTCATAAATAACTAAATAAAATCAAGTACAACATATACCATGCATCATTTGATTAACCATCATTTTGTCTTCCCTAAGCTGGCCTTGAATTATTTACTAGTCTAACACTTTAAGTCATAACACCATTATTAGATTCATAAATAATAAATAAAAACTTTTATGAATAATTAAATGCATAAATGATAGCTTCAAAAAACCCATTTGCATTTACCTGTTACTATTTAAAAATATCTATAAGTAGATTGATGTAGATGTCACCAATGAAATTGATAACAACTCTATCTTTCTCTTCTTCTTCACACAAAAATCTCTTTGCAAATAAAGTAAGCACATTTTTGTTCAATGTAATATTTTCATCTATGTTTAATACCTATCTTGAGTTTTATACTCTAAAAAAAATCTAAATTACTTTTCAGTTATGCATTTAATTATGAATCTAATTTAAACAAATGAACATAAAAATAAAACTTAATTTTAATGTAGGGACAAGTTTTAAAAAAAATTCTTAGTTAAATATAAATCCACATGTCCCTAATTTGTTGAAACATAAAATGCATCAAGTTATGTCAATTTACTTGATAATAATCATTAACAAGGATTAATGTTGAACTATATTGTAGAGTTCAAGAAAATATGCTATCAAAATGACACAATACACACACACACATATGCATAGAGAGAGAGAGAGAAAGAGAGAAGAGAAGAATTAACTTAATCACCAAAAATATATTCAACTGCATAGGCTAGGTCACAATGTTTCCTTTTACAGGAAATAAAAGGTAATAAAATAATAAAGACTCAATACAAAAGAATGCTTCCTGTTGGACCACAAATTGGTGAATTCAAATGGAGTGCTTAAGCTTAAAGAAAGCTGCACCTCTCATAACCCCACTTCCAATGTATAGCTCATCCTCATCAATGTCACTTATATAGGTCTTATATATAATTTTCCTCCCCCTTAGAGACTTTAAAAATCACATCTTCTTGTTGAAATAAGCTCCTTCTCATGTAATTCATTCATCTACATCTCATAGGTTAGTGGTTAGAAAAGCTTTTCCAATGGTATTGCCCTTAATTTTTATATTTTTATCTACAATATTTCTTGCAGGCCGTGTTTTGTGTTGAAGAGCATCAATAATGGTCCAAACTCACTCATCTTCTTTATAGTTTGCGATTATCTATCTATCAAGGTAAGTCATTCAACTAAGTATTGCATACAATGTAATCGATTTTGTGTTGTTTTTTGCAATTTTACCTATAAGAATGATTGATGAGATTTTAGGGTGGGGTTTAATAGCCCCATGTCAAATAAGTTTGTATAATTATGGATGATTTGAGGCATAATAAACCCCTAGGATGGTATATAGGTTGAAAACTCGTGATACAGCTTCCATAAGGCTTAGCAATGAAAAATGTCACGAGCTTAGGAGTCACAGTGAGAACTTGCTTTCTCGTTTCATATGGTGTGACAATGCCATGTAACATAGTGCTTGCTTAAAATCAAACTTTAGAAATCAACTTGTAAGTGATTAATCAAAACATAGTTATCTTGGTTTTGTATATTGTTGTTTGGAATATTGTTAGAATGATTGATAACTATATGTATGAGTTACATAAGTATTTACTACATGTCGATTGAGTTTGTATAATTATGGATGATTTGAGGCATAATAAACCCCTAAGATGATATATAGCCTAGAAACCCATGATACAGCTCCCATGAGGCTTATCGATGAAAATTTTCACCATCCTAGGCGCCACAGCGAGAACTTGCTTTGTTGATTCATATGGTGTAACAATGCCACATATCATAGTGCTTGTTTAAAATCAAACTTTGGAAATCAACTTGTTGGTGATTAATGCAAACATAGTAATCTTAGTTTTGTATACTGTTGTTTGGAATATTGTAAGAATGAGACTGTTGTTTGGAATATGTATAAATTACATAAGTATTTACTGCATATCGAATGAGACTGTAGTAGTATGTATGACAACGAGACTGTGGTAGCATGTATGATGATGAGATTCATATATCATCGTATAGAGACAACGGTAGCATGTATGATGACGAGATTTAACGAGGTATCGAGAAATCTTAATATTCATGGTATTCGCAGGAATCCCATACCTGTAGATGTTGATGATGATTCTGACGATGGAGAGGATGATGAGTATTTTGATGAGCCTATGCATAGGCATCCTAAAGCGCTTGTTAAGAGAGATCAGCAAAGATGGGAGACTGGAACGAGGACGGAAATTTCCAAAGAGTTTCTAGATTGATTGGCTATTGTAGAGGAAATTTTAGATTTCAACGATGTACTTGAAAATAAATAGGTGCAATTGGTGGCTACTAGATTTTGAAATAGGGCCAAAGGTTGGTGGAAATAGTTAAAATTAACCCAACAAAGTTTAGGGAAGTCTAAAATCTTCACATGGGAAAAGATGAAGAAACATATACATGTTAATTTTCTGCCCTACAATTTCTAGCGATTGATGTAGCAAAGGTTGTAGAATTTGAAGCAGGGCACAAGATCAGTAGATGAATATATTACTAAGTTGTATTAACTCCTAGTCAGAAAAGAAATTCAAGAGACTGAGGAGCATTTGGTGGCAAGATACATTGGCAGGCTAAGAATGCAGATCTAAGATACCATTAACATATTACATCATGTTTATGTTTCAACAGCGCATTAGAGAGCATTAGTGGTGGAGAAACAACAGCAACGTGAAAATTCTGGTAACACAGGAAGTGTTAGCGGTGGCAGTGACAGTGGCAGTAACAGTGGTGTTGGTGGCAGTGGTAGTAATCGTGCAGGCGCTAGTGGTTTTGTTAATAATCCTACTAGGTTCAACAAACCTGGAACTAGTGGAATTAAGTGTTTCGGTTGTGGTAAAATGGGACACTAAAAAGAAGAATGCAAGAAGGCAGGGAAAAGGGCTCTCTTTTTAGATAACTATAAGGATTATGATGAAGAAGACGTGTATATGGGAGAGGAGCCTATGTTTGATATTGATACAGTTAACCAGGGGATTGTAACTGGAGATGTAGGTACTGCATTGATCGTTTGGAGATCCTATATGACCCCAAAAGCAATTGTCGATGATGAATGGTTGCGGAATAATATCTTCCTGTCCACCTATACTGTCCTAGGGAAGGTTTACAAATTTATGATTAAAGCATTACGGAAATTGGGCATCAAGACAGAGCAGCACCCAAAATTGTAAAAACTAGCTTGACTAAAAAAAAAGTGGTGAGGTAACAATTTCTAAACAAGTTTTAGTTACTTTTTCCATAGGTTCTAAGTATAAGGATTCTGTGTGGTGTGATGTTGTTGCTATGGATGCGTGTCATTTATTGTTGCGACGTTCCTGGAAATTTGATAAAGGGGCTACACATGATGGTAGAGCCAATACTTATAGTTTCATGTTTAAAGGAGTGAAAATTGTATTAGTGCCCTCTAAGGAATCTACCAAGAACAAGTCTATGAAAGACAATGTTACTTTGTTGTCTTGGGCCAAGTTTGAAGAAGAATTGCAAGATGTCCATAGGGCAGTTTTAATAAAGGATCACTTTTTTGTTTGTGACTACAATAAACTGTCTACTGGGAAGATTGGTCCTATAGAGATCATTGAGAAAATCAATCCTAATGTTTACCTTCTGAAGCTGCCAAGTCATATTCGTACGACTGATGTGCTCAATGTTAAGCATTTGATTCCCTTTTCTAGTGATTCATTAGATGATGACAATTAGAGAGTGAATTCTGTCCCTCCTGGGGAGAATAATGCAGTCCAAGAGATAGTATGTACATATATGGACAAATTTGACTAAATGCGGTCATAATTCTGTTGACCTAGAAACGGTTGAATTTTCGCATTTTTTAAGTCAATTTTACATTTTTGCTATTTTTGGGAATGACATTACTTTTAGTAGGAATGTTTGTTTTCAATGCTACTCGTTGTGTTTTTTCATATTTTCTATCTTTTTTCATAATAGGGATATTTAGTTTTTTGCCCTTTTTGGTCATTTTTAGGGTTTGACTATTTAAGTCTCCCAAATTATGTATTTTGCAATTTTGATGAATAATAGATTTTGATAGCTGTATGCCTTTCTTTGCCCTATTTCCTGGCTTCGTGTTGAATCAACAAGTAAATAATGTCATTACGGTATTCGTGATTTGAATCAACGGTATCAATTTGTACCCTTGTTTTGCATTGTTTCTGCTATGTCAAGCTCCCATGACACTTACAGTGAAAAACTCCATAAGCTTAAGAGTTATAGCAAGAACTTGTTTTCTCGATTCATACGGTTGAACTAACTGAGTTTTTAAATTATTGATTATTTTGTGTCTTGTTATCGAATCTTAATTTGAAAAGGTTATGGTTATGATCAATTTTTTTTCTTCTTAAAATTTTTTATGTTAATTTGGGAATTTGTGGGGTCAAATAATAAGCACCTATGAAACGTGTATAGGTTGTAGAGAAAACAATAAAGAGAAGGAAAAAGGAATTTTTATTTTTCAAATTCTAGGGCGATCCCATATTGTTTTAAAAATTTTTTACTTTTGTGGCTCTGCTGTATTGGAAAACTCATGGCTGACATATGATTCTCACTTGGTTTTCAAAGTACGCATTTACAACCCTTGTCTTGCTCATCTCTAATTTTCCCATTCAGTTAGCATCCAACATATTATTATTGATCTCAGGTCTTCTTCTCTCATTATATTTGGTGTTCTATTTCTGAATCTTGGATCAAAGTTCATTTTCTACTTTCTGTAATTTAATTTACAATTTATGCTGGGATGTTTCTGAAACTTATTTTCTAACAAGTCTTGCCGAATCATTCTGTTTAAAATCTAGTAAAATGATTATGGTCTTTATCTATCTTCTTATTTATGCCATGCGAAAAGATTAATTAAAATATAGACTAATGCCAACTGGATTTGGTGGATGATTTACTATTATTTTAAGAAACGACACTTTCATCAGCATCAACATCAGCCTAAGTGTTTCGGATAAAATGTTTTTTTTATTTTTCTACTTTTGCGCCTAACGTAGAAGAAAGTAAACTCTCTGGAAATCCATAGTCACAGTCTTGGAACATGATAGTCACGATTCCAAACCGAAACCAGGTGGTTCTTCTGGTAGGACTAGATGTGGAAGACATTCTCTGACTTTTTCACAACGTTTGCCCTTCCAAAGGGATGATGAAAAGAAAGTGAAATTGTTTAAGAGGCGGGTGATATTGGCGATAGGGCTTTATGCAACAACTCTTATTGTGATGGTAACAACAACATCCAAAAAAAAAATTTGATAATTCAGTGGCGAACGAGGCTTTTCTTGCTCTGCCATCAAATAATTTGTCTCATTCAAACGTACGGGTTTAGAGCTAATGCTTCTGCAGTATTGGAACTATCAGGTCAAGTGATAAACTTGACCCAAGAATTACGCTTATGCTGTTACTGAAGATAATCACTATGTGCAGATAATAACCACTTGATGCCTCTTATCTTTCTCGTTTAAACATATCTCTACAACTGATAGAGATTATTTTTTTTAACAATATTGCATTTGTTCTATAAATATCAATAGAGAAGCAGGGAAAGGTGTGGCCTGTTAAACTTTCTCTTCCTGATTATGGTATCAGAGCATTAGACTCACCGTCAATCATTTTTTTTCTCTCCAAACTTGCTACTGCATCATCTGCGTTAGTGGGTTCGTCATTGCTGCAACATCGTCATCATGTCTCTTTCTCTGTTGAACTTTCTCTCCTCTATTGCAGTCACTGCCTTCATCATCTGTCTTCGCCAACGTCTGCCTTGCTAACGTCAACATCTTCGCCATTGTCAACATCATCCACTGTTTTTTTCATTATCGTCTACGTTTTTTTTTTTTTCATTATCTTCGACGCTTTAAGCTGCCATAGTCAACAGCTTTCGTGTCTGCTTCATCTTGTGACACAAAGTTAGCAACGTCGTTGCTCCACTGTTGCAAGGTGACGCCTAATTTCTCCACGTCAGTAGCTAGATTTCTCCATGGCTTCCGATAACTCATCCCATAACAGCAATCAATTGATTGCAGCCATCAACGCTCAAAATAACTCTTTCAATTATCCTACCCCTAATCTCAAGCTGGACAGAGAAAATTATCATATCTGGGCACCCACGATTCTCCCTGCTAAGAAAGAGAGATCCCAAAAAATCCGTAAATAAATTATGAACCCCCATTGGTTACAATGTACGAGATCTCTCGAGGCTTATGAATTGGATTATATTGTGGTGTCAGACAATAGTGCACCAACTCAACTTGTTGACTCAAACGGAAATTCCGCTGCAATTCAACTTATACAATCTAGAAACGTCAAAACAAGTGAATCCTCCTATCGATTCGATCGCTCATCAGCGAACGGTGTCTCATTCATGTAAGTTGTGCTTCAACAGCTCATCAAGCTTGTTTAATGCTAGAAAGGAACTTCAAACCTCAATCGAAGGCTCAAACTATGCACCAATGTGATTGACTTAACCTGTCTATGCATGGCTATAATGTATAATTTAATCCTTTCGTCATCTAATATTCTAATTGGACAGAGTATGGATATAGTGTCTA
>JAOQMP010000209.1:22941491-22971771 GCA_027563575.1 Erythroxylum pedicellare | reverse complement strand
GTATGTTTAAACTCACTACTTCTATATGTTGCTTTTGAGATAGGTTCATACTTCTTATTCTTAGTATGCTCAGTTTCATTGTTTGTTTTAATTAAAACTTATTATGTCAACTTATATTGATTTATCATTATGTTATTTAGAAATTAAATTATATTTAGTAATTTAGTAATTTAGTTTTAATTGTATAGCTACATAGATAAAATTTGGATGTCTCGTTGGAAATGGTCCACTAAATACTTAGAAGGAGTTAAGATTTTCAGGCAAGTTGTAAAAAATCAAATGGGTGTAGGATGTTGTATTCGTTGTCCATGCATAGATTTTTTAAATGTTAATAGTCAAAGTTAAGATGCGCTATACAATCACTTGCTAATGTATGGCATAGATAAATTCTATACTCTGTGGATTTATCATACGAACGTTCTAAAGCAAGTAATATAGAAGTGTTGATACAAGTGATGATGGTAGTAACAATAATGATGTGGAGGATTGTGATATTAATGACGATGGTGATGACAAGATTGGAGAGATGATAGAGGATTTGGATAATTATATAAAGACTATGAATGATACTTTGGTAGTATTGCAAAAGATAATTTTAGGAAGTTATTGAAAGTTGCTCAAGAAGAATTATATCCAGGGTGCTCAAAATTCTCACAACTATCTTTTATTATCAAGTTGTTGTATTTGAAGCTATATAATAAATGGAGTAATAAATCTTTCGACATGTTAATTGACTTACTTAGTGATGCATTACCTATTGGACATAAATCTAACTATGAAGCAAAGAAATTGTCAAGGGACCTTAAA
Organism: Erythroxylum pedicellare; assembly: GCA_027563575.1. Lineage (NCBI taxonomy): Eukaryota > Viridiplantae > Streptophyta > Magnoliopsida > Malpighiales > Erythroxylaceae > Erythroxylum > Erythroxylum pedicellare. The sequence goes on along the minus strand of JAOQMP010000209.1, from coordinate 22,970,964 downwards.
TTACGATATATATCAATACATGCTTTTAAGTATGATTGTGCTATATTTTGGACAGATAGTAAAGATCTTAAAGAATGTCCCATTTATGGTAGGTGGCAATTGGATGATGGGAAAGAGAAAAAGCTACCGCATAAAATCTTGAGATACTTCCCTATTAAACCACAATTACAAAAGCTTTTTATGTCAATAAAAAATAGCCATAATATGAGGTAGCATAAGGAGAAACGCATTGATGATAACATTATGTGTCGTCTAGTAGACTCAAAGGCATGGAAAGACTTTAATGGAAAGTTTCCATGGTTTATAGAGGATTGTCGTAATGTTCGACTTGGTTTAGTCTCTGATGCATTTAATCCATTTGGTACTATGAATACTTTATATAACATGTGGATGATAATTCTTATGCCATACAATTTACCTTCATGAAATTATATAAAGGAGTCTTTTTTATTGTGTTTACTTATTCTAGGACCTACTGCTTCTAGTAAGGATATCAATATATACAAGCAACCACTAAATGATGACTTAATCCATCTCTGGGAGGTTGGATTAGAAACCTGTGATCTTTTTGAAGGTGAAACATATATAATGCACGTGACTATTTTGTGGACTATAAATGATTTTCTAGCTTATGACAATTTGTCTAGATGAAGTACTAAAGGATATATGACATGTCCTGTGTATAACCATCAAACTCATTCGATAAGGCTATGGAGTAAAATATGTTATATAGGACATCGTCTTTGTTTAAAACATGGGCATAGATGGAAAAGAAGCAAATTGTTTAACGGCAAAGTAGAACATGGTGAAGCTCCTTTGCACTTATCTAGTGATGATGTGGTTGAGCAACTATCACATTTAGGTGAGTTTACACATGGAAAACACCCAAGTAATAGAAAGAAAAGGCGAAGTGTTATTGATATTAATTGGAATAAAAATATATATTTTTCAATTTTTCATATTAGAAGGAATTATTATTAAGGCATATATTGATGTGATGTATATTGAAAAAAATTCGTGATTATATTTTAGGTATTTTGATGGGAATTGATGGCAAATCAAAAGACACAATTAAGGCTATATTAGACTTGAAAGACATGAATATAAGAAAAGATTTGCATTCGAAAAGAAGAGATGATGAATCATACATCATTCCACCTGCATGCTACAATATGTCAAAAACAAGCAAACTTTTTGTCAATTCGTAAATCAGTTAAGTTTCCTAATTACTATGCATCTAAAATAGCCCATTGTGTCAATATGAACAAAGGAAAAGTTTCAAGTTTGAAAAGTCATGACTATAATGTACTTATGCAATGATTACTTCCTGTTGGAATACATGGGTGTTTGTCAAACAATGTGTCTGTGAGTTTAAGACAATTGGGTGAGTTTTTTTAAAGTAATTATGTTATAAGACACCGAAAGTAGAAGAGCTTACAAAAAATGAAAAAAGACATAGCTTTGATTCTATGTAAGCTTGAACTAGTATTCCTCCATCTTTTTTTGATGTTATGGTGTATTTAGCAATTCACTTATCATACAAGGAAAAACTTTATGGACCGGTTCAATTTCAATGGATGTTCCCCATTGAAAAGGAAATCATATTAACTTCTACTTTTTTCTTAAGTTATTAGTTAGTAACAATTGTTAATTTTTTATATTTTGTTTAGGTTTTTAGGCTCTCTTAAGTGTTATGTACATAATAGAGCTTGACCTAAAGGCTCTATTGCAGGGGCTTATATATTAAATGAATGCTTGACATTTTGTTCTATATACTTAAATGACGTGGAGACAAGATTTAATATAGAAGAATATAACTTTGATTTTGATCAAGATAGTAGCTTGTCAGTTTTCTCCCAAAAAATGAGGTCACTTGGCGTCAAACAATGTGTGTAGTTAATTAAAAGCAAATTTGAAATTGGTCATTGGTATATTTGAACAATTGTGAGGAAGTCAATTTATATATAGATTATGTATATTACTTCTTATTCATTCTTTCATATTTAAATATAACACTCAACTTGTCTTTTCTAAAATATATTTAATTTTTTAAATAGAAAGCACAAGTATGAGATTAGAAGCAAATGAATTGTTAATGTTGAAGGAAGACATAAGATTAACTTCCTATCATAGTTTAGGACTCGAGTAAGTTATTCATGGAATAGTATGAACTTATGGCAATTTATTGGTGAGATTAACTTCTAATTATATAATTTTTTGTAAACGACACATTTATATAACTATAAATTGCCAAAGGTGACGACAACATTATATGCTTTGACATGTGGGCCTCATATGTGTGGGAAAAAATATACTGGTTACATAGAGTTAGATTTTATATAAAAGATCATGACAATCGACTTAGAAGCCAAAATTATAGGTTTATTGTTGAGGAACAGCATAATCTACAGTGTAATCTTAGAAATAATAGAGTTGCATTACATTGAGGGAAAAGAAGATAATGATACGTGGCATGACGCGTCCTGATGCACTTATTAACACCTTTGAGAATTTATCTGGTGAATTTTCTATTCTGGATTAAATCAAACCTAGTTAATTGTCTTAGTTATGTTATAATTTCTTTTGTAATTTCAACATTTATAATTTGTAAACTGGTCTTTGTATTTATTATTTTATCTATAAGAATTGTTAAGGTTGTAATTAAGATCTTGTATACAAAGAATATTCTTTTTGTTAATATAATTTAATGATATTTTACTTTTTATACGCAATTCTTCAAATTATTAATTATTTTTGTATAATATTTTTGTACAATAAATTAACAACAAAAAATATAAATATTATATACAATACTATGGATTTAAAATGCCACAAATAATTATAATTAACATGGTATAACATTTTGTTAAAATATATATTAAAAATTTGACTATATTTACAAAACTTAGCTAAAAATATTTGGTTACGTTTTCAAAAACGTAAGTAAAATTTTTTGGCTAAGTTTTCCAAAAATGTAGCTAATAATTTTTAGCTACGAAACTAAGTATAGCCAAAAGGTGTTGCGATGATTTCTCAAAATGTTGCTAATAGTTTTTTGCTACAAAAATAAAGAGTAGAAAAAAACTATTAGTGACATTTAAAGAAAAATGACATCTATAGTTTTCAGCTACGAAAATTTGGTGATGTTTTTTATGACAAATGCAAATTGTCGCTAATAACTATTAGCAGTGATTTTGAGACTTTCAGTAACGAGTTTTTTTTTTAGCCAAATGTGGTTTTTGTTGTAGTGACATTTGGCTCTCTTTTGTATTGAAATTAGAATATATGTAATAATTAGTCTATTTTATGCAAACTAAGGGGCAATATATATATATTGGTTTTACACTTGCGTGTGTATACATATGTGTGTTTGTGTATATATATAGATTCAAGAAATCCTTCTACTTTGTCATTATTTGATGATAAGAGAATGTATCTTAGATGGTCGTAGTAATTGATTGTATAATCAACTAAGTTGAAACTTTTAAACTGGATGTTCATGATTTATGATTATATGGGAAAATCCAAAAGCAAAGGAGGAAAACAAAAAAGGAACGTTGGCATAAAAACAAAGGCAAAATAGGAAAAGAAAAAAGAGAAAGCATGATGTTGGGGACCTCTAGCTAGCTAGCATCTAAGTCCTCTTTCCATGTATAAAATGTATGTATTGGAAAGCAATGTGGTACAAAACAAAAAATGATTTCTTTATCCAAAGCCAAAAGAAATAAAGAATTACATAAGATAACAAGTACATTTGTGAAAGCACATCAAAAACATAAAGATTGAGAGGGTAAAAAAAGAAGTTTATGGATTTGTAAGTCAGAAAAGTTAGTAACTAACTAACCTTAGGTTTCCACCCTAAAATTTCAAATGAAGTGATTGAACTTTGCAATGAACCCTCAATATGCTTTCTCCAACATTCTTCTTTATTTATTAACTTGTTTATAACCTCTATAAGTTGGTTCCTTTTCCGAAGTGGATGGCGAATCTTGTTACATTCAAAAAAGGTCCCAATTGGATAAATCCCAACTTCTGTCTACAATTCGATCAATTCATGTCTCAATCCACACCAAAGCCAATCGCTCAAAAAATGCACCTTATGTTAGAAAGGAACTCCTCATGATTTTGACCACTCAAGATAATATTACGATCGATGCAAACCGTACATCATATGGGACATTGTTTATTTTCTTGTACATTGGAATTAAATCTTTTTCTTTTATGGGAATCGGTCTATATTGTATGTTTCCGTATGCAAGATTCGATACTTATTGTGCAACAAGTTACTTTTGTATATGGAGTGAGGCATCGATTGCTCGTCAGGTAATTATCACATAGTGATCTACAAACTGACACACATATCATAGGGAACATTCTCACTTGGCTTCATAATCGAACTCTGCCTAGTTTTTCTTCTAAGATAATGCCAATCATGATCCCCTATAAATATACGACACTCCATGGAGCTCGAGCACTCAAACCAAAACCCTCAAATGTCTTCTTCACTAGCAAGATAGTTTAGCTATAATAACTCTCGTTTCTCTCCTTCATCATCACTGCTACTACTTCATTGGCATTGCACACCCAGTTGTTTTTTTCGAAAGTTAACAATGGAGAGGGTTAAGCAATTGGTAGCCGAGAGGCCAGTGGTGATATTCAGCAGGAGCACATGTTGCATGTGCCATACCGTCAAAACCCTACTCTGCGACTTTGGTGTTAACCTGGCGGTCTACGAGCTGGATGAGATGCCTCGGGGTCGGGAAATCGAGCAGGCACTGTCAAGACTGGGGTGTCAGTCGATGCCGGCAGTGTTCATCGGTGGTGAACTTGTGGGTGGAGCTAATGAGGTGATGAGTCTTCACCTTAACAGGTCCTTAATCCCAATGCTTAGAAGGGTTGGAGCGTTGTGGCTCTGATAATTAATCACACAAGCTAATTAGCATTTTGTCGCATCAGTCACTCGTTGATATTAATAAACTTAACACTAATTAATGCATATGGTATGATAGTACTACAAAGTGTCCGATGGAAACTTAATTATGTAATTAGTCCACGACCACTAGCTATCCGTGTATGTGTGTGTGAGAGAGAGAGGCTGTAGCAACTAATTAACCCTTATGCTCCTTTTTGCTAATAAAACTGCAGTTGCTTCACCTCTCTTTTTGTATGTTACTTAACCTAGCTAAGCTAATAGGAGTTTGATTGGAATTCGATGCTACTTTTTGATCTCAAGTATATATTCCAACTAAATAATCAATTACTATCCTCAAGATTGAATTTAACTTTAGTCAGTTGTCACGCAATTTTTGCTTAATGACAAGTCGGTATCTTCACCATCTTAAAACACATTTCATCTAACCTTTTTTTCGGTGTAAATTTTAAAAAGATCTTAAAAGAGTTGAATTTAAAAAAACTGATGTGAAAAACTTGTATCGCTATTTAGTTAAATTTATGAAAATCAATAGTTAAACGAATAATTCAATAGAACTATGGTCCAAATCTAAGGAAAAGCAATCCGAGTATAAGGAAACCCAAAACTTCAAAGCCAGTTGAATTAAAAACTTTCATTTTTCTAGTTTACAGACCAATACATGTTGGTGCTAATTTTACATTTCCACAAAGGATTAGTCTCCCCGGAAACAAAGAAATAAACCTCTCCGTTTGATATACATACCGATCAAACCCAATAGATCCATTTTACCTCACTTTTGAAGTAAATTATCTTTCGGGCCCTTGATGGTGTTCGCCTTAAAAGTCATTAAGGAGTGTCATTCTTTTCACTACTTTCTGTCATTCAGGCACTTCCACTCTTCCATAACATTCTCTCCACGATATTTCTGCTTTTCAATGCTTTTGTTAGCCTTGGCTTCTACAAAAGCTCAGTCTCTTCTTGGTCTCCATCACCATCCTCTGCCTCATTTTCTTCATCTTCTTCAGCTGCGTCTGGATCCACCCCCTATAATGAGGATACAAGTTTAGTCCTTGGAAAGTCCAAGTCCCCATCATGTCAATACCTACCTCTCCCAAGTCCCACCCAGATGTTCATCTAAAGTAATCTTGCCTTACAATTACATCACCATAACTTACAAATGAAAAATAATTACATACTTTCCACGATAGATGGTAATTGTTAACAGTGCAGGATGACCTGTCTAAAATTTGGATGTACTAATGGGTACACAAGCAGGGACTACTAACCTTCATCTGTTTCTCCAAGCGTTCAATTCCTTTTATAGCTGCTTCATTCAATGGGTTTATTCTGCAACACACATCTAGGGTTAGAATTCGGAACTCAACAGACAGGGTGGCACAATAAGTTGAAACAATAACAACGATAATCACAGCATCTGTTAGACATTTATGTACAGGTGCACTGCTCGAGGTAAGCAACAGAGAAAATATGTTAAAACCTTAGTGCAGCCTGATAATGTGACAAAGCCTCTTGCAACATGTTGGTTGCAGCAAAAACTTGTGCCAACTTGACATGAAGAGAATCATCAGCCCAATCCTTCAGATACCGTTCAAGCAAAGATACTGCATCCCCGTTGCGACCCTCTATTACGTGGAGCTCCGCCAAAGCTAATGCAGCACCAAGGTAGCCAGGTTCAAGCCGCAGTGCAGATTCATAGAATTTTTTGGCCTGTCAAGGTTAGATCAAACACTTCATAAGATGATCTCTCCTCAAAACAGTAAAACATTGAAAGGAAAATTGCTAAAATTGATTTGTTACAGTTTTAACCTTCTCTCTGCCACTAGAGTTACTAGCATGCACATCTCCAACTAATTTCAGAGCTTTTGCAGACTGAGGCATGGCCTTCATAGCCTCCCTGGCAGCATGTAGAGCCTCCTTGATTTTAGAGAATTGCAAATAAGAATGAACCAAACCTAAGATTGCCATGGAGATCAATTACTTGAGGCTTAATTTCTCATTGCTGTTTCATTAAAAATTAATTAAAATTCATACAATCCTATGTAGAGACGCATGTTTTCCTACTGCATTTTGAAACCTTTATCATAATTTTAACTTTATACACAGCACCTTGATATGAACGAAGATCAGATCTCAACTCTTGAGCTCCCCTGAACGCAACTACAGCTGCTTCTGGCCGCTTCATTGCCAACAGTAGATTACCCTGAATGAATGAGAGATTCTAGAGTTTGTTTCTGTTCAAGCATTTATGAAGCATACACGTACTAAACTGGAACCATTCTACATAATAATCTGTTAAAATAGTCTGTCAATCAAGCATGAATTATTTGCCTACCTTCATTATGTAACCCGGTATGTGCCTCTCATTAATTCGAATGCTCTGGTGACAAAGAAAGTAGAATTAAGAGATTATACAAGTTGACAATAAGGAGACCAATGCCAATCCAGGCATTAACTAACCTTCTCAGCATAGGAAAGTGCTCCTCTCTCATCTTTCCTTTCCCACAAGACTGACAAGGCCACGAAAACTTCGGGCCTAGTAGGGTCAATATTGAGTAAATCGTGCACTAACTTGTTGAGTTTTGAGTAATCAGACTTTGTTTTTAAAAGCATTGCATACTCATCCATATAAGTTACGATATATGGATCAAGTGATCGAGCCTGCAAAACAATAACATCGTATGCTTGGCAGGCAGTTTGTCAAAGATATATCAAGTAAGCAACAGAACTTCTCCTACCTTTTCAAAATTCATTATAGCTTCATCATTCTTCCCAATAATGGCTTCAACCTTCAGATGGGGCAGACAGTAAGTCAGGAAAAAAAAAAAAAAAAGCAGAAATACTAATTAGCTTTAATTAATATGAAACCGTTACCTAACCTTTGCAATTTCAAGTAGTATATGTAGATTATTTGGAAATCGTTGTAAGAGTTCTCCAAAGAGTTCCAATCCACCTGACAGCATGAGAGACAGAGAGACAGAGAGAACATAAATCATTTAATCATCACTATGGCATATGGAAATAGAATGTATGTCGCAGAGAGAAAACTATTGGAGTACCGCCGACCCGCCATAAAGAGTTCATAACAAGTATTATGCATACAACTATGAATGGAAATTGAATTTACAACTCATATTACAGTTAATTACCTTTATAGTCATTTGATGCAATACAGCACTGGGCCTCAACATAGCGCTACATAAATAACAACCATTAGCAAGAAAGCCAAACATTATTAACAATATAAAATGCGACTTCCATATCAAGCCAAATAAGCTCCAAATAGGTGTAGCAGCTGTGTTCAATGGTTAAGATTTAAGAACTACTCCTATTCAATTTTCTATTTCTCATGCTCCTCATGAAACTTCTCAAGATAAGAATGGACCCTTTGGATGGAAGTACACTTTATTCTTAGCCTTCCCCTTTTACATTTTCATTCTAAACGATTATTTGTGACATAATGGATTAAAGCCACTATAATTTTGTTTCACTCTGTAACATCTTCCTATAAAAGGATGATACACCGACACTGAAGGGCAATGAAACATAAATACATTAACATGTTTCATTCGTGTTAATAATACATACTTGCAGCCAACGATTTGAGTCAACTTGTTCACATGAGGCCCTTCCATTTTTACTTGAAGTCTGCAATCACAAAAATAGAGTCAAAATCTGTTATGATGAAAAAGTAATGCATTGCATAGTGTATATGACGGGCCAAGGCCAGCAGTTCGTTATGTTTATCACAGGAGAAAGGAAAGGGGTTTGCCAAGAGCCGGATCCATTATGGGAGCCTAGAAGGAATCTGTTACTAGAAGAATAAAGGCAGCATGCGTGATGATTGCATTGCTGATTTACGTTAGAAAATGTCTGCTAGTTAATTACGTGTGATAGGCCAACGTGGCAAGTTTGTTACAAAAGTTGTTTCTTGTTTGTTTACCAACAGTAGTATAAAAATCAGAGGCAGTAGTGAGATAGAGCAGAGAAAAGAAAAATGATATGTATTGATGACTGAGAGTAAGGTAGGCTCTTGAAAAACCTACTGGTGTCATTTACATTTCAATACAAAAAACGTGCTTTCCTCATTGCTATTCGCTTTGCATTTCCAGACTGCTTTGATCCTATCAAATTTGGTATCAGAGCAACGATTCCCCTGTGAGTCATTTCCACGTTAATCATGGATTCAGTGTATCCGAAAACCCGAATGGAAACCCGTGTCGAACAACTTGAAGATGATGTTAAAGGCATTAATGCCAACTTGACCCTTTTGATCACCCAACTCCAGGAAACACAAACCACTGATACTCCAAAACCAAATCAATCAGAACAACCCCTCCATCCACTTGGAAGAATCCAGCCTTTCCAAAACACCTACTGCAACCTTGGGCAACAAAACCAACACCACCCAAAATGAACACCTCAACTCTAAATTACCTGACCCACAACCATTTATTCAATCTTCGGCAGCAAAGGTTCCAGAAAGGGACAAATACCCCAGGAAATTGGAGCTCCCTGTTTTCAACGGGGAAGATGCAGATTCTTGGATTTTTCGGGCCAAGCGTTATTTCACCATAAACCGCCTAATTGAAGATGAAAAACTGGAGGCCGTCGATGTGTGTTTTGAAGGGAGGCTCAAGCTTGGTTGCGTTTTGAGAAACGTAACAGATCTTTCTCTAATTGGGAAGAGCTCAAGACGCAGATATTGCAACGTTTCGCCGGACATCAGGATGGCACACTGTTACATCGTTTTTTAATGGTTAGGCAAACGGGCACTGTGGCAGAGTATCGGTCCCAATTTGAATATCTGGCAGCTTCGGTGAGTGATTTGGAAGAAGAAACTATGGCAGCGATTTTTATGAATGAATTGCAAGAGAAGATTAGGGCTGAGTTGCTGGTTTTGAATCCCCATTCATTGAAAGATATTATTGATGCAGCAAGTCGGATCGAACGGAAGAACCAGATACAGGGGGGAACAGGTGGCCCAAAGACTCAGAGAGAGGTAACACCACTCCAACACAAGCATGACTCCAAAACCATTACGTGGACTAAGTGTTATAACCTACTAACCCAAAAGCCCTTTCCACATGCCAACCCAAACCCAGCTACACGAGCCCAAACACACTACAAGACAATAACCACCGATCCTCCTAAACAGCTCACCCTCACAGCTCCACCAAAATTTCGAAAGTTGACTCCAACAGAGGCTCAATCAAAAAGATCTCAAGGGTTGTGTTTCCGATGTGATGAGAAATGGCATTTTGGCCATAGATGTCCTCAAAGAGAATTAAATGTCTTGCTAGTGAGTGAGGAAGAAGAGGGGGATGAGATTGTAGAAGGAACGGAAGACCCAGTTGACAACGTCTTGAAAAATGTGGAGTTGTCCCTTAACTCAATAGTGGGATTATCAAAGCCTCGTACATTAAAATTGAAGGGAGTAGTGCACGGAATAAAAGTTGTGGTGCTTATTGACTGTGGAGCCACACATAACTTTATTTCAACTGGGGTAGTAGAGATTTTGCAAATTCTATTCAGGAGACTTCACCTTATGGGGTAGTGATCGGTTCTGGCAAGCAATTGAAGGGGATGGGCGTGTGTAAGGGAGTGATCCTTAAACTGCAGGAGCTTACTATCGTCGAGGATTTTTTGCCGTTACCTTTGGGAAGCACGGACGTTATACTAGGATTGAAGTGGTTGGCAACATTGGGAGAGACGCGGAATGACTGGAAAAGGTTAACAATGTCGTTTGAAGTTGGGGGAATGATAGTACAACTTAAGGGGGATCCTAGTTTGACGAAGGCAATGGTTTCTTTGAAGACCATGATGAAGGAATTACAACAGGAAAAATCAGGGGTAATGATTGAATTAATGAGTGCCACAGTACAAACTCAGGAAATCCAGGGCCAAGAAGAACCATTAGTTCAGCAGCTATTGAAGGAACATTCCGATGTCTTTGATATGCCAAAGGGATTGCCACCAGTGCGTGGGAATGAGCACGCCATTATGTTGAAGGAGGGCTCCAGGCCGATTAATGTGCAACCATATAGATACCCGAATATTCAGAAGTAGGAGATAGAGCGACTAGTAGCTGAAATGCTTGAGGTTGGGTTGATCCGACCCAGTGTTAGTCCTTTTGCAAGTCCGGTGCTGCTGGTGCGAAAGAAGGATGTCAGCTGGAGGTTCTGTGTGGACTATCGCGCGCTGAATCATGCCACAATTCCAAATTGTTTTCCAATACCCAACATCGATGAGTTGTTGGATGAACTTCATAGCGCGGGAATTTTCTCCAAACTCGACCTTAAGTCGGGCTACCACCAGATTCGCGTCAAGCCAGAGGATGTGCATAAAATAGCCTTCCGCACTCACGAAGGGCATTACGAATTCAAGGTGATGCCGTTCGGTTTGACGAACGCACCGGCTACTTTTCAAACTCTTATGAATAGTATTTTTAAAATTACGCTGAGGCGATTTGTTTTGGTGTTCTTTGATGACATTCTTATCTACAGCTCATCTCGGGAGGACCATGAAAGGCACCTTCACGAAGTGTTGCAAGTGTTACGTGAACACAAGCCGTTTGCTAATACGAAGAAGTGTTGTTTCTTTCAGCCAGAAATGGAATACCTTGGCCATATTATCTTAGCGCATGGAGTTTCGGCAAACCCAAGCAAAGTGAAAGTAATGGATGACTGGCCCATGCCGAAGAGTCCCAAAGAATTGCGGGGGTTTTTGGGGCTGATCGGTTATTATAGAAGGTTTGTGAGGCACTACGGGAAGTTGGCAGCACCTCTCACACAATTGCTCAAGAAAGATTCTTTTGAATGGAGTGCAACAGCGACGGATTCTGTGAATGCATTGAAGCAGGCCATGAAGTCAGTACCAATTTTGGCCTTACCAGATTTTTCGGAGGATTTTGTGCTGGAGACTGATGCTTCAAGAATTGGGTTAGGCGTGGTGTTATCCTAGAAAGGGAGGCCATTAGCATTCTTTAGTCACGCTTTACAGGAACGAGCCAGATATAAATCCGTTTATGAGCGCGAGTTGATGGTCATCGTTCTAGCAATACAAAAGTGGCACCAATATTTACTCGGGAGACACTTTATTGCGAGAACAGATCAAAAATCCTTGCGATTCTTGTTGGAGCAGCAGATGGTGGCGACAGAGTATCAGAGGTGGTTAACCAAAATTATTGAGTTTCGACTTTGAGATTCAATACCGACTAGGTCCTGAAAATAAAGCAGTAGACGCACTATCACGCATCGCTCATTCTCCGGAGTTATTGGCTATATCGGTTCCCAGAGTGTTGGATTTGGAGGTTTTACGGCAAGAGGTGGAGAAGGATTCGGAACTAATGGCCATTAAAAATGATCTTGCAGTGAATTCCATATCTCATCCGGGCTGGTCCTTATCGGGAAATTTTTTATATTTTCACGATAAGCAGGTCATACCTCGCCAATCTTCCCTCATCTCCACATTACTGCATGAGTTTCATGACAGTCCGATTGCAAGACATGGCGGGTTTCTACGGACTTACAAGCGTATCTCTAGTGAGTTATATTGGGTGGGCATGCGTAACACTATTAAAAAGTTTGTCGAAGGGTGCTCCATTTGCCAACGTCACAAATATCAAACTCTTATCTCCTGCTGGACTCTTGCAGCCATTGCCCGTTCCGCAGGCTATATGGGACGACATCAGTATGGACTTCATCGAAGGACTTCCGAAGTCTCTTGGTTTTGATTCCATTATGGTGGTTGTGGATCGTTTCAGCAAATATGCTCATTTTATACTTCTTAAACATCCATATACAGCAAAGCTAGTGGCTGATGAGTTTGTTAGACGTGGTCAAGCTCCATAGATTTCCAAGGAGTATTGTTTCGAACCGAGACAGGATATTTTTGAGTCATTTTTGGACTGAGTTGTTCCAGCTTCAGCACACTTCACTTAAGCGCAACACTGCGTATCATCCACAAACGAATGGGCAAAGTGAAGTCGTTAATCACTGTCTCGGAATGTATCCGTGTTGCTTCGCGAGCCAACAGCCGCGTCAGTGGGCAAAATGGATATCTTGGGCTGAGTACTCTTATAACACGTCCTATCATACTGCTTCTAAACTCACTCCTTTCAAGATTGTTTATGGACGAGACCCTCCTGCCTTAATTAGATATGCTTATAATGCTACAGCTAATTCTACTCTTGAAGAGCAAATGTTGGGCGGTGATTTGATGCTGGCAGAACTGAAGGAGCAGTTGGCTCTTGCGCAAAACAGAATGAAGCAAGTTGCAGACAAGCATTGCCGCGATTTGCAGTTTGCAGTGGGCGACTTGGTTTATCTTAAGCTCCGCCCATATCGCCAAAGTTCCTTGGCAACTCACCCCAATGAGAAGCTAGCACCCCGTTATTTTGGCCCATTTCCTATCCTTCAGCGTGTCGACGTTGTGGCATACAAACTTCAACTACCTGAGGATGCTGCTATTCATCCAGCATTCCACATATCCCAATTAAAAAAGGCATTGGGGTCTGCTGTTCAGGTCCAACCACTTCCTCCCATTTTAAATGCTGATATGCATTGGGTTGTTGAACCAGAGGAAGTTTTGGATGCTAGAGATACGGGTACTGGATTAGAACTGTTGGTTAAGTCGAAAACTCTTCCTCCGTTTGAAGCTACTTGGGAACCTTAGCAATTGATCAAAGACATTTTTCCAAACTTCCACCTTGAGGACAAGGAGATTCTTGAAGGGAGGGGTATTGATGAGCCAAGGCCAGCAATTCGTTATGTTTATCACAGGAGAAAGAAAAGGGGTTTTCTGAGAGCCAGATCCATTATGGGAGCCTAGAAGGAATCTGTTACTAGAAGAATAAAGGCAGCATGTGTGATGATTGCATTGTTGATTTACGTTAGGGAATGTCTGCTAGTTAATTACGTGTGATAGGCCAACGTGGCAAGTTTGTTACAAAAGTTGTTTCTTGTTTGTTTACCAACAGTAGTATAAAAATCAGAGGCAGTAGTGAGATAGAGCAGAGAAAAGAAAAATGTTATGTATTGATGACTGAGAGTAAGGTAGGCTCTTGAAAAACCTACTGGTGTCATTTACATTTCAACACAAAAAACATGCTTTCCTCATTGCTATTCGCTTTGCATTTCCAGACTGCTTTGATCCTATCGGTATATCAGAAGACTTAATCCCATGAATTCGACACAGATGAATGAAATGATAAAGATGCTGAATGGACCATCGTAACTGTTACATATTGAGCATTAATGTCATTGATTCTAGTTTTTTATAGGGATAGAATCCCTGGATCATAGGGATTACATTCCCTAAATTAATCTTGTAAATATGTATATATAGCCTTAGTACTGTATAGTGAAAATATCAAGAAATACAAAACTCTTTCTATCTTAACATGGTATCAGAGCCTCATTTAGGTTTTTGAGTGTTTAGTTTTCTGCCCAAATTGAGCAGAAATCTGTCTTAGTTCTCCCCAGGGAGCAGAACATCATTTTTTCCTGTCACCAGGTTTCGGTGACTTGTTATTCTCACTACCAACACCAGCAAAGGCACCCTTTTCGGGCAAGCCAACCCTAGAAATCCGGCCACCGAAAGAGTTGCACATGAGTCACATGCGTCGGTCACCACTCTTGGCCACAGTCCCACTTGTCGGCGTATCCAAGTGCATCCCACAGCGCTGTTGCCTCCGATCACCACCTCCGACATCAACTCCTACCGACCAACATTTCTAACGATCTAACTCCATGCTTCCGCCACCATTTTGCTGCTACTCCTCTTATTCCTTGGTGTTTTCAACAGGAATTTCACCTAGGCTTGTCACAGCATCTCTCTTGGAACTTTGTGTTGGGTCTATTGCTTAGTTTTCCTAAGATTTGCTTTGTTTTGGAGCATTTTCTTTAGCATCTGACTCCCTCATATTGGTTTTGATTATTATTATTATGGCCGACGATAAAAAAAGTCTCATTGTCACGGATGTCATTCTTATGATATCAAAAATCACAGAACACAAGTTAACTGGCTTTAACTATTTTGATTGGTAAAGATCATCACCTTATCGATGATCCTTTAATGAACCATACATGTGGGGAGTGGCTACGTGATGATGCTCATTTGTTCTTACAGATTCGAAATTCTATTGAAAATGAAGTCATTAGTCTCGTTAATCACTGTGAGTATGTCAAAGAGCTGATGGATTACTTGGAATTTCTGTTTTCTCGAAAAGGAAATATTTCTCAATTTATGAGGTCTGTAAAGGATAATTTATGAGGCCTGTAAAGGATTCTATCAAGCTGAACAACATGACCAATCCCTTGATGCTTATTTTATAAACTTCAAAAAGATCTATCAAGAATTAAATGTTTTATTACCATCTAACCCTAATATTAAAGTCCAACAAACTCAATGAAAAAGATAATCATCATGAGTTTCTTAGCCAAACTTAACTCAGTTTGTGATCGCTAAGTCTCAGATTCTTTTCTGCACCGAAATCTCCTCCCTCATGTGTTCTTTACTTGAATACTTCATACAGACAATAGCACCTTGGTTGATCCCACTACTCAGACCTTTAGCACTCTTACGAGTCAGAATACTAGATATGGAAAATCATCCCAGAACACTAACAAAGGAGGAACAGGACATTGGAATCAAGATATGAGAGGAATCATTTGTCGATATTGACATAAACCATACCAAATGTATGTACAAAAAACTACAAAATAAAAATAAAAAAACTCACGCCACTCATGCAGCAACTACTATGCCATCTAGCTCATCTGCTAAGAACAATACAGTTTCTACAGATGAATTTGCTAAATTCACCTAGTACCAAAAAGCATTGAAAGATTCATCTAACTCTATCTCTGCTATTGCTGATTCAGGTGACATAATTGCATGTCTTCTTCCCTCTTCCTCCCAATGGGTCATTGATTCTGGTGCCTCAGATCATATGATAAGTAATCCCTATCTCTTTTCTACTTTCCAAAAGCACTCATCTCCTTCCCATGTTGCCTTAACAAATGGATCTCATTCCTCTGTTATTGGTTCTGGCAATATTAACCCTACACCATTATTGTCTCTATCCTCTGTCTTACACCTACCTGGATTCTCATTTAATTTACTATCTGGGAGTAAACTCACTCATGACTTAAACAGTTATATCTCATTCTTTTTTTATCATTCTCTTTTTCAGGATCTTATGACGAAGAAGCCTATTGGTAAAGGACGAGCATTTGGGAGGTCTTTACATTTTGGATAACCAAGTGTCTCAACCTATTGCCTGTTCTAGTGTCTTAACACCCTTTGAAACCCATTGTCAGTCAGGAACCTTTATTAAAGAATATCGGAATTTAGGGTTTCAAGGTACCTTCTTTATTGACACTTAATAGGATATATATAAATAAAGAGTACAACATAGATTAGGAAACAAATCTCCTAATCCCACTGAACTAGGAATCTAACCATATCTGAGGATCCCTTATTTTTAGGGATCCTAATACATATCCTATATCTGATATTATCTCCTATGTTTGATATTTATCTAATACAATATCTATACTGATTAGAACAGATTCTCACACTCTCCCTCAAGCTAGTGAATAGGAATTTTCCATTCCCAGCTTAGATACAATGTTCTCAAATATTGAGGTACTCAATCCTTTAGTGAGAATGTCAGCAAGTTGTCCCTGTGTTGGTAGATATGGAGTGAATATGAAACCATTGTCTAACTTCTCCTTGATGAAATGTCTATCTACCTCAATGTGCTTAGTCCTATCATGCTGAACTGGGTCGTGGGCTATGCTTATCGCTGATTTATTATCGCAATAAAGCCTCATAGGAGCATCCCACTTAATGTTTAAGTGTTCTAGAATGAATTTCACCCAAAGTAATTCACATATACCTTGTGCCATAACACAAAATTCTGCTTCTACACTAGATCGAGCTACTACCACCTGTTTTTTACTTCTCCATGAGATCAGATTCCCTCCAAGAAAGGTACAGTAACCCGACGCAAATCTTCTATCCACTACTGATCTTGCATAGTCAACACCGGTATATGTCTTCAAGTGTCATATCTCCATTTCT
This sequence comes from Erythroxylum pedicellare, assembly GCA_027563575.1. NCBI lineage: Eukaryota > Viridiplantae > Streptophyta > Magnoliopsida > Malpighiales > Erythroxylaceae > Erythroxylum > Erythroxylum pedicellare. Next base: position 22,953,944 of record JAOQMP010000209.1, on the reverse strand, counting down.
TTTGAACAAAATCCCTCTTCCTAGAGTTCCCTTAAGGTATTGCAAAATTCCATATGCTGCCTGTAAGCGAGTTTCTTTAGGACTATTCATAAACTGGCTTACCACGCTTACAGCATAGGCTATATCAGGTCTAGTATGAGCCGAGTAAATTAGTTGTCCTACAAGTCATTGATACATTTCCCTATTGGCTAGAACATCTCCTCTGCTTTTCCCAGCTTAAGGTTCGATTCATGGGTGTATTTGAGGGTTTACATGCAGCCTTCCTTGTCTCCTTAAGTAAATCAGTAACATACTTCTATTGAGATATAAAATTCCTCTCCTGGAGTGTGCTACTTCAAGAGGCAGTTTCTGAGGCATGTTGAAGTCTGCCCTGAACTCTTCCAACACAGCCTGGAATTTGGGTTCAATTGGGTTGGTAACTTTCAACTCTTCTAATTCCGAAAACCCCGTAACAGATATACCGAGTCTCATCTTTTGTAGTATGCACCAAAATTTTCAAGTTAATCGGTGTTTTAGAGTGTTGGGTCTCCTATAATTGTAAGGGTCTGATCTCCTTGTCTAATCTCCATTTTCATCTTACTCCAATCAGTTACCACTGTGCCTAGAGTTTGCAGCCACTTAATCCCCGGTATAACATCACAGCTGCCCAACTCCATTGGTAAGTATTCCTCAGTTACCACCAGACCTTGTACTGATAAAACTATAACCTACAAATCCCTTCCCATTTATCTTCAGCCCATTACCCATAGCTATCACATACCTCTTAGTTTCTTCTAACTTACAATTTAATGCTTTCACCACTTCCCATGAAATGAAATTGTGCAAGGCTCCGCTATCTATAAGAATTATTACTTCTCTCCCTTCCAAGTTCCCCATCACTTTCATAGTTTTGGGAAAAATGAACCCCAACACTAACCCTGCAACCAATTCTACTATTTGTAATGTCTCCTCCACTTCCTCTCCTTCCGACTCCTCCTCTGGTTCGGTTTCTTCATCCATTGCAACCAAAACCTGGAGCTCTAGTTTTTTGCACCGATGACCTAGGCTGAATTTCTCATCACACCTGAAACAAAGTCCCTTAGCCTTCTTATCTTGTAACTCACTCACAATCAGCCTTCTGAATCCTCCTGTATTTTGGTTCCTACTTCCTTCTATATTTTTGTGTCTCGGATAAGTAGTGGGGTGACTCCATTATTTCCTAGTTCCTCCTTCCTTTTTTCCACCCCTTTAGTTTCCACTCTTGTCCCCATGTTTCCCCACCTCGTGCCTGCACACCCACGATTCCACCTTAATAAACTCATTTGTCTGAATCTTTCCTCCACTTGCTGGGTTAACTCCATCATCTCAGCCAGATTCCTTGGTTTAAGGATCTATACCTCCAATCGGATATCTTCTACCAACCCATTCATGAAGATACTCTCTAGCACAGAATCGGGTAGTTCAGGAAGAGGGGTTGCTAGTTCGAGAAACTTACTGGTTTATTCCACCACTGTTCCGATCTGCTTAGCCGCTAACAGACGTTGACATTGCATTCCTTCGTGAGCTGGAGAAAACTTTTGCGTCACTAGCTTCTTACATTCCTGCCAATCCACTATGGATTGACGGCTCTCCACCCAAGGGAGCCATGTCAACATATCTTTGCCATACTCATCCCCACGAGCTCCATCTTCTCCACTTCCATGAATCTCCCCACTGAAAAGAACCGTTCAACCTTGTAGATCCACCCGTCTGGATCGTCGTCCCTGAAAACGAGCATCTCGATCTTTTTGGTTTGGCATTCTCGCCAGAAATCGCAATGGCACACGAACCCCAGAGGTGGGTCGACTCGGTAGCTGGCATCATTTCGTAGATCGTTGCTCTCATAGTGCTCCTCTGGCTCAATCGATTCTTTTCCCAAGTCTCTCCTTCAACTGGGTTCGGGTAGGTGTTCTTCCGGTAAAGTCTCTACAATGTCGCCCACGTCATCATTTTTTTCCACATCTGTAGAACCGACATCATCATACTTTTAATTTCCAACCTCAGTCGTTCTCCCATTTCCTGATTAGCACTCTCCATCTTTTTTTGAAACTCTGAGTTGTAGTTGGTCATTTGTCTTTGCCACTCTTGGTTAGAACGACTTAGTTGCCTCTAAAACTCCTGGTGCGCATGGCTGAGTGATTTCTGGATCTCCGCCCCATCTTTTCGCCTCTCTTCTCAAAAAAGTTCCAAGTCCTCCTCAATCCCTTCAATCCGATTATCAGCTTTCTTAGTAGCCATTACTTAGGATCAACTGCTCTAATACCAATTATTACAAGTCTTATGAGAGAACTAACCATCAAAGCTAGCTTAAAAGGTGAGAGAGCCCATAAGCCTATAAATGCCAAATCAACCTCTTTTATTACCGATGTGGGACAATTAGACCGTAACATTCCACCATGCTTCACAGCCCATTATGCACTAGACCTTTTCTAGTCCCGGGCAAACACTACTATACTAGCGTCACTACCCATATACCCACGGGCTAGCTGTGCGCTAGACCTTTTCTAGCCCCGAGCAAACACTACAATGCTGGCGTCACCACCCATGGACATGACACGAGGACTTGAATAAGTGGTGTTGGCTCTGATACCAATTGAGAGGATCCAAAGTTTAGGTATGAAAAATATGTATTTTTTTATTGATTCTTTAGAAAGAATACAATTGATAAACTAGTTTTCGAGGACCAGTATCTCCAGCCTTAGGCTCATACATAATGATACTCATGATATTTTCTCTCTTCCTTCTTATGTTGTTATTTATACTGAGAATCTGTAGCTACTAACAGATTCAGTTAGCTACCAACCTGATGATTGGTTGCCAGTATTACTAACTAACTGCATATAGAAAACTAATAGCCAATACTACCCCTCTGCTCTTTTACTCCCCTGCCTTCTTTTTATTTCTCCTAACATAGCATTGAGTTACCTTTGGTATATCAGAACAATGGCAACAAAACAGGGGAGTAAGTTAGTGGCAAAATATCCCAACCAATTGAAAACGTTATGGGAGGAACTGGTTCATTATCGGGTGCTGCAAACTAGATGCTCTGAAGATGCTGCTCTACTGAAGAATTTTGTGGAACAAGATAGAGTATATGATTTTCTTGTGGGATTGAACCCTGAATATGATCAGCTCAGGGTCCAAATATTAGGGCGACAGGAGATTCCATCTTTAAATGAGGTGGTAGCACTCATTTGAGGAGAAGAAAGTAGGAGGATGGTTATGTTAGATAATCAAACACCGGAAAGTGGCGCAATGGTGGCTGCCAAACAGGGCAAAATTGAAGGAGGAAGATCTGGACGACAGAAACTTGATGAATTATGGTGCAGATTCTGCAAAAAGCCTAGATAGGGATAAATGTTGGAAGCTACATGGCAAGCCTCCAAGCCAAGATTGGGGACAGATAAATCAAGAGCGGAATCAGAGATTGGGACAGCGCAAAAAAGGTGGACAGGCGCATGTAGCTGCTGCAGCAAAGCAAGAGCAGCCAGCTCTAGACACAGGGAAGTTGAACTAGGGAGAAATTAACAAAATGACTCTTGCATTAGACAAACCAGGAGACTTATCTGCTCCTTTAGGTAGTACCTCTCTTGCATTTTTTGGTGAGTCTCTTGCTCTGGCCAGTGTAAGTGCCTCAATCCACTCCCTTTCCCAAGGTTCCTAGATCATTGATTCAGGAGCTACAGACCATATGACCAATACCTCAACCCTTTTCACAACCTATAAACCCTACTCTGGTAACAAAAAAAAATATCTACTGCAGATGGATCAATAATGACTATTGCTGGCGTTGGTGACATTAACCTGACCCCTAGTCTGATTCTCAAAAATGTCTTCCATATCCCTAAACTGTCTACCAACCTTATTTCTATCAAAAAACTAATATCTGATACAAATTGCCATGTATTATTTCATCAAGATTTTTGTATATTTCAAAAAAGGGATTTGAGGAGGAGGAGGATTGGACACGCTAGGGCAAAAGGGTACAAATGCTACCATCCTCCCACTAAAAATGTCTTTATCTCGACTAATGTCACCTTTAATGAAACTAAGCCTTATTATTCTCATTCTCATGTTCAGGGGAAGAAATCAGTACCATTAAATTCAGTATGAGGATACTACCATTTATTTGGAAAAATTTTCCATTTCTCCGTCCATTTCTCCAATTGATACTAACCAACCCATTTATGCTCCAGACCAGTCCTTTCTTGCTCCAGACCAGTCCTTTACAGAGCAACCTGCACCAGACCAATTTACTCCAAACTTACCTGACCTCTAAACAGGTGCATCAGACACTCATAATCCTCACCCAGCATGTGTACTCAAGAAGTTTGGCAAAGTGTACTAAAGGAGAGGAAAAGGCAATTCTGCACCTCAGCATGCTCAAGATTCCATCAAGTATCCCAATCAAGAGGTATCAGATCCTAATGGTGACATACATGAAATTTTTTAGCAGCCCGTTTTGTGTGATACTATTGATAAACCCATTGCCTTGCGAAAAGGTACAAGAGAGTGTATCAAGAAATCACTTTATCCCCTAGCACAATCCGTGTCACTCAAAAATGTTTCCTTATCACACAAGACCTTCCTTGTCAATCTAAATGGCGCCAAAATACCCAACACATGGACTGAGGCCTTAACTAATGAGAAATGGTGAGAAATGGAGACAAGCTATGAATGTGGAGATGGAAGTGTTAGAAAGGAACAAAACCTAGGATCTAGTGCAATTGCCTCCAGACAAGAAAACAGTGGGTTGTAGATGGATTTATACCATCAAATACAGGGCAGATGGGTCAATTGAGAGGCACAAGGCAAGACTAGTGGCCAAAGGTTACGCATAGTCATATGGAATTGATTATTTGGGGATCTTTGCTCCAATTGCTAAGATGAATACTATGTGAGTGTTATTGTCCTTGACAGCAAACTTGGACTGGAATTTAGAGCAGTTTGATGTCAAGAATGCCTTCTTACATGGTGATTTGGAGGAAGAGGTTTATATGGATGTGCTGCCATGTTATGGGACTGAACTTCCAGTTAGAACTGTGTGTAAGCTGAAGAAAGCACTCTATGGGATCAAGCAGTGACCTCGAGCCTGGTTTGGAAGATTTACCAAGGCTATGCTCACCTTGGATTATATGCAAAGTCAAGCTGATCATACTCTCTTTGTTAAACATTCAGTTTCAAAGGGAGTTACGATACTAATAGTCTATGTTGATGATATAATTGTGACTAGCAATGATGAAAATGATAATCAGAGGCTAAAGAGGCATTTGGCAATTGAATTTGAGATTAAAGAGCTTGGAAAACTTAAGTACTTCTTGGGCATAGAAGTAGCTCGCTCAAGAAGAGGTATTTTTATCTGTCAACAAAAGTATATTATTGATTTACTGATAGAGACAGGTTTAACTGGATGTAAACCCGTGGGGACACCCTTGGACTCAAATACTAAGCTGGGAGAGGCAGAAGATGAGGCGCTAGTGGACATTGGGATGTACCAGCGACTAATAGGCTGACTAATATGCTTGTCTCACACAAGTCCAGACATAGCCTTTGTTGTAAGTTTAATTAGTCAATTCATGCACAAACCTAAGGAGTGCCACCTTCAAGCAGTCCATCGTGTTCTCAGATATTTAAATGGAACATCAGGAAGAGGAGTGCTATTTAGCCGAAGAAATAGCATATATTTGGAAGCATAAACAGATGCAGATTATGCAGGTTCAATAGTGGACTGAAGATCAACGTCTGGATACTGCACCCTTTTGGGATGAAAGCTGATAACATGGAGAAGTAAAAACCAGGGGGTTGTAGCCAGATCAAGTGCAGAAGTTGAGTTCAAGGCAATGGCATAAGGAATATGTGAGTTGTTGTGGCTAAAAATTCTACTTGATGATCTAAAGGTCAGATGGGAAAAACCTATGAAGCTATACCTATGAAGCTATATTGTGATAATAAATCAGCTATAAGTATAACTCACAATCCAGTCCAGCATGAGAGGGCAAAGCATATTGAAGTTGATAAACATTTTATCAAGGAGAAGCTAGAGAGTGGCCTGATTTGCACATCCTTTATATCTAATCAACAACAAATTGCAGACATTTTTACCAAAGGGCTGAGTGGACATCAGTTTGAAAACATTATTAGCAAGTTGGGGGTTGTATCTACCTCCCAGCTTGAAGGGGGAGTGTTAAAATAATTAAATATTAATTCAGAATATTCTCCCTTAATTGATAGGGGAGATAGACAATTATTAGAGGTAGTTATTATTTCAGTGACTGTAAATAGGGGTGGCAGTTATTAGAGACAATTACCAAAGTAGTTATTTCTGCTTTTATTAGAGGCAGTTACAAAAGTAGTTATTTATGCTTTGGTGAACCGTATACATTAAAAAAGGGGAATAACCACTATTGTATTGTGTGAATGTATGCAGTCTCTCTACCAAAAACTCTTTGTAGTTTCTTGACTAATATGGATGCAAAATAAGGCTCCAATCAAACAATGCTAATTTATCAGACACGTGAGATTTATACTAGGTTCACAAACCTGTGAAAAACAAGAAATGACGTCCTTGGCTATAACTCCCAATTCTGCAAGTGCCATAATAGCCTCAATCACATATGGACATTGCCTGCCAAAGGATCCAAAATAGCAAAACAAACTTATAATAGATGTTTGGAGAAAGATCATAAACTACAAACAACTTTAAGATTGGGCTTATAAATATTTAGCATGCCCATCTGATGCACGAAACTATTATGCAAAAATATTGCCAGCAATCACACAATCTCACATCATTCTAAAGGTACTTAATTAATTAACAGGTTGCCTAGATAATTGCATTCATGAAAGCCTAGGAAATTTCGCCAACCAAAAGCTTGCAATAGAAGATTACAAATTCACTGTACTGACAAGGTAAACCAGGACAAGGTAGATATAATGAAAGACATCCTATTTCAAATTCTAAAGGCAATAGAAGCTTCAATTGGAACATGTAGCTTTTGTCCAAGACACAGTTGTCTATGTGTGTAAATATTATAAGGTGTTGAAAAGTTGAAGCACAATATTATGTTCAACCACTAAAATAAAGTCCAAGACACACTTGTCTATGTGTGTAAATATTATAAGGTGTTGAAAAGTTGAAGCACAATATTATGTTCAACCACTGAAATAAAAAACACAACATGACACTTATGAGGTGAAGATCGGCATACATACATTCAACTAATAAAGAGTGAATTCATATCTATAATATTGGGACTTGAACCAAAATGGGGTAGGGAGCATTGATAAAGTTAAAGGAAGGTCATAGGACTCAAACACTAGACAAGTTAAAAACAAATAAAACACTAGACAGGTCAAAAACAAATGAAGTGGGAAAGACTAACACACCAACATAACATGACCAACCTTAGACACTCTTTGTAACAAGCTATAGCAAAGCGACTGTGTCTAGAATTTCGGTAAAGTTTCGCCATGAGCAGACTCATCTGCAAAGTTCTTGCTTTGCTAGGAATTCCCTCTATCTGCAATGCAAAACATACACAAATTTTAGAAACCAAAAGGTAAACTAAAAACAAGCACCTTAGTAGTAACCAGACAACAAGAGTGCATTTCACATGTATGCCTTTAGAATTCCTATAACAATTCCTAGATGACTCATAATATAGACAAAACTATTCAGATAACCAGTCAATCATGTAGACATCTGGCTACCACAATTTAGCTGCACTTAAAAAATTTATTAGATTTTCAACTGTAGTTACTACTTTAAAATGCTGCATTTGCATAAGAACGAGAAAAAAAAAACAAGCAAGAGATACACATGGCAACAAAAGCAAAAACCTCAACAAGGGCCGCTTTAGTTTCATTCAATGAGGAATGACACGAAGCAATCTTGAACTTCACCTGCCAGGATACACATTGAACGGAATAAATCTCAAACATCAAGCAAACAACTCCACCAATTCTCACTTGTGTCGCATCATCCAATAAATAAATTCAACAAAGATAAAACTGATACCCAATTAAACCTCATTTTCATTGATTGCCGAGACATTAAAAGAACTCGGAGAAGAAGACCGGTTTGACAAGGAACTCCTCGTAGCCGTTGAATTTTGTTTAGGAACCAACTTGTAGTACTGTAAAGCTTGCTTGTATGTATTCTATCAACAACACACACAAAAAGTTTTTTTAAAAAAAAAGCCACAATGGAGTAATCACTTAAAAACAGTAAACCCTTTTTATATCAGAAGCTCACTCACAATCGCGCGGCGATACTCTCTCTCCCGAAGCAATGCGTCTCCAAGAAGAATCTGCAGCCAAACACAGTCGCATTTTTCTTTTTCAACTTGAAAGAGATCAACTTTAAACAAAGAGAAGATTATTAATAGCAAAATGGGGAAAAACCAGATTCTCCGCTTTGAGGTGGGAGTTGGCATCAGTGTTGACGGAAGAGGAAGAAACTAAGAAGCAACCCTGCAAACAATAAAGAAGCGGTGAAGTAAGTCGATCTTCCGCAATACAAATAAATATGAGTTGAGAATCGAAATTTACGAGCATCTGAGCGGAGTTAGAGAGATCGTGACTGAGGAGAGCGAGCATTTGATCCTTCGAGACGTCCATTTTCGAGTGTGAAATTAACTCAAGTGCCAGACAATTGAGCTGTTCGAAAAGCTTACAGATTTCAATCCGCTCGGCTCTCGGTTTAAACCTCTTTTTGGGCTTTCTCTCATTGGGCCTACTATTATCTTCTCTCTCTTTCTCCATTTACTTGCGTATTGGATACAGCATCGGCCACCTCTGTTGGAGCATGGAGCCTCGGAAGCAATATCTGAGTCGCGAAAACTTTCTGATGAGAGTAATTTTGCCGGCGATCCAGGGGCAATCTTGTCCGATATGTTTAAGATTTCTAGATGACGATCCCCGCCACCACCGCAGAGCTGCGGCAGTCATCACCGACTGCTTGCACGCTTACTGTGTGGAATGTATTCGCAAGTGGAGTGAAATGATGAGGCGGTGTCCCCTCTGCAACGCGTCGTTCGATTCATGGTTCTGTAAGATAAATCTCTCTTCTCGAAGCTTCTTCAAGGAGAAGCTGCGGTCTCTAGAAGGTCACAAAAGGGTCGTTTCCGGTTCCGATTTCTCCTCCAGAGATTGGCAACGGTATGAGAAGAAAAATTTAACCTTTTGGATAATTAAGGTGATTGCTGTCGAGGATAGTGTAGCTGCAAAGGGTTGTAGTTCACAATTGAAAACTATGCTTCTAAATCAAAATTAGAATTATTGAGCTTAGCTGTTGATTCATCTGTTGCTATCATCAGAACGGTACAAAGATCAAGAAGTGAATTGAATACTGATATCAGAAGAAGCAGAGCATTACCACGGAAGCGAAGTTTTGGGGGGCCAGATTGTGTGCCTTCACATGTTTTGGCACAGAGAAAGCTTCATTGGCGTGCCAGGTAATAATTTCATATTCCCTAGGTAAAGAGATGTCCTTGGTGGGGCTATGAAACTAGAACTGCTTCCTGATTCTATTAGTTTTGTTATTTTATGGCTCAAATCGTGTTGGGTTTTGCAGTTTATACAATCAGGGAATGCAAGCTGTTCCTTTATCTTCTACAAAATGTCCCAAGCTGGTATGATCATTGACCAACACATGTAGGTTGATGTTTTGTTTCCTTGTTATTGATTGTTATTTTTTGTTTTCAAACATTCAGAGTACATCAAGAGGCAGCTGCATTAAAGAAAAAGTGCTGCAAAGAATAGAGCCATGGATTCAAAGGGAGCTCCATGCCATCCTTGAGGACCCTGATCCTTCTGTTATTGTTCATGTGGCTTCCTCACTTTATATTGCTAACATTGAAGGACCATCCAATGTTGGGGGAAATTTTCTGGCACCTTTGCAACCGTTCCTGCATAAGTGGACTAACACTTTTTGGCACGAGTTGAGGTATACATCATTGAAGTTCACTCCTTTTAGCATCTCTTTTTCAAATTTGACCCTGAGGTGTAAAACTAAGAAAATAATAGCTTGTCGTTGAGAGTATGTCTACTAATTAATTACAATAATTTAAATGATGATATGTGGTCTTCATGAGCTTTAAAATATAGATGAAACCGAAAATAGAAGGAATCACATACAAATACATATGTACAGTAAATATTTGCTTCACCTGTACAGTATTTAGGCTTCCCGTCAGTATTAGTAACTCTGCTTACTGTTCTTTCTCCTATTTTTGTGGGAGGTAGGTTGCACTCAGGTTCCTCTCGATTGTAAAATTTTGAATCTTGGCAACCCTTGGAAAGACAGCTACATAGATGAGAGCTGTTAATTTCTGGTTTGGGGTTCTTGTGCATTCAGAGATATGCTTTCTAGCAGCCAATCAGCTATCCTCTATGCATTCACTGTATCAAAGGGAGAGCAGTAATTATATTGCCTGATATAATGGTTTGCTCTAAATTGGTAAACGAGTCGCATGAACGTGTCTTAGTCGTAATCCTACTAATGCATTTACACTTTTGAAGGCATCAAACAGTTGAGTCCTTTATTTGCTCTAACTTGGTAAATGAGTCTACTAATGCATTTACAATTTTAGAGGGATAAAACAATTTTGAGCCCTTTGTTTGCTTTAAATTGATAAATGAGTTGTATGAACTTGTCTTAGTCGTAATACTTCTAATGCATTAACACTTTTGGAGACATAATTAAAAGAAATGGTTTTTAGGTGCTTTGCAGAGAGTTCACTGGTAATGGAGGCGTATGATGAGGTAGTTGAATATGTGCAGTCGGGATAGAGTGCAAATTATGAGACGTATGAATGTATCTTCTCTTGGCATAAACATCGGGGTGGGAGCTCCAGGAATCAGGGCTGCAAGTGAATGTTCGAGTTATTAAAATGGATGGAGTGATATCCTTGAAAATGTTACGAGTATAGCTGAATTGCACAAGTAATTTTGAGGGCTTCAGGCTAAAGGTACCTTCATCCACAATGTTGAGGAAGGGAGAACTCTGAATAGCTAAACGAAGATGTTTTTTAAGGAGCGGGAGAGGATCACTAAACAAGAGAGAAATTCTGATTCAGGCAGCATCAATGCTGATGCATCCGTCATTGTTTGAAGGTTTAAGAATAAGATATCCTTTCCAATGCATGGGCAAAAGTTCTTCCGATTGATGAGCCATCTGGAAATTTCATCAAATCTCAAGCACCTCTGTTGTTCTGTCAATCATTTTCTTGCATATTTGTCCCAGGAATAGGAAGCTGTTATGTAAGTAACAGGCAAGATATCTAAGAAATTTAATGAAGGGAAAGATATCAAACGCTATAAAACGAATGCATTCATTCCACATCAGGATTGGTCAATTACAGTGTAGCGTATTCTCTCTATGTATATATGATAGACACACAGCAAGACCTATTGAGTCACATCAAGTAAAACCAAAGTTAAGAAACCAGTGTGGTAAGTACAAGACCACTCTTCTGATTCTTCCCCTTCAAAAACCAAAGAAACCAGTTTGGTTGGTACGAGACTATTCTTCCTTCTTCTGATTCTTCATATTCCCGAAGAAGATTTTCTCTATCATCATGAGTCCAGAATCCACGCACGTCTACAAGCATGCTGGCAACTGTTCCACCTTGCTTACAACTAAGCAGATCAGTAAGTGTAATCCTTAGGGGATCAGCTGGCTTCACCATATCCCAAATTTCAGCTCTTATATCCTCAATGCAAAATTCGTAATTTCCACCCTCAATCCATTTTTGGCGCACATCTCTGTTTCAAAAACAAAAGAGAGAAAATTGTGTCAGATACCCAAAGCTTGCAAAATTCAAACACTTGTAAAACCACTCTCAAGATTCATATGTTTGTTATTATCTAAAACAAACATTCAGCTTATTTGAGCAGAGGCAGTTAGAGAGTCACTCCCAGGATTCATATGCCGGCTATAAAATTCTAGTCTTCATCCCCATTTCAATTAGAGTTGAGTTTATTTTAGGGTTCATGTCTCTGAAGATTCGAGACTTGCAGAACTTGCTTGACTACTACAAGCAGGAGAGTACAGAGCTTTATTTAGGAAGACTGAATCAGGAAGCATCTCAGCTTTTTGATGCTCCCCTTCTTAACTTCCACGTGAAGTTTTAGGAAGTAGATAAAGAAGAAAGAAAAACTATGACACGCGCCTGATAGGAGAGTGGATATCAACTATGGTAAGAAATCCACTTTAAAGATCAAGACTAATGTTACGAATAAGTACCGAATTAAATTTTAGTACGGTATTATACCAATATTGGTTAATATAGGATATCATTTTGAATAATTTTTTAAATTTATAAAATAATTCTTAAATTTTTTTGAAAAATGACAAAATAATCTATGATTATATAGTATAATTTTAGCTTATTTAATTTAACTTTTTTTGTTTATATCTTATCATTTTTAATT
>JAOQMP010000209.1:22931194-22941325 GCA_027563575.1 Erythroxylum pedicellare | reverse complement strand
AAATATTACATAAAACAATTTATTAGTAATAAAAATAAAAATAATTTAGTTTTTAGTTTTGTTTAATTTATAATTATTATTAGTAATAAAATATTTATTATTATTTTAAAAACTTTGAATAAAAAGGGAAGAAGGAGAGGAAGGAGGGAGATTTTGAAAATTTGTAAAAAAGCTCCTCAATTTTTTAAAATTTCTGATACTGGCCGATATTTTAAATACTGGCCTGTACTGACCGGTATTTAAATCCAATACCAAAATTCAAAATATCATACCAATTTTAAGCCGGTACAGTTCAGTACTCATAACCTTAGATCAAGATATTTAAATAAATATGTCAACCCTTCTAGAGTGTCCTTGTTTTCTAGGGCAAGAACAAAGTCCTGGAAATTCTCAAAGTCCCATCTCCCGAGCATTTCCTCCCCTAATCTTTCCACCGCGGGCATGCTCATCGAATACTAATTTGAAAACATAAAAATGAAATGAGACTACTGAAACAACACAGAATTGAAGGGAAGGTGTCTCCATATACTGTAAGAAAGCCAAAACAAGCATTCGAAAAAAGCATAACAGCATAGTGCCAGTGTCCACCCCTAATGATGGTCATGAAGCTATTTTCAGAATAAGAAAAAATCAATTAACCATGTTTAACCGGGCAATAACAGCAAAAAGGCAGTGGCACCATAACAGGAACAGATGGCCAACTGAAGCACTGCACCAATAAGACCCCATAGCCACACATGGCAAATGAGGATGCACTTATTTTGTAATTTCTAAGGATAAATCTCCTACCGTGGGTGGACAAATAGTATAAACATGTTGAAAAAAGTCCATATGCGGCAATCTAAACAAAGCATTCAAAGAAACCTGTCAAGTTCACGTAAGTGTGAAACACCCTAGTGACATGAACTAATTTGAATCTCAGAAGCTACTGCGATGACCTAATTTTCATCAAAGCTGAATCAGTTACTGGTTACACCAACTAAACAGAGATGTGAGCATCAATTAGGCTAGAATTCCCATTGACATTGTAGCAATATTACACTACAAGGAAATAAAAAATAGCAAAGAATTTAATACAATAAGACATGAACTTTTTATAAAGCCATGGAAAGTAAAACTTCCTCCAACCTCTTTCGATGAAAATGTCCGTCAGCGTGCCATCAGCGTATTCTGGAAGCTCTTGCTTGCTCAAGAAACATATCTGCAGAAGAATCAGAATGCAGTTAGATATGCCACGCAATGTTACCAATTAAATGAAATTATCTGCAATTTCACTATTGCCATGATCCCAACAAGTTCTTTATGCATGTGAATCTAAGTTCACATTTATTACATGAAGCACTTAACATCCATTTGCGATATGAAGTGGAGACAGTAAAATGGACCTTGTTTTCACTCTGACAACAACTCCTCAAACCATGGATACCACATAAAGACGTGTTAATGGCACCATGACTGTTTATCCAGCAACCACCTAAGATGGCATTGCTCAAGACCATCCTAACTCCAGTCCTTTCAAATAGAACATGTAGAGCTTTGTGATATGGTGAATTACAAGGTCAGGAGTGCTCACTGGAAAGGACACTATACATGTCAAGGAGAAAAAAGGACATACACAGAGCGGATACAACATATCATGAAGTCTTAGCACATAAGTGAAACACAGATTTCAAAACAACAGCTTAAAAACATATTAGTAATCAAACACCCACCACATATGCGCTGCACAGATGTCAAAGAAAACCAATTTTCAGCTTGTTCAGTATCCATGACTTCTTCCTCACTTTCCTAGTACCAATAATGGTTAAAACAAACAAATTAGCTGCACACAAAGTACTAGCTATTGAGATATTAACATGTTTAACATTGTAATCAGCTTAAAAAACAGCACTGAGAAAACCCACAACAGGGGGAAAATCTAATTTTCATGGATGGTTTACATGTTGAGAGGTTCATACAAAGTACCAAACTGCAGATACCTGGTGTAATTCCATTAGTTCCTGGAGGCAGTTACTAAGAAGCATCTTCTTAATGCAAGCTTTCCTGCAAGTATAACCAAAGCTAAGTACTTCTGACAACAAAAGTACCTTGGAAGGATAATGATATTAGATACCAAACCATCTAATTATAGCCTTTCATCATTAAGATCATCCGCCAAAGACGAATAATAGCGGGGTAAAGGTAGCAATTTCTCATTAACAACAGAAAGTTGCAGACTAATATTCTAAGTAACTGGTTTTACAAATTACATGTCAACCCACAACATGCATAAAAGACGGAAATGCAAAGGAAAAAAAAAGAACTATTATGTTATTTATTTCTCAACATATCTCTTTGTCTTCATGCATCATTCTTAAGCATTTCAACGCCAGGTTAATCTATGTTAATGTTAGAAGATTCAATTAATTAATCATTTGCCAACTTGCCAATTTAGTTACCTTATTTGTTAACATAATTCATGTATTTTATATGCTTTCCTATTTAGATAGTCAAACTAAATTAAAGGAGCTAACAAATCTCCTCCTTTGTATATTCCTTATTTAGGTAGGGCTCCTTGTGTATATATGTAGACAAACTCTTCTCTAATAGGACATACGAGTTCTATCACACAAAATCCTTTGCATTAACATGGTACCAAAGCCCTTGATCTCTACATGGTCATCATCCAGTTTTTTTCAGCTTCTGGTTTCTCGTTCCTAGTCCAGTTTTTTTTTCAATTCCTAGTTCCTAGTTCTTTAGCAATTCATTTTAATGGTAAAAACTACTCAGCTTGGGCATTCCACTTCAAGATATATGTCAAAGGAAGAGACCTATGGGGTCATGTAGATGGCAGCAAACCTACTCCCAAGCAAAGTACGGATGAATATGCTATGTGGGAGGTCAGGGATGCACAAATTATGGCATGGATTCTGGGATCTGTAGAACCCGACATTGTTTTGAATCTTCGACCCTCCAAGACTGCAGCTGAAATGTGGAGTTACCTCAAGAAAATCTACAGCCAACAAAACGCGACTTCTAGATTCCAACTTGAACATGAATTATCCATAATTCATCAGGATAATCTCTCTATTTCTGATTTTTACTCTAGCTTTATGAATCTTTGGGCTGAATATACTGATATAATCTATGCTGCCTTACCTGCTGAAGTTCTCACTGTTGTCCAATATGTTCATGAAACTGCTAAAAGGGATCAATTTCTCATGAAATTGAGATCTAAATTTGAGGGTACCAGGTCCAATCTTATGAACCGAGATCCGGTTCCTCCTTGGATGTATGCCTTAATGATCTACTACGAGTGGAGCAACAAATTGTCACTCAAGCATCCATGGAACAACAAAGATCCACATCAATTTCAATAGCTTATGCAACCCAAGGGAAGCCAAGAGGTAAGGATCCAAGGGCTGTTCAATGTTTCTGCTACAAAGGATTTGGTCATTATGCCTCGAATTGTCCCAAAATATTCTGCAACTATTGCAAAAGAGATGGCCATATTATCAAGGAACGCCCAATCCGACCCCCAAGGAAATCTAAACTAGCATTTATTGCCTCGGTTAGATCTTCTAATGCTCGTGGTTCAATGGATATAGCCTCGTCAACACAAAATGTTCCTGCTCCTGCTCAAACTATAACACCTGAGATGGTACAGATGATTCTCTCTGTAATGTCCAGCCTAGGTTCATCCACTTGGTTTTGTGATGCTGGGGCATCCAATCATATGACAAATGATGCTCAAATCCTAACCAATGTAAAGAAATATTATGGAAATCTTGAAATGCGTACTGCAGATGGAAATTTATTACCCATTACAGCCACAGGTGATATTTCTCCTTTAACTGATGTTTTTCTCTCTCCAAACCTTGCCACTAACCTTGTTTCAGTTGGCCAATTGGTTGACAATAACTGTAGAATTTTCAAAATCTGGTTGTGTTGTGCAGGATCAACAGTCAGGGAAGATGATTGCAAGGGGGCCTAAAGTAGGACGTGTTTTTCCACTCCAATTTCCTTTGTCACCGTGTCTTTCGTTTCCTTTTGTCACTTGTAATCTCGCTCAAGTTGATTATCGAGCATGGCGCAAAATTCTTGGACATCCAAACTCTTGTGTACTTCATAATTTGATAAATTTTGGTTTAATTGGGAATAAAAAGCATTTTTCCATTGATGATGTTCAATTTGATTGTGATTCCTGTAAGCTTGGTAAGAGTAGAACTTTGCCATTTTCGACTCACATGCCTAATCCTGTCCAACCTTTTGAAATGGTACATAATGATTTGTGAGGTATGGCACCAATTATATCTCATGCTAATTACAAGTCCTTTGTCACATTCATTGACGAATATAGTCGTTTCACTTGGATTTATTTCTTGCATTCTAAAGATGAAGTGTTCTCTGCATTTAAACTCTTTATGCGTATGTCCAAACCCAATTTTCTGCCAAAATTAAAATCTTACATTCAGAAAATGGGGGTGAATATATGTATCATTTGTTCCAAGATTTTCAACAGGCTAATGGAATAATATCTCAAAGATCCTGCCCTCAAACCCCAAAACAAAATGGGGTGGCCGAAAGAAAAAAGGGTCAACTCCTTGATGTTGTTCGAGCCCTTTTAATAGAATCCTCAGTGCATGCTCGGTTTTGGCGTGAGGCTATCTCCACAGCTGTTTATCTCATTAACAGGTTACCTTCTCCTTCATTGAATCATGTATCTCCTTTCTATAGGTTGTTTGGTCATTCCCCCAATTATTCTATTCTTTGTACCTTTGGTTGTTTATGTTATGTACATCTTCCTGCGCAAGAACGCACAAAATCCACAGCCCAAGCTATTAAATGTGCTTTTCTAGGATATTTTGTGCATCACAAAGGGTTTCTTTGCTATGATCCTAATTTGCGTCATGTTCGCATTTGTAGAAATGTAATTTTTCTAGAAAATCAGTATTTCTTTTCCAATCATCAAGACTATGTTTGTCCATACTAGTAGTAAGTTCATGCAATCTCCTAGACACCTTCACTTATCTACTGTTCGACGCATCATTCGATATCTACTTGGCACGCCTAATCGTGGCCTGTTTTTTCCCACTAATTCTTCACCACAATTGCAAGCCTACAGCGATGCAGACTAGGCTGGTTGCCCAGACACAAGGAAATCCACTACTGGTTGGTTTATGCTTCTTGGTAATGCTCTTATCTCTTGGGAATGCAAGAAACAAAACTATGCCTCAAAGTCATCCACTAAGGCAAAATACCGTGCCATGTTTGTTGCTTGTTCTGAGATCATTTGGCTACATGTTATTCTCACTGAACTTGGTTTTCCACAACTTCAAAAAACTCCTTTGCATGCTAATAACACTAGTGTTATTCAAATTGCGGCCAATCCTGTCTACCATGAGCATACCAAACATATAGAGGTTGACTATCATTTCATCCGAGCGGCCTATGATCATCATATTATTACCTTGCCTCACATTGGTACCAACCTACAGATTGATGATATTCTTACCAAATCCATGACACGTCAACGACATAATTTTTTTGTTGGCAAATTGATGCTTGTCGAATTACCAGCATCAATTTGAGGGGGGATGTCAAAAGATTCAATTAATTAATCATTTGCCAACTTGTCGATTTAGTTACCTTATTTGTTAACGTAATTAATGTATTATCTATGCTTTCCTATTTAGATAGTCAAACCTAAATTAAAGGAGCTGACAAATCTTCTCCTTTGAATATTCCTTATTTAGGTAGGGCTCCTTGTGTATATATGTAGACAAACTCTTTTCTAATAAGACATACGAGTTTTATGACACAAAATCCTTTGCATTAATAGTTAAATCCTCAAACTACCAGAATCTACCTACCAAAATCTACATCATTATATATGAAAGCATTTGCAAACTATACTTTAAACTTAACTATGTCATGTTTATTATTTTGTCACTACAAGTCAACAATATGGCCATCTTGTGGTAGCAAAAATGCTTCAATGATCTTAATTGTTTCTTTATTGTTACCAAAACCAGTGTACCCTTTTTGAAGCCTAAAGCCCCAAAACCAGTAACATTAACAAGCACAATAGGTAAATATCTAAGGAAAGCCTCTGAATATCACATTATTATTCAAGAATACAATGAAATTTAGGCACTAAAATGCAATTACCAAAACTTGATGACTGAGATGTTACTAAAGATGCTGCAACTAAAGGTAGCCTTACAAACCTCGCCTATGAGGATCACAGAAGAAGAATTTGTGTGCAGCAATGCGGCAATACATTTGAACAAATCCAACAGGCATATCCTATAGTTGTGCTACATTAGGGATGAGGCCTCGAATATACACCTCCATTTCCTGTCAAATTATTGATTCATTAAAATTTAACATGTGAGAAGCCACAAGTAAGCTCACAACCTAAGAAACACGGACACGGACACGTGACACGACACGGACACGGACACAGAGACACATCAACTTCTAAAATTTGGTGGACACGGACACGGCATATATATAATTTAGAATTAAGAAAAAAAATTCAGAATTCATAATATGATATATATTGACTGATGTGTTTCAAGACTTCCAACATCCTGATAGTTCATACATATTTGGTACTTTATAAACCCCTCTAAAAAAATGGAGCATATATTCCATTAAGTCGTGTCCGAGCCCTGTCGTAGCTGACAAAAATTATTTTTTAATTCCGACATGTAAGGACATGTGTCCACCGCGTGTCAATGGGTGTCCGACACATGGACACGGCTCCATTTTGCCGTGTCCGTACTACATAGCTCACAACAGATGATATGTATTGTAATGCAGAAAAGATTTTAAATTTTGATGGTTGTATAAAATCCATACATGAGGTTGAAGAAAACCATCAGAATCTTCATCAAGCTCACTCATATCTATTCTTGCCTACGGCAGAGATACCAAACAACAATATAAACCAAGCCACAGCCATGAACGCCAAGTACAACACAGTCCAAAACCACACACCCTTATACATATTAACCTTTGCTCCCACAAGAAAAGATCTTGAGAAAATCTTTGAAATATACTCACGGTTCTCATCACATAGAGGTAAAATGGTAAAGTAGCAATCCTCCCAGATTCATTTTTCTCAAATTTCATGAAGTTTGATGGGCTAAAAAAGCGACGACATTTGGGCCCTATTTGCTCTGTTCATACTGATGCAATGTGACAAAAATCTTCATAATTCATTTATAAGAAAACAAATAAGTACGAGTTAGCATCACTAAAGACTTAAACAAACGATTCAAGAAGTAGTGATGCTACAGGAAAGAAACATAGGAACAGTGTACAGCATAACTGAAGTATTAAGAATCATACTATACCAGCACAAGAGACAGTATTCAAGTCTTTTTCTACCTTTCCAGCTAAAATTGGTAAATATGTAAAACTATGGGAATTGAAGAAAATTTATAAACAGCTTCACACAATGAATAGCCAATTGATGATGAGGAATGAGAATTATTTTAGGGTTTTTTGGTGTAATAGTCAGTTTTCCTTATTCGGGAGTTCTGCTGAAATTGAGTTTCTTGTTATTCTTTTTAATGGCTGAGATTTTTTATTAGGAAAAAATAAAGTTTCAATTGTTACATTATTATAACAAGGTGGCAAAATCAATAAATTTTGGTTGTAAGTCCAGTTTATGCACAAGAGAAAAAGAGTGGGCCTTTGTAGGTACCACTAATAATTTTATCTTTTCAAACCATAAAAGTGTCTCTTAGTATTTGCTAGAAATTCTAGGCGTGATTTCTAAATCTATCCCTTTTCTTTATATTTAAATTCCAGCTTTTAAATTACAGTCTATACTTTTTAATCAAGTATGTTAGCATGCTCTGACTATCCTCATCAATTGGCAGTGCAGATCAAAAATTCGGAAATAGGTTTTCAGCAATATTGGTGCTGTGAGGTTGCTTATTCCACTTGCCTTTTATTTAGAGTAATTAATGTAGTTAACTAGTAAGAATGTACACCGACAAGAATTGTACAAGATCTGAACTAAAATGGAAACTGATAAGCAAAGCAACTTCCATATACCTTTTCTGCACCAGTGGCATCATCAATCACACAATTTTCTCTCAAGCAAGCCCACATTGCACGCAAATCATCAGCATTTAGCAAAAGATCTTATTGCTTCTGCAAAAACAAATGAATAATTTCATCAAATAAAGCATAAAGACAAATGCTCAAATCAGTCCACAGAAAAAGAAATAGACCACGTAGGAAAGTAAATCATACCTTTAAAAATCGATATTTTGCAAGTCTCTGGACCCTGTGACTAATTGATCCTTGTTCAGGTTTCTGTTCATGGAAACACGCAAAATAAACGACAGACATACCACAGTTTTCCTCTATGTGTTGTGCCTAAACTAAGATATCACAATAACAAACTTAGTCAACGCACATATCTTCTTATCGAAAGTTGGTATAGTACCTGCTTCTGCAGTCTTTTGTTGCTTCTCCTTGAAAATATCAAGCAAAATTCTCTTCGTCTCAAGCTCTACAGGACAAGAGCCAAGAAAGTAAGATCAAATCTTCAAAGAGTTAATATTTAATTAAACAAATATATATTGGTCTATGTTGATCCATTGTACGTAAATTGAAAAATATACATAACTCCATTAGGGGATTGTAAAAACATTACCCTGCAAAAAGCTACTTAAAAATCAGATAATCCAAATTATTCAAACAATTATTGCAACTTTGATCGCAATATAACAGTAGAAAACTTGAAGAGGACTAAGAAACGGAAATACAGGGAGTAAGGGAACAGACCCATAAGCGCTTCGGATCCGAGTCCTGCACCGGATCCAATGTATCGGCGGAGATTTTGAACCCGCACCATAGACGACGCGGGCAGGATCTTCCTTTGCGAAGCCTCACGGCTCTCGCCGTCGCTCGAACCGCTGTACATGGCGGAGCCGTACTAATCGGAGTTGGCAGAGGCGAGGTTGGACCAAGTTATCGTTTCATATCTGTGTATGTAAACCATAGAATTAAGGGCATCTACTGAGAGAGAGAGAAGTTTGAATCAGAGAGACTGATGAGAAATGGGAATTTCGCATGATAAGAATTGGGCATCTGTTGATTAAAAGGAATTCCTTTGGCTCCCATAAAAATAAATAATTTCGAAAATTCTCATTTTAGTTCAAGATTGACAGCCAACCACCTACGCTCTTATATATAGTATTCCTAAAGCTCCAGTTGCGTTAATCAATCCTTTTATTCGTTACGTAATTATGCAATATTTGTTTGGGTGGATATTAACGGAATCAAATGAATGAATATAGCGGATGGTCTGTAATAAAATAGACCATATCATCGCTTAGTATAAAATTAATTCCACTTTGTATAAGATCAATACTAATTAAGTGAATCGACCACGTTAATTCCAATTAAAGTTTTGTTTTTTATCCATAAATGATGAACATGCAAACTTAGTAGAATAAAAGAAGCTACTCTTGAGGATCACAAACTTAAGCCAAAGTTTCATTTTAATTCAGTTGTCTAACATATGACTTACTTAACGCATAAATGTCATGTGTTAACTATTAATTATGAGTTTAATGGTGAGTTATTTTTATTATAAATTGAAATTTTGAATTTTTCTAATTTTGGTTAATATTGTGAAATTGGATAGAGTTTAATTTATTACCAAAAAAGGTATTTTGCAAAAATATAATATACTTTTGAGTGGAGGCAAATTGGAATAAAGCACCTTTGACAATAAATGACAACCGAAAGCATTAATAAAAAAACAAAAGTGACGAGGAATGAATTTAAGGAAAAATATTTGAAATCATAATATCTTATTATTTTGTACGTTCCTCTTATATTCATTAGTCATGTTTTGCAATTAGCGGATTGCATTAGCTGTTAGCTGATTTTATGAGCGATCTACTAATAACGGATTATATTAACTTATTTGACTAGTGAATAACATCAACTATTTATTTAAGATGTTTGATAAAATTAACGGTTTTGTATATAAAATAATTTATGAGGGCATGACTTTAAAAAATTATAAAGACGATGAGTATCATATCTTAATATTTTTTCGAATATTTTCATAAAAATTTAGATTTTAGTTATTTAAATTTTCAAATTTTAAATTTA
>JAOQMP010000209.1:22895309-22912783 GCA_027563575.1 Erythroxylum pedicellare | reverse complement strand
AATTTAATGTTAGTCCAATTTTTTCAAATTACAAAATGAATTAAGATACAACTAATGAGTGATTATGTTGTGAATGAAAAAATACATGATATCTGCTTTAATTTGAACTAAAGAATCATTGTATCAATTGACTCATAATGAATTTAGTTGACTATACATAACTTTGTTATTTGTTACATTGGACAACACTTTCAACTAATATTTGATAGTATGTCCAAATATATTATACCTTGTGAAGTTTTTTTCCCGTATTATTTTGTTTATAAGGAATGTTCGAATTATTATTAATATTTTTTTAGGAATACAATTTAATGATATTTATATAATTTTACTTATATAATGAATTAATAATATTTTTATGACTTAATTTGATAGTAATAACCAAATAATACAAAACGTGACAAATTGCTCAAATTTTATAGATTATGAAAAAAGTTGCAAAAAAATTTTGGCAACGTTTTTATACTCATATTTAAAAAATTTACTTATGAAATTAGAAAAAACCATGACAAATCATATATAAATGTGAATGCATAAAAAGTAGCCAAAATCGGCTAACATTTGATATTTGATTAGGTATTTACTAACATTTGTTATTTGATTACGTATTTATAGAATTTTAGGTATAAAAAAATTCGTAGCTAATAATATTTGTCTATGATTTGGAGAAATGTTGCATCTATTTTTTTGTTAAGAAGAATTAACCACGTTTTATGCAATAAAATAGAAACCTGACAAATAATTAAGTGCGATATTTTTATAACAAATTGGCTACCCTTTTATTAGTTTTTTATAGCCTAATTTGTTGTAATGATATTTTTAAATTGAGTCCGAGTCAAAAAAATTGGATTAGATTATAAAAACTTGGTCCCTATCACTTGATTTTAATTGGTTGCCAAATTTGACACATTAAAAATTCTGTTAATTTTTTTTACAGAAGCCAACTTTAGGGAGCTTTAAACTGCATGAATTTGTTCGTACAATTTGTCTTTTACCCTGTAATTAACGATATATATCACTGAGATTGAAGATCAAGTGCGTGAACAAAAACATGACATGCTCTTAGGCATCTCAAAGGCCATGGTGCATTATTTTGGTACTAACTTGTTGAATTATATTTTTAATCACGACCGAATTCTTTTCTTTGTGCTTAAGCTGCATATCAGAGTTGTTGGCCTTTGTCTAGAAAAGATAAGGCAAGTGGCCGAAAAGACAGTAATGAAGTAGCCAAGCCAACACATGACACATGCATAGCATTCCTTTCCCATCTTCTATATTATATTTATATATTTCAAGTGTTTAGTTTCGACACAAACTAGCTTCATAAAAGACTCTCATGAAGACTTTGATCACCACATTATATAATTAAAAGTTACATTCGAAAACCAACTTTCTTGCTCAAATTTGGAATGTTTCCAGTGTAATTACAGCAAAGGTTTGCAAGGGAAACAAGAAAACCTGGAGAAAGAGCACAAAATACACGAAAACCACAATGTTGAGTTACGTAATACTTAGAAATACTCAAAAGAGTGAATAATCAAAGTCGTCGTAAGGGAAATTGGGTGGAGAGCATGAAACTGAACTAGTAGACAGACCAGTATCATCAGCGATTGGATACAGAGCCGCCATGCATGCATCGTCCACCATTAGTTGGCTACTGATCATTGACGAGAGATCACCGGAGTTAAACTGAAATCCCTGATGATTTCCATAGCTCCCCTCGTTGAGTTCTTGAGAGGAAGGCAAGTTTTCATGGGCACAACCCTTAGTCGTTGACATGCTTTTAGTATCTGATGTAACTGAATAATTATTTTCTGGTGACTCATGTTCATTGATGTAACTTGAAGCACTCAACTTACTGGTTTTGGAGCTTGTTTTTGAGGGACTAGAAGGTGGTCTCAAGCAGTTGTCAGGGACAATGCAGCCTAGGTAACCAGAGTTCGAATCCTCCTGTGAGAAGAAAAAACTATTATCATTTGCGGACCCATCAGATGTTTCTGTGCAGATTTCACGACTTGACTGATTCGAAGTCTCATTCTGATAAACCTCAAGCACGGCTGGACTGTTCTGATTAATGGGTTGTTTCTCTGTTTGAGTAGCGTTAACAAGAAACTGTATTGGTGGCAAGAAAGCCTGAACATCGAAAGGAGTAAGAAGAGCATTAAAAGGACTACTGTTTTCAGAGTACACAAAGTTGGTTCTAGCTTGTGTGCCTTTCATAGAAAGGGCAGCTCTGTCATAAGCAAGAGCAGCTTCTTGAGCTGTGTCAAAAGTGCCAAGCCAGTGTCTTTCTTTGGTTGTTGGGTCTCTAATTTCAGCAGCATATCGACCCCAAGGTCGCCGTCTAACTCCAAGAAACCTCCCAGGTTCTGCTTGCTTTCGACGGCCTCTTCTCTCGCCAGGTTGTGGTGGTGAGGTGTTTCGCTGGATGAGAGCAAAACCAGTGTTAGTCTCAACGGTTTCATATCTATTGAAGGGCTTGTCTAAGGTTTTAGAGGTGGACATTGTTATTAGTAGAAGTATAGGGAATGAGGTTTAGCCAGCAGTGGAAGTGTTATAACAGAAAAGAAAGCGATTGACCAGGAAGAAGGTAAGTGAGTCTAGATTTTGTGTGTGGTGTAGTATGGTATGGTATGGGGGGAGTAGTAGGCCAAGTCTTTATAAAGAGACCACTGACATGGATATCAGAGAAGGAAAAGGACATTGTGGAGATGTGAAGACTATTCATCCACTTTTTAGATCCTACTTTTTTCTTATCTTTTCATGCCCTATGCTACTAACAAACAGTCAATGGTTCAGTCCAACTCCACGACCTCAATTATCCTTTGTGAGGAAACAAGAGTGCGTTAAGAACAGATTTGAACTTCAGTAATTAGAAGATGCTAGGCTCTTGGAAAAATGGTTAATTAAATTGTAGCTATTCATCTTACTCACAAAAGAATGAGGTTAACATTACATCAGATAAATGCAAGCAAATACCGGTTTTCCAATTAACACTTCACGTACAGGGCCAAGTTGAAGTTGAAGACGAAGTGGCTAGCCATTCCACTTGAAAAAGTGTCACCCTATAGCTTAAGGAAGTTATTATATCCTCAATACATCCCATAGCTAAAGGGAGCCTACATAGGAATGTCAGATTCAGATTAATTATTTTTTCCCAGATAGATTTCCATTAGAGCAAAAACCAGAAGAGGAAACCGTGTGGTTTTCCTGGCCTGTAGAGTCTATCCTAGAAAGTCTCAAAACATTTGAATTTGAAAGTTCTAACTTTTGGCATGTCTTGTAGTAACTCCATTGTGCACATGTGAATCCGCATTTTCTGCAAAATTAATCAGTGAAGTTACTTGTAAACTCTTGTCTGCTTCATGATTTTTCAAAGGGAGTAGTTAAGATTATATTGTCTGTAATTAAACAAAACAAAGTTGTCCTTAAGCACTAAAGAATTAGGATATTAATCTAGTTAGGCTCTCATGTCTACTTTCATTGGAACAACTGCATCAAATACCGAAGTCAAAGTTGAAGCTTTATTTTCTGTTGTCCGATAATACAACTTTCACATGTTCATCGCTTGAATGTTAAAATTGCTTGTGAATGGGTTTAGCCATTGGCACAATTTTTCTTTCTTTCAATATGCTATATATGGTATGCACGTAGTTGTATTAGTAGAGATTGGTTAGAAATGTCAAAGACATTAGGAGTAGTGCTTTTAAGGACACTAAAGGCCTTTATTAGTCTTTGCTTAACAGAATATACAAGTGGCTGAATTTCTTTAAAGTTTTTGAGAGCAGAACAGACCAATTCCACTTAATTGTAATCTATTCAGGGAAACACTGTAACCTGTCTGCTAAATTGTAATGCCATACCTACACTTACACTAAATGGATCACAGTTGTCCACGTCCAGTATCTGTACAGTTAAAATAAGTAGATTTGAAATATTCTCATATTTGAATACCTCAAACTAATGATACTGTATCCTCCAAAGATGATATCTTTTTTTGGTTATATGGTAGAAATTAAGTTGGGTATTGATATACGATGAGAATTATAATCTGACCTGTACTCTTCTCAATACCTAAAAATCTCTTCTTTTTTTTTTTAAATGATCGCTCAAGAAAAATTTGATGAGACACAGTTCGTAAGTACCATCCAGAGGGCTGGGCATTGCATACGCAAAGTCCAAGTTCCTGGAAAACTGCACTTTTTGCAAGCTCTTTCCAAAAGAATTCAGCAAAAGTACTTGGGATTATGGGGTTTGAATCTCCGATCTCCAAAAAGTAAGTAAAAAAGGCTTGTAGTCAAAAGGGCAATCACAAGCTTAAAGAACATTGTAAAGCAATGCCAATTAAAATGCCCAAACAAAAGCTATAATTAAGTGTGGGGGCACTATAAACACATCCAATTACCACTTTCAACAGGGAAAATGCTATGATGAACCCACAGAGTCTAAATGGCATTGGGAATGACATAAACTAATCACATATTCATACCAAAAAAAAAAAAAAGGGTCAATGCCCTTTTCATTTCTCAATTCTAAACAATGCTAAGCCATGGCCAGTACAAGCCGTCTAATGGACCCAACAAATTAAGAATCAAAGGAACGCTGGAGTTAAAACATTTAAAGATAATGGGATAAAGCAACGTGTAATGTTATTTAAAATAGTCATCATAGTTCCTTTCTTTTAAGGTTGCAAAAACATATGGCTATAGGATCTATGTCCCTTGACTCTTCCACTAAAGATATGAAGAAGCTCCAAAGATCAGTTGTGTGTTATCTTTATTGAACCAAGTCCATGCACAGATGGTATCTTCTTGATGCCCTCATGAAGACCCTCAAATATAGAATTGAGAACTTAAGTGGTTCTTGATCAATGGCAGTAAAAATATAGTGTTGGTCAGGTGGACAAGTCTTCCGACTATGGAGGGAGGAGGAGAGGAGAGCTTCTTGAAATGCAAGGAAAGTAGATTACCGGTGTTGACAGGAATTTTATGGAGTGTGGGTAAAAAATGAATGACATTTTTATTTTAGTAGTTGCCTACTTGCCTTGCCTGAGTTAGTCAGAGCTCAGAATGAGAATTTTGCACACTTCCCAACACACAGCACACAACACAACCCACCCTTTTTCTCCCGGGATTTAGGGTGTGTCTTTGAACAGACTTTGCTTTTCAAGATTTTTTAAAGCTATTTCTAATGAATTCTTTTTTGTTTTAAAAGGAGGACACTGGACACTGGACACTGGACACTTCTTCACCTGCATTACAATTGCATTACATGCATAGACAACGATGTTACTTCACTTAGGGTTAGGTTCCTATTCGCTGTTGCTAGCAGTAATGCTACAGTTGGAAACGTAATCATCGTCTGATGAGGGTGATCATGATGAGGTGTGGGCCCCACAGGTCAAAGATGGCGTGTCCAAGATCCGGACGTGAGATGGATACGAGGTTGGTGCGTGGTGGATGTAATTGTAAGGGGTGGATATGGGGTAACAGTGAAACCGAATCTTATGTACGAGAGTTTTTGAGGTCAAAGATTCAATAGATTAGATTAGCTGAGGTCTGCCCCTTGTCCTCAGTTACATAGATTGGACGGTCGAGGTTTGTCCTTTGTCCTCAATAGAGGGGGCACACTCCATTCCTCAACTTAGATCATAACAATCAATCGAAAAAAACCTTCTCCTCCTCCTCCTCTCAGGAATAGGGATTGTAATTATTAATAATTTAAATACATTCAGGAAATAAAACATGAAAACTAGTTTGAGCCCTTAATTCCGTTTCTTTCCGGGTCCTTGCGAATGCACCTTCTAAAATATGTTGCGTAATGAAATTAAAGAGATGGTCTAATTAGTACAAGGAATTTCTTAATGTGGCAAGCAAGATGGTATGGGTATAATAGAGTAGAAGGCCTTTTTAGCTCTCTGCTATTTGAATCTGATATACACATCAGCCAAACAAACAGACAGCCATATCCCTGCTCTTCATGACTCACCTGCTGCTATCTCAATCACATAAACATCAGCCAAACAAACAAGCTACATCATTTCATCATTGCTTCATTAACTCAACTGCCCTTGTTGGGGCTAACTGATCTCAATCTCCAGCATGTACGTACTCTTAGTAGTAGCAACCACGCAAGCTTCCCAACAAGGCAAAGCTCATCAATCTCGAGCTATTTTGTACCACCAATCTCCTTGACCTAGAATTCCAGGAAACTACAGAACAAAAGTTCAACCAAGAACTGATTTGTTGCGATCATCGTCATCAAAGCATAATGATATCAAACATACGGAGTGCACTCATTACTCATAGTTTTCTTAGTTTCTCCAAGTAATCAAGAGGCTAAGGGCATCATTTCATTATCATAGTTTCCTACCACGTCTAGTCTATAAATATTTCGCTAAAATCAAGGTAGTTGCTCTAAATTATACCTGCTGGAAATTATATTATTCCCGCTAAGGCCATTTCATTGAACCAAACGGCCCCTTCTTAGTATTTGATGAACCAGAACCCTGAGGCGAGTTGTTCCACACCATTTCCATCTGACATTAAAAAAAGAAGAAGAAACAGCAGCTTACCAGTGGATTATACCAACAACGAAGAACCAACAAAATAGCTCCAACATTGAACAACAAAGTGTAAATTGATGGCAAAAACTATGTGATTTTCAAACTAACGCCTCGTGACTGGAAATAGCTTGCAGACACAACAGTCAATATGACCACATAAATGGCCCACAAACCATTTGTTTTCCACATTTTTGGCCAGAACATTACTCCATGCAGGTATCATCAATGCATTCTGTTATTTCATGTTTTAACACTTGCATCGTATAGTGTCCTACTATCTAGAGTTTATCATCTAAAGATTGGACAAAATTGAATTTACCATGTATGCCACATACATACCTCTCCAACAATCACTGTGTCACCTTCCTTCACACCTAGTTTCATGAGAGACTTGTTCACGCCACAAGCTTCCAGTACATGTTGGAATCTTCTCTCAGAATCTATGTATCTGTTAAAAGCAATGCATCCAGTACTTCAGCATTAAGCACTAAAGACAGTCAAGAGAAAAAGATTGCCATATAACACCATTATCTGATAATCCATCAAACAGAACATTTAATAAACCAACTCAAATAAAGACGTATGAAATATGAGTAACATCTGATGCGTAGATTAATCACAGGAGTTGCTTTGAGTTTTATGGCGGTGACTAATTAAATCCCTTGTAAGATTGTGCTAAAACATGGCCAATATGTTCAATTGGTTAAAGATTTCATGTTCATAAAGTTATCACAGGCCCATGATCAGGTTCGTATATAGTAAAATGGGTAAGAGGTCCAAAGAAGACTTAGCCCATCTGAAAGGGAATTAGAGACAGTTGCGAGAGGGGTTTTCCAACATGGTTGTTATGATTTTTCACCTTTTATTCTGTTATTTTGTCTATTGTGTGCGTGTGTGTTTTGAGTGGATGAGCTGGCAGTATGTTTTAGGTGTGTAGGCTGCTAGAATATATAAATAGCATGTGTGTCTGTTGGGGGGTCATTGTGAGGAATTTTCTCCATTTGGAGTAAGAGAGGCAGCCTCTTTAAAGCTGCTTGGGACCTATAATGTTTAGTATTAGTTCAAGCAGCTAGTGCAAGTACAAATAAAATTAATGCAGATTTTTCCTGCAGCAGAGATCACCTCAAGAAAATCAATTAGATGCATGTTAACAGATAACAGGAAAACTCTTCTTTTATCCTTTTTTGTTGAAATAGACACAAGAAAAATTAGTGTTTGAGCTTCAGTTTCTCAGCAGTCTTGGACAGCTAAAGGGGAAAGATGGTGTGAAAATATCCTTACAATGTGTAGAATTAATGATGAAATTGAACTGTAACTATGGATTCAATCTCCTGTGTTTTCATATATTCCATAGGGCCCCAGAGAGCCTAGTGACAGAGAATTTGTAGCCGGTCAACCCTCAGATCAATTAAATTGGTCAACAAATATCCTGTAAATGATCCTACTTCCTGATTTCCCAACCATAGTTCATGAAGAAAAGAATAAAAAACAATTACTTGTTTGAAAATCCAGTACAATGGATATCTTCAAGCTTAGGTGTAAATATTGAAATCCATTTCACCTGGACAAGCACTATAGCTTTAACTCGTACTAGTTTACTAGGCCAGAAGCACTCTGATCAATAGACAAGATATGCATGAAAATGGACTTTCAAAAGAAGTTTTGCCACTTTACTGATTTAACAATAAGAAAGGTGATGACCAGAAATTTGTAACATACCGCCAATTTGTCATTTGAACAAAGCGCTGCAATCCCAATCCAGTTACATGCCAAGTTCTGGAGCTACTATCATGAGAGATCTCAAAATCATCGATCCGTGCTCTTCGCTGCTTCTGTACCATATCAGCTACATGATTCAAGTTTGCTGAATTTGTGCAACCTAATTAATGTAATTATCTGATAAGGATCGTCATTTAAAGAGTGCAAAAAGACAATTCAAGTATCCAGAAAAATTGCCACACGGAAGCTAAAGAACCAACTGAAGTAAACGTATGACCTTCAAATTCCTTGTTGGCTTCTTTACTTTTTTTTAAAAGCTCATATGCAGCTCTTATCACCTTATTAATTCCTTCTCTCTTTATAGCACTCATACAGAAGGGCTCAACCCCTCGAGCTTGTAGCTTTTCCTTAAATGACAACCAACTTTCATATGCATCAGGAAGGTCTATTTTATTGTAGGCAACTACATATGGCTTCTCAGCAAGTTCAGGACTGAACAATTCCAGTTCAAGGCGAACAGCATCAAACTCAAGTTCCGGTTGTGGCGAAGAGCCATCAACAACATGTACCTACGAATTCAAAAGGATGGAGATTCTTATTTCAAAGAATCATGTGAAATGCAAAGGATGAACTCTAACTAAGCATCCATTTTGAAAGCACAATAATCAGGTAAAGCCATGAAAAACAACAAAAAGAGAGTAAGAGACAAAGAGCAAGTCCTTGTAAATCATGCTGTTAGCATCATTGCCAAAATCCCCTATTAACTCTGAAAATTCTATAATCGCTTGAACAATGTCATTAGAGGTTGCATGATAGGACAATTTAATCATGTAGAGTCTGCAAGTCAAAATTTCAGTGAACCTAAGAATTTATTGCAACTGTGATCTTATCATCTAGTTTCAATATCTTTTATAACAGCACAACAAGTAACAATAACATGACAGCTAGAAAATATGCTAGAAAAGAATAGATAACTAAGAAGAAAGGGCTTTTGATTCTGGCCATAACGTAAGATACTTAAATACCACAACAAGAACAATTTGTGACTAGTTTCATTAAAATGATCAAAATCAATACCAGGGCAGAACACCTTTCTGTATGCCGCAGAAATTCATGGCCTAAACCAAAACCCCTGTGAGCTCCTTCAAGTAATCCAGGCAGGTCTGCTACTACCATTGTGGAATCATAGTCAAAAGAAACTACACCAAGGTTAGGAAGTAATGTAGTAAATGGGTAATTGGCTATTTGAGGCTCTGCAGCACTGATTACGCTCAAAAATGTGCTTTTCCCAGCATTAGGAGCACCCACTATCCCAACATCAGCAACAAGCTTCAGCTCCAGCTCCAACCACCTGACCATGACAACCATTATTTCTATAGACGAACATCAAAAGAAATGCTCCTCAAATACCAGACCTCCAACTGTGCTCCACTCACCATGAAACAGTAAATGTTCTTAATCCTTTAATTCAGAAAGAAACACACACCACAAACTTAAAAACAAGAGAATAGTAAGTCAAATTTTTTTAATGAAATGTGCTACCTCGTGATAGTTCTCATCATAACCCAAGTAAACAAATCTATTTATAAACACCAAAAAATCCACGCCAAAGTAAATATGCAATAGTTCAAATAGAATAATCAATCTTTCAGATATAAGGAAAACAAATAGATCAATTCCAACACTCCTAATAAAAAACATGAAAAAAGGGATATCATACCAGCTCCTACCATTACAATCATGCTCCAGAACAATCACTAACCACCAACATGAGCACACTCTAAACGATTAAGCACTCACATTTCAGGACCCTCTTCACCATTTTCAGCAATCCTAGGAACCTTGTTGCTGCCACTCTTAAACGCCGCATTCCCTCTACCACCCCTCCCACCAGGCAACAGCAAAGCCCCCTGTCCCGGATACAACAACTCCAGCAACACCTCCTCCCGCCCCGCCTCCCTGACCACCGTGCCTGGTGCAACCTTCACCACCACATCCTCACCCTTCGCCCCATTCTGCATCATCCCCTGCCCATGCGCCCCTCTCCCTGCCCGAAAATGCACCCCATTTCTAAACGGCAGAAGCGAATTCATCGAACCGTCCACTTCCAAATACACATTTCCTCCTCTCCCTCCGTCGCCGCCCGATGGTCCCCCCATCGGCACAAACTTCTCCCGTCGGAATGCCACCACTCCGTTCCCGCCGTCGCCGGCTTTCAGGTAGATTTTCGCGCAGTCGAAGCATCTCATTACCGCAGGAACTCCTTTCTCCTTCACTCCTTCAATCTCTCCTCCTTCTTCTTCACCAAAGCCATTTCCTTCGTAAACATTTACAGTTCCGCCATTCACAGTTTCATAATCAGCCTCTTCTTCGTCTTCATCAAAATCGGAACCAACTCCAAATACCTGAAAACGCCCATAATCTTCATGTAAATTAAATTCCAAGCTATTCTCCAACTCTTCTCCTTTTTCGATACGAGAACGATATACTTCAGTCTCGTCTTCCATCTTCGCGACGCCGGAATCAGAAAGCGTGACCTCTTTGGACGACGACTGAGGAGAGTAACCGAGGAGAGGCACCGTGAAGTCTTCTCTAGGAGGTAAGCGAGTGTAGGTGGTGGCTTCGCCGCCTGTTAGTGTGACCAAAGATGGTGCAGACTTGTGCTTAGTCCTTTGAGGCTTCAATTTAGTATTGCGGTTAAATTTAGAATTTTTGGAGTTATGGTTAGGGTTTCGCGTATTGGAGCGAGCAAGAGCTTGGGGAGAGAAGGAGCTGGTTATGGATATGGAAGCCATCTTCGCCGGTAACGTTGCAGTAAAAAAGAAAGTTCCACCCCCTCAAATCAAGTCAACTTAAAAGTTTTTCCTTTAAATAACGAATGGTTCTCATCGGATTATCATTTATCACTCAGCGCTGACTCAGACATGCTATGTTAGAAGTGGTTGTCAAAAGCAAAGCTTATTGCTCGGGGGTTTAGATTGAAACAGAGATATTATCTTTGGTGAAGAAGTGAAAGCTGCATCTAACCTTTTATTTGTATACATACATCTGATAATATGGAACTATATGAGATGTTTTAGTGAGCATTTAGTTGTACATTAACGCCAAAAGGTTAATGTACATGTTCCTTTTTTCTTTCTTCTTTTTACATGCTTATACTCTAAATAAGCTAACAAAATTTTTTGGTGTTTTTGATGGCCAAGTGGACAATCTAGTAAATAAGTTAGCTGAAAATGTTATTTGCTTATGTAGTTTCAATGGATCCTACAACCTTCTGTCCTATGTTATTGTTAGTTTATATCCTAGAACCAATCGGTTGGCTATAATTTGGTGACAAAATAATTTAAAGGTATTTTTTTATCTTAAACATATTTAAATATATTTGATAAACTCTATGTCATAATTACACATTGTAAATGAAATTATAATGAGATTGTAATTATGAGATTCATATTATATTTATGTATTATTCATAAATTATTCATAGTAATTATTTATTAAGATTGGACATTAATAAAATGTAAAAAAAATAAGCACTCAGTATATTTTTCGTTATAAAGAAAGTAGTCAATCTCATAGGCTAAAGTATAGAGATACTTAAACAAATGTGTGAGTATTTATTAGAGATTAAGTTCACTGAACTAACCTCATATAAGAAATTCTTTTGTAATATAACTTGTATGTCTATAGAAATTTTCATTATGATGGTTGCGTACTCTCTCTAGAGTTATAACCATTAAACTCTAAATTATAAACACTAATCAGATTATGAAATTTGCAATCTTTCAGTTTACAAATTATCCAAAACCTAATTAGATCTGAAACACTCTAATAAACTATTGGAATATCAAACGAGATCTCTCTTCATACAATTAACAATATGATTTATTACGGTTTCTATTAAATCGCCTAACCCTCATCTGATTTAATAGTGTTTTAATCGACTAAATTATCATTAAATCACAATAAAATCCCAAAGAAGAGTTTAGAACATCATCAATATTCCAAATCATATCATCATACTATCCATCTCAATTCTATATATAAATAAATTGAAACGAAAAGGAAATACAACTTGGAATAGACGATGGAGGGTAACGAAGTCGGAAAAACTCCTGCTGGGAAGCACGTTGAGTTAGCTTTATCTTCCTCTTCCTTGTTCTTCTTTCTCTCTCTCGGTATTCTCACGTTAGGGTTTCAACAATGGCTGCTTGGAAGCTCTCCTTTTTCTCGGCCTCTTTATGTTCTTTTTATACTCTTTTATGTTTTTGGTAACCCTAGAGTTTTTTGGGGTCCGAATGGTCTAAAAAATGCCTTGAAATATTTGTAAGCATTTATGCATCTGCCAAACGCAGGCCACGGTTGTGGCTCACATATGAGCCTTCTGTCACAATCATGGTATGCAGGCCACAATCGTGGGCCAAACCTAGAGATTCTATCATGATCGTGGCCCTGGGCTTGTGTTTTGGCCTAGATTTCCTGACCCTGAAACACTAGCAAATGCATCAAGGTCCCTTAAAAACATAATATTTAAGCTCAAAGACTTGTACTAACCTATAAAACACTTAAAATATAAATAAATTACAAATTAACACAATTTTAACCTAAACACATACCAAGTGATCGAATTAACGACTAAATACATATCAAACTATGCCTTAAAATATGATCCAATTTATACTTATCACATCACCATACTTAACCGTTTGCTTGTCCTTAAGCAAACAAAACAATAACCAACATAAACTCACAAAGCACACAATACAATAATGAGACAATGACTTCAACTTCATAAATCAAATTTAATTATAAACATAATCATTCAAGTTATTTAAAATCATTAGTATGCAAAATCCGTGTCTAGGAGCTCTGTACTAAATATACATATTAATCAAGACCCAAATATCGAGTTTATTCACCCTTTTCAATTGTACACACACATTAATAATTATTTGGTCATTCAAATTTTGTAACCAATCCTAAGTACATTTTCATGAAAAGTTAGACTATTTATAAGTTTGGTAGGTTTTCATTAGAAAGCTTTTTTAATTTTTTTGTAGACATGGACCTAGTCTTCTTACACGGAGGCAAGCAGTGGTGATGAATGTTGATCCGTTTACTCGAATAAGTCATGTTTTTATTAAGTTGCTTGGTTGAAACATCATTATAGGATTTTGACGTGAAAGCACACATTTGTGATATGCATCGATCCGATTACTCAGCTACATCATGTTCTCAACTAACTACTAGCTCTATTTGTAACCCGAAGGCCAGCGAAATAGTTATTAATTTAAAATTTATGAACACACTTTTTTATGCCTACCTTGTTGCTTTAGCTACTCGTTTTCATGAAGAAGAAAAAAACTAGCTAAGCTACTTAGACAAAAGACTTAAAATTATGAATGAATGTGATAACTTATAGGGTGATAAACTAACACTAAATCCTAATTAACTTGCATATTTTAGCCAAAGAATCCAGATCACTAATTTCGCGAGATAATGAATCATCACAACCTAATAGATCATGCTCAAAATTAAATCAATTCCATTCTATCTAAGTCATGGATACATTCATACAATTCACAATATGTAACCTAAAAGCAAAACACACAACCCTCCTTACATTTGAAAAACACATTGTCCTTAATGTGAGAATGAGACAAACAAATACACTTGGAAGGAAGTAACACGAAATAAAATAAAAACTAAATAAAGACTAAATTTAAAAGAAAATGGTTAGAAACAAAACCCTACGGTGATGGAGGCAGGAATGGTGTCGACGGTGGCAGTTGTGGTGTCGATGGTGGCAGTTGTACACTTTAAGCCTTGAAGTATCGATGAATCCAGTGTATATCCTGGCTCTGACATCGTTGTGTATGGGCCATCTCCTTTATCCTTCTAGAGTTTTCCGCAAATGTGTTAGAAATTGCTTTGGTGTTAGCGGAGATTGTATCGAGCACTTTCTTCTAACTAGGTTTTTTGTGTCTTCTTCCTCTTCAGACTCCTCGCTCGTTAAGTCCTCTTCTACCTGCTGAGGTGTTGCTGTTTTAGAACTCGCCTGACTAGCCCTGATCTTCACATAAGTTTTTGGACTGATGTCCCAGAGTTCCATGTTATAGGACTTTAGAATTTCAACACGCCACAATGATGGTGATTTAGAAAATCAGGGAGGTTGATAGTTAGACCACTACAATCCACACCATAGTACTTAGTAATGGCAGGAACCAAGTAACCTATACCTAAATTGTTTCTCCTTTTATGTAGAGTCACAACAATAGCATTCATAACATGTGTTAAGGTGCACACTGAGATGCTGTGATCTATACACCATAATAGAAAAAGTTCCTTCGTTGAACACTTGTTAGTTTCTGATTTGTCAAATACCATTTAATACATGAATTTATGAACCTTAATCAGATTATGGAATTTACAATATCTCAATTCACAAATTATCCAAAACTTAATTAGATATGAAGCACTCTAATAATACTATTGGAACATCACACGGGATATCTCTCCGTACAATTACCATATCACGGTTTCTATTAAATTGCCTAACTCTCATTAATATGATTTAATCATATTTCATTCAGTTCACCCTCTCAGTTTATTACTAAATTATGAAAGAATGTAATTAAATCACGACATCCATCCAATAAACACAATTGACTATATTATCATTAAATCAAAATAAAATCCTGAAGGAGAGTTTAGAACATCGTCAATATTCCAAATCCTATCATCATACTATCCATCTCAATTCTATACATAAATAAAATCGAAACGGAAAGGAAATACAATTTGGAATAGACGATAGAAGGCAACAACATTAGAAAACCTCCTGATCCGGAAAGCACGTCGAGTCAGCTTCATCTTCCTTCTTCTTCTTTCTCTCTCTCGGAATTCTCACTTTAGGGTTTCAACAGTGGATGCCTGGAAGCTCTCCTTTGTCTCTGTCTCTTTATGTTCTTTTTATACTCCTTTATGTTTTAGGTAACCCTAGAGTTTTTTCGAGGTCTCAAAGGTCTAAAAAATCCCTCGAAATATGAAGTTTGTGAGAGTCTAGACATCTGCCCAGTGTAAGCCACGACCGTGGCCCTGCAGGCCATGATTTTGGGCCATTCCTTAAGCTTCTGTCACGATCGTAGGCCAAACCTGGAGCTTCTATCATGATCATGGCCTACTTGCCACGATTGTGGGCTTGTGTTGTGGCCCATATTCCATCCGAAACTCCTCCGCTCTTCAATATTTACCCTGAAACAGTAGCAAACACATCAAGATACCCCAAAAATATAATATTTAAGCTTAAAGAATTGTACTGACCCATAAAACACTTAAAACACAAATAACTCACAAACTAACACAATTTAAACCTAAACATATGCCAAGTGATCGAATTAGCGACTAAACACATATCAAACCATGCCTTAAAACATGATGCTATTTACACTTATCACAGTTCGGCATACCTTGCCTACATTTACGGGGCCCTTACCTATCTTAATAATTTCACCAACGACAATAGTCTTATACAAGGCTTTACTGAGCTAACACTATTAAATCCTTGACACTATCCCTTGTCATCACAACTGTGAAAGTATTTCACACCTAATAGTAACCACCTCTATTAACCTCAACATAAGATTTTCTCAAACAAAGTTTAATGATAACGAAAAAAAATAAACAACTCAAGTGATTAAACAAAAATCAACATAAAAGAAAACATTAGAGATAAAAAGGCACTCCCCTAAATATGCTACTTCATCAATAAAAGAATGGGAAGTTGTCCAATAAGAAATCTACTATGAATCTTCGATATAGTTACTAACACATCCCATGCATAGCAACCATAAGATGTCTCAAATTAACAAATGTTTCATTACTAAAAGTTAACCCAGTAGAGTTCTAACAACCACGAAAATTGTTGAAATTTTTTTGCACCAAACCAACAACAAAGACAATAGCTACAACGTCACAAAAACTTCTGAAATTTTTGCACAACAACACGAAAAACAATAGCCACAAAATTACCCAAGATAACCCTTAATTGTTGTTTAAGGATGGAAGAATATCCAACTGTAGAAAATCATACAATCAACCAAAAACATAGCACCCACTCACAATCAACTTCGTCTCTTACCACCAATCACTGTAGGAAACATAAGACGATCCCATCAAAGAATAAAGATGCAAGTTACATAAAGAAATCAATTGGAAGATTACCACTCACCCACCTATACAACAATGATCTCTTTTTTTTGGAAATAATCAATTTACGACAATAATCAAAAAGAGAACCTTAACAATACATCACCGTGAGCACATCCAAAAGCAAGCTTATCTCATCATGCAAGAAGTCTTCATATTATAGAATTATACATTTACACAATCGTAGACCCATCTATATCTTTTACAAGATTTTGTTTTTATCCAAGTCAAACCCAATGTATCTTCTACCTTATCTTGATTTGAATTTAAAGACTTTCATTATCTTAGAGATCTAATAATAAAAAATGCCAAAATTAAATAATTAGATATATAACATATATCTTAACATAGATCATAATTAGTTATTATATATGTCAATTCAATATTGTCAATAAGATTCTAAGTTTAGGAATAACATGAGTAACATTGAAAATAATATTAAAAATTATAATATTTTATCCATATTATTTATAATTATTTAGCTATTTAAAATTTTGAGTGCTATATATATACATGTAGAACTAATTACACTGGATCCTTTTATGATTTAGACCTTTTTCATTTCAATCCCTGATTTTTTAGAACTATTATTTACACCATATACTTTTGTTTATACATTAACTGTAATCATTGACGTCAGTCTTCGTTAAAATGCCAAACAGAGAAAAGTGAAACAATGACATCTTAGGGGGTGCTTCGTTAAGGGGTATGAGAATAAATCAATGGGAATAGAATGAATGGTAATGTTTCGTTAGTTATTATGATTGATTAAATAGTTTTTCATACCCAAGTTTTAGGTAATGGTCCATACCCTCTATGTGTAGGAGGAATGAGTTTGGTTCCTACCAACACTAATAATTTTTTTAATTTTTTAATTAAATATAATTAAAATATAATTAATAATTAATCAAGACAAAATATAATTAATTAATTAAAGTCTACTTAAAATATAATTAATAATTAAAATATAATTAATTAAATG
>JAOQMP010000209.1:22873384-22894188 GCA_027563575.1 Erythroxylum pedicellare | reverse complement strand
CCTAATCTACTATCGTAGCCTAGCAATCAAGCATAACCCATTAAGTTCTTTGCTAACCTAGTTTTCTCTCATAAATTTAGTCTATTTCTAAATCTGTAATTTATAAGTTTCCTATTTTGGAGTTCTGTTATCAATTTTCACCT
This sequence comes from Erythroxylum pedicellare, assembly GCA_027563575.1. Taxonomy (NCBI): domain Eukaryota; kingdom Viridiplantae; phylum Streptophyta; class Magnoliopsida; order Malpighiales; family Erythroxylaceae; genus Erythroxylum; species Erythroxylum pedicellare. Next base: position 22,894,045 of record JAOQMP010000209.1, on the reverse strand, counting down.
ATCGATTCTTCAATTAACAACTAATGTCAAGTAATGGTTGGCCAAACACAATACCAGCAAAATTAATCTCAAAATAGAGAAATCAAAACCAAGAAACTTATACTCATAAATCAACCAAGATTTAATCCATAAAAATTAGCTAAAAATTTTTGCCCCAACCTTGAAGCTTTGGGGAAGCTACTCACTCATGGTAGAATGAAAACCATATAAATCAAAGTCAACAAACAACATAAGAGATATCAGATAATAAACAGAGGATGAATGACTTTTTGGGATCTCCCTCTCTGCGTTTTTGCACCTCCCCTTGCGTCACAGCTCTATCACGTTTCTGCATCTCCCTTTGTGAGTTCAATTTTTAGAGCTACATCTGTCTGTCGTATCCTCAAGCTGGTGTCTCCCCATTTGCGTACGTCTTGGTTAGCTCCCTGTGCGTCCTGCATGGTTAAGTCCTGGTGTGCCCCTTGGTTCGTTAGCCTCTTGCGGTGTGCGTTAGTGTCCTCAAGCTGGTGCCTCCCCTGATGGTGCGTGATGCGTCCCCTGGCTCTCGTTTTGTGTCGTCATTTTAGTGGGGTTGCTGTACTGTTTTCTCTGTTTTTGTGCTGTAGCTACTCTTGTCACGCACTGTAGCTAGATGTGACAAAATTCATCCTCCCATAAAACCTAGCCCCTTTTGTGTTTCCATTCTCCTCTCCCCTGCTTCTCTCTACGGCAACGTTTTGGTGCATCTCCCTTGTGCCTCCCAACATCTGCCATTTTCTCCTTGGTGGCCAGCGTTTTGGGCTTCTCCCTTGGCTGCTTCTTTTCTTTTGTATGTCCCACTGCATTGTCGTTTAGCTTCATTTTTCTAGACTGCTGGATTTGACTTCATTTAATTTCATCAGTCCATTAATTTCCTTCTCCTAGTAGGATAGCTGCATCAGGCAACAAAATATGAGTTGTGTCCTTTTCAACTATAGCTAAGCGTATTTCCTACAAATTAAACATGAACCATTATAAATGCAAATTCAGGTAAACTAAACAATTTAGCAAGTAAAATATGGATAAAACCTAATGATTGTATGCAAAAACTGAAGGAAAATGTCACTCATTTTAATGAGAAAATGCATTCAACACCATGTCATATAAGAAGCATGTTTAAATATATTTGGTTATTAATGTTTGATTAATTTGGAAAATTGAGGAGTATTTCCTAATGTTGTTTGTTCTTAATAGTTGTAATTCTGTAAAGTTTTTTTTTCCTTAGCAAAACGGTAAATTCAAAAAGAAATGCATGCCATTTTAAGAATTCTAGGTGCTTTTGTATTTACAGTTTATATATTTTGAATGAATAAGATGTAAGACGACTTTGAATGTTATTCTGTTGCAGTTTGCTGGTGTAATCCTTTATGTCATAATACCATCTGTAAGTAATGATGCAATCTACATTATTACGGTCAATACTGTTTGCAGTGGGTTTAGTCTTATATTATTTTGTCCCTTCTTTTGTACAAGTTCATGTATGCTTTCCCTTTCTCATTGGTCTTTCCCTATATTTCTAAATATGAAGTCACTTTGTTCAAAGATCCCTGCAAAAGGCCTAAAGGTGGAGAGTATGTGAAGGAAGATTGCCCAAAGGATGTGACAAACATGAACACATTAGTGATAAATTTATTATAACATATAAGCTTTATTTAGTGACAACTTATTGTAACATATAACTTTAACTTTCATAGTTGTGACGAAATATGTTAGACAATATGACGACTGATGTAAATTTCTTTTACTAATAATGCAATTCTATTGTTGAATTGATAGTTTTACTTGTGACAGCAATAAACACTTTAATGACAATATTTTTCTAAGAACAATTTTTCATTTTTATGACAAAATGATGTTGACACTTTTTCCTTAAAATATTAGTGACCAAGAAGTAATAGACACTGATAAAAAAAAGCATGAGTGACAAATATTTTGTCACTATTTTCAATTATTTTTAGTTGCGATAATGTTGTTACAATAAAATGAAGTGTTGTTATGACTTTATTTGTCACTACTTTATATTATTTGTGTCAACAAATTTGTCATAAATATGTAAAGTTATTGTGACCATACAGTTTTGTCACACATTCCATAGGTTTTAGTGTCAATACTTTTGTCACAATAAAATGAAGTACTGTTATGACTTAATTTGTAACTACTTTATATTATTTGTGACGATAAACTTGTCATAGGTATGTAAAGTTACTGTGATTATATAGTTTTGTCACACATTCCACAATTTTTGGTGTTGGAAATTTTGTCACAAAAATGTCACATAATTGTGACAATTTTCTAAATTAATCACGATTTCATTAGTGACGGGAGGTGACGATTTCAAAAATTAGACACTATTAATAATAGTGAAAAATATTACTACTTTTAGTGACAACTTTTACTTTCACAAAAAATACAATTTCTTGTAGTGTAAGCTTTTAAAAATAAGTGGAGGGTTAAGTTGTTACTTTCCTAAATAAGACAATTTTTTTAATGTTTGATCCATCCAACAGTAAACTACATCCTTACAAAATATAAAGAAACAAGTATAAAAAGATAAAATAAAATAAAAATAACTAACACGAAAATAAAATAACATAAAATAAAATATATCTTAATTCATGGGTTACCTTCCATACATGCTTCTTTAACTTTGTTAGCTCAACGTAACCTGTACGTTAACCTCATCCTGGATCTATGATTAACAACTTACTTCCACCTATTTTTCTACATAAGGTTTGTAGCTTGTAAATAAGCCACCTGTTACAAGATAATAAAAAGGACAAATTTTATCAAATTAATGCCTTTTTAAATGACAAAATGTTCATAAAATAGGAAATAACAAAACTCCCTGAATCATTGGTTAACTCGAATAATTTGTCTTTGAGGAAGTGGAAACCCTCCATATTTAAGGTGACTACTAATGACTCATCGGTAGTTTCCCTATATAGTTCCTCTGCCAGTTCTTCTTCAACTACCTTTGTCCACTCTTCTTCTTTCTCTTCCTGGATAAAGGATTATGACTTATATTCTTCAATTATCTCGTGCCAGTTGTCTACTTCCTCTTCTTGCATAAAGGCTTCATCTTCATCATCTTCTTCTTCTAGAAGCTCGTTTCCACTCATAAGTGTGATTGCCAATCCAAATTCTTTAGGATATGTTTCATAAGGACTAGACAAACTCCCGTATATCTCATCAGATATTATCTTAGCTAGCTGGTCAATCCAATTCACCATATTATATATACGAGCCTCTATTTCCTGATGCCTCATGTTTGATTCTTGAATAACTTAACCATCATATCTTTCAAAGCAATAGTTACCTCCTCGCCTTTTTGAAATGTATCATCATTCATGAAATTAATCGTTATCTTTTCTTCACTCTGAGACATTTAGGAGTTTAGATAATATGAAGTATTATGCTTATCATATGCAGGTGAAGAAAGTCTCTCACCAAATTCATGTTGACTAGCTACTCTCTCGGCAAGGCATTCCATTAGTTTATCAGTAATACTTTCATATCACTGCTCTTATTGTACATATTCAGTTGGAGCATAATCATTATGTCCATATATGTAAGGTTTCCTCCACTCTGAATTATACGTATTCTTGTATAATGTGCATTGCTTGTACATTTTTTGTTGCTCCTATATATACATTGGTGCTCGAAATTCATGATTGTAAGAATTACTCTCATAAATGTCACAACACATCATGAAAATTGATTGGGCTTTCGAAAATATGTGAGGAAATGGCTCTTTCCAATACGGTGATGTTCCATATTGCGAAGACTTATTCCGGCTCCCATAATAGTACTATCCACTCCATCCATCCATTATGAGTTGTAGCTATGATTTTAAATCTCAATTCTTAAAATAAACAATCTACACATTATAAATGTAGAGAAGTTTAAAAATTAATTAAATGAACAAGCTAGAAATACAACAAATGCAATAAAAACAAAATGAAATAAAAAAATAATGACTAGAGTAATAGCATTCAAGTGTTCCTAATATCAACGTCCTTGGTAATGAGGCCAAAAACTTGGTTGCATTTTTTCTAAATTTCAATATTGAAATAATCGCAAGTGCATGTCGTAGCTGTAACTAGTACTACTAAGTACAGATCGATCCCACGAAGACAATGAATATTAGTAGTTATCGTTATCCTTTTACCTAACCTACAAATTTGATTGTGATTTTCAATTGAAGAAAATAAAACTTAATAAAATAAAATAAATTAGCCAGTAAGATTAAATAGAGAATTAAGAAATCACTTAAGAAATTATTGATATCAAGAATTAGTGTTTAGGTTTCGAATCTGCCTAAATACCCTTAATTGATTTATCTGTTATTATTCAATTTTTTACTAATTTATTGAACCTTAGAGATTCCTATGGTATACTAACAGCTCACTCTTGAATCTTGATTGACTTTTTGTGAGTTAGTCAATATTGTAATAACTACAAGTGCACGACATAACTATAGCTAGCAATGGCAAGTACGAGTCAATCCCACAAACAATGATTACTAGTAATTACCTTTTTCTTATTATCTAGCCTACAAATTGATTTTGGATTTTAATAAATAAATTAAAAACCAAAGCAAGTAAAATAAAATAGGCAACAATATTGAACAAAGAATTAAGAATTCATTTAGAAAATTAACAGTATCAATAATTAATATCTAGGTTTTGGATCCACCTAAACCCTTAACTGATTGATCTTTATTACTTAATTATTTTATTGATTCATTAGACTGTAGAGATTCTTACGTTATGCTAATAGCTGACCTTAAGTCTACTGATAACTAATCCGAAAGTTTTCAATCGAATTACTCAAGTTTAATTGCTTTACTGAATTGTGAATCCCTCTATTAAGTTTGACCATAATCTAAAAATTTTATGTCATTCTATCTCTAGGGTTGTAATCAACTCCTTCCAATTATGGTAGATATAGTCTTTAATAGGATTTCTCAATCTCTATGTATAAAATTAGACTATGATCTAATATTTCCGGTTCTATTCAAACATAGATAAAACACGTAATCAGATCACAATATAATAACCAAACCAATTACATTAATAAAAGCATCAAATCATATTAAAGTATTCACATAACGTTACACATTATTAAACACAAAATCAAACATACATTAAGAGCAAAATAAATTGAAAACAATGGGTTTATAATTTTAAATCTCCATAATTGTCTTCTATCGAATATTCTTATGATGTAGAGGATTGACCTTGTATTATGATGGATCTTTCGATGAATGTCTCATGTTTTCCACTCCTTTGGATGAAAATCACCCTTTAAAAATGACCTCCACGTCTAAAATTGCCTCCTCAAGTCTGCTCCCTAATTGCCTTCGTTCATGTCATTTTATGTTAAATTCTAGGTTTTTGGTCGATGCACGATCTATTGCATGGCCATAAACTTGATTGACTCTTTTTAAGTAATCAATATTGTAATATCAGCAAGTGCACGAGGTAGCTGTAGCTAGTACCAACAAGTACGGATCAATCGCACAAAGACAGTGATTACTAATAATTAACTTTTTCCTATTATCTAGCCTACAAATTGATTTTAGGATTTTAATAAAAGAAAATAAAACTAAAGCAAGTAAAATAAAATAGGCAACTATATTGAACGAATAATTATGAATCCACTTAGAAAATTACTGATATCAATAATTAGTATATAGGTTTTGAATCCCCCTAAGCCCTTAACAAATTGGTCTTTTATTACTTAATTGTTTTATTGATTTATTAGACCGTGGAGATTCCTATGGTATGCTAATAGTTAACTTTAAGTCTATTAACAACTAATAATAAGGTTTTCAACCAAATTACTTAGGTTAAAGTTTATAGGATTACTTTATCAATTTTTGAATCCCTTTATCAGGTTTGACCTTAGTCTGAAAGATTTATGTTATCATATCTCTAGGATTGCAATCAACTCCTTCCAATTACAATAGATTTATTCAAACCAAGGATTTATCAATCTCTATTTATGAAAACATATTATGATCTAATATTCTTGGGTTTATTAGAACGTATATAAAACACGTAATCGAATCACAATATAACGATCAAACCAATTGCATTAATAAAAGAATCAAATCATTTCAAAGTATTAGCATAATGTTCATCTAACCTAAATATTAACTAGATGTTTAGTTACATATTATTAAACAAAACTCAAATATACACTGAAAGAAAAATGAATTGAAAACGATGGGTTCATAAGTCAAAATCTCCTTAACTATCTTATATTGATTATTTTTGCAATGTAGAGGTTTGATCTTATATTTTGATGGATCTTTTAATGAATTTCTCATGTTTTTCCTTTCTTTGGACCAAAATTGCCCCTTGAGAACAATCTCCATGTCTAGAATCACCTCTTGGAGTCTCCTACTTGACTTCCTCCTTTAATTGCTTTCAAACATGTCTTTTATGTTAAAATTTAGGGTTTTGGAAAGATGCATGATGTCGAACCAAACTCTATAGATATCGTAAGACTACATGGCCTGGGAGAAGTGTAAGGGTAGATGCATGGTCGTGTATCATTTCTATGCATCAAATCTTCATTTAATGCCATATTTTCATCTGAATTCTTCTCCTTTAAGTCTATAAAGGCAATTATACTCTATAAACACACTTGGAAGGCATTAAGTACCAAAAATAAACTAAAAGTATAATTTATCAAGCGAAAATATAACAAATATAAGGTAAAAATATGATTAATTATTAATCTATCAAGTCTAATAACAGCTAATCATAAGGTTATCAACCGAATTACTCAGGTTAAAGCTTATAGGATGGCTATATAGAGTTGTGAACCTCGTTATTAGGTTTGACCCTAATCTAGAGGATTTATGTCATCCTATCCCTAGGGTTGCAATCAACTCCTTTGAATAACAGTATATTTATTCACACACATGATTTCTCAATCTCTATGTTATGAAATTAGATTATATCCTAATATTCCAAATCTATTAGAACATATATTAAACACATAATTGAATCACAATATATCTATCCAAAAATTGCATTAATAAAAGAATAAAAACATATTATTGTACAAAACTAAGGTTCATCTAACCTAGGCACTAAAAGAATTTAGTTACATATGATAGAACACGAAATCAAACATAAACAAAAAGAAAATTGAATAGAAAACAATAGGTTCATAATTATAAATCTCCTTGTTTGTCTCCTATCATTATTCTTACGAGGCAGAGGTTTGATCTATATTTTGATGGATCTTCCAATGATTTCTTTGTATTTTTCACTTCTTTAACGCAAAATTACCCCTTTTGAATGATCTCAACCTTTCTAGTCACCTCTTAATGTCTGTTCCCTCTATTTTGCCTCAAAACACATCTATTTATATTAAAATCTGAAAGTTGCAAGGGGTAATGCTAGGTCATGCATCAAACCATGCATAACCCAAAATCTTCGAAATCCGCAAATCTGTATGACCTAATAGAAGAAGTACAATGGCTTATGCATGTTGTGTATCTCTTTTGTGCCTCAAATCTTTGTTTTGTGCCTTGTTTTCGTCTGAATTCTTCTCTTTTAAGTCTATGAAGGCAACTATAACCTATAAACACATTTGGAGCACATTAAGTACCAAATATACAATAAATGTATAAAATATCAAGCAAAACTACGTCAAATATGGAGTATAAATATAATCAATTATGCATTTATCAAGATCTTATTAAATTTATTTATTCTTAAAGCACAAAATAGGATGTGTATGATCCTACTATTCAAGGAAACTAATCTCTTATCTTAAGGTTCCCACTCTTCTTTTAATTTAGGTATCGTTTGATTTTCTACAACTTTCATTGGGATAAAGGGACTACTAGAAACTATTTCCCCCAAGTCTACACTTTCGATCATTAAAATGAATCTTATTCTAGTTTTTTTACTAAAGATAATCATTGCCATCAAAGAAAGGTGGTCTACTATTGCTTTGTCCCTCTTAGTTGAATTATGATAATAAGGCTCCTAAATATGCCATTATTGATCTTTACTAATAGACCTACTATGATACCACTTGTTAGTCCCTAATGGGTGTTTACAAAATTCAACAAAATTTCTAACCAATATACTCAATTAATAACATTCAATATAAACCAGGATGAGAAAATTACTTAATATAAATTAATCAAATAATTAAGCAACAACTTAAAGAGGGTAAGGAAGAGAGAGTGGAAACTAATTTATAATGGTTCGACAAACAACCATTGCCTTCATCCACTCTAAGGACTCTTTTTATAATTCAATTATAATTCTTTTTTCAAGGTGAAAAATAATATTTGTACAATCTTCTTCTCTAAAGAGGAACCCTATTTATAATATTCTATTAAGGTAAAGAGGAATCTTAATACCACTTAAATCTCCACTAAGTACAATATTCAATACCCCCCCAACAAAGTATTACAACTAAAAAATATGACTAAAAAATGTCTCACTTATTCACTTAATAACTCTAAAATGGCTCACTTACACAAATGTGATATAAAGATGCTCAAATAATTTAAAAACTCTTTAAAATGTATGTATACAATGCCCAGAACCTTTTTAATGCTCAAAATAAAAAGAAAACACCTATTATAGTGTTTTGAGACGCAAAATAACTATTGGAGCTAAAACTAGCTATTATAATGATTATATATAGTGTATTGGTCGACTAGTATAGCATATTGATCAACCAACATACATTTACAATACCAAATTCACTAATTGTTAGAACACTGGTCGACTAGTACATATATTGGTTGACCAATACATCAAACAATGTTGCTATAAACTCTCGATATATCAAATTTAATAACTTTAACCTATATTGATTGACCACTAATCTATATAAGTCAAGTAGTTACCCCAAAAATATGATTTTAACAACTTCAGATGCTCAAAACCAGTTTTTAAAATCCAAATATGATTAAAACACTTCCCAAAATATTCCTTAAAGATTATTTAAAAGAACAAGAAGCTTTTGTATTACAATCAAAAACTTCAATGCCTCTTAATGAATGTAAAGACTCGTGCAATGAAGTAAGATGAAATGATTATACATAGTTAGCCTTTTGGATCATCAAATTAACAAACTAAGCTTACAAATAGCAATACAATATGTAAAATGACCTTATTAAGTCTTGATCTCCTTTTGTTCTTGTTTTAAACTTTATTTCATCGATTAAAAACTTCAACTTCTCTTTATCGACTATATACACTATCTTCTTGAGTTAAGACTTCATTTTGTTCTAATATTGCTTTTAATCAAAATAATAAACATATTAGTAGTAATTATGTTTTGTTATCATCAAAACATTAATTAGAATATTCCTTAGTTTAACAAAGGTCTTATTCTTGTGGAGGATTGTTAGTAACCAGGTGGCATGGACAAAGTTTGGCTACATGTTATAAGATTTTTGAAGTGTAATAAGTCATTGTGATGATCAACAAATTGTCGGCCAACCATTTTGGCTTCAATTATCAATTATTTCAAAGGGTTGGTATTAAAGTTTTAACTACTTTAATCATAAGAACCATGTATCTTTTCCCACTTTCTTTTGTAATGACATGTACTTGAGAACAAGTTCATTAATTAATATACTTACTTGTTACTAGTACATTGAATATACTTTTAAAATGCAATAATTCATTATTTTCATATAACAAATTAACAAAAGGGGCAATTAAAAAAAGTATTTGCGTTGGGTGATAACTGTTACAAGTTAGGTAGCATAATAATAACAACAATAATAAGATGTACACTTATCTGTCTATATGTTTATTCTATGTTCACACAATTAAGAGCCTAATTTTTAATTTAAGGTTAATTCAAAGTGCATTTTGTGTTTTTTCTTTCTTTCTTCTTGTAGTTTTTAAGGACCATTAATTTCTATTTTATTTTATTTTATTTAAATTATATTTAATTATTAATGTCAATATGTTACATTTTGATTATTGATAATAATTAAATACTAAAAAAATTTATCAATTAATTAAGAAAATAATTTTATTTTAATATATTTATTAGTAAATAATTTATTTTGAAAATTTTGGATTTAAAATATTTGAAAACTCGAATATACTTATTAAATAATTATAAATTTTAAAAATATTTTATTTTCAAAATAATTTTTAAATTTTAGAATAATTATAACCAAGAAGAGGGAGAAAATGATAATTTAACTAAATATCAAACATAATTTAAAAATGTGGAGGTAGCTAAGTTTATTTAACGCATTAATAAACCTCGCAGCTCCCGTTAAAGTTTGATTTACAAATAATATGATAAAAGTAAAAGTATGATATACAGCATTTAAGAAATGAAATATAAGATTGGTTATTTGGAAAATAAAAAATTAAGGAAAAATATTATCTGATCTCTAAAGTGTTAGACGGGGCGGTAAACTTGGCTTCATTGAATTGGAATAAACTAACTCCCTTGCCTTCAAAGTGAACGGTCCAGATTCAACGCTCTTTATTCCAACGGCCAACATCTAGGGTCCTAAATCAAAGTACTTTCCATTTAAAATTCAAAAAGAAGGAGATGAGAGAAACATACTCATGTCATGTACAGACACAGTCAGTCTACTACAAGCCACCTCCTAAGTCCTAAGTCCTAAGTCCTAAGTCCTAAGTCCTAAGTTCTAATACAAAAGCAAAAGCCCTTAAATTTTGCAATTTTTATTTTTTAAAGTTTCGCGGTTATAACCCCCAATTCCTCCACACGCTCTTCTTCTTCGTTATCATCAAACCGGAGATACTGTATACATGTGTATATATATTTCTTCTTCTTCTTCACCGGAGAAAAGCTTTTCCGCCGATCGATTTTGCTTCACTTCCATCCCATGCTTCTTCCGATCATGACCTAAACCCAACCCAATCCGGGAGTTTGATCGGTGAGTTTCGCCTTTCCCATTTCTGTTCTTCTTCCCTTCTTTCTCTCCACCTCTTCTCTTCAATCTTAGGGCTTTTCTTTCTTCTAATCTCCAGCTGTTTTTTCGTCTACGTCGCGCCTTCATTTGTTCCCCAGTAAAGGGAAAGCTTAAGCGAATTGTTGGATTTGGAGAAGTGAATCAGTCGGGTAATTGGTTCACCGGTCGTTGGATTTGGGAATTTGAATGTCTACACCTGCTGTTGTCTTCAGCTTTGTCGAGGAGATAGGAAGAGTTCTTCGTGGAGACTCAGCCATATAGCTTGGGTTTAAGGTTCCTGGTTCATGGGCTTTTTCTATTATGAATACGTTTTGATCGGTGAATGGTTCTTTCATCTAGGCCTCTTCTGATATTTTTGTTAGTTACTCCTATTTAGCTTTGAATTTGAGGAAAGAGGAATCGTGTGAGACTTTTTATTTTTTATTCTCCACTGGAATTCGGTTCGATTGAATGAGCTCTGGCTCAGCTTCTGAGTTTATTTCCTTTCTCTCTCAAGTATTACTACGTCAATTTTTTTTTCTGGGAAATGAAAATAAGGGAGAATTTGAATCATGAACGCTTCTAATCCCAATTATGGGCAATTCTGTTTCTTGCTTTGTGTTTTGCGTGTGGTGAACATGTGCTGTATTATATGCTTTGATGATGGAAAGAAAGCGACCGAGCACTTCATACTTGTTGGTTTATGGATACACACCGGTTTTTGTCTCTCTAATTTTTTTTCTTTTTTTTACATTTTTGGTTTCTATGTTTCAGATAATTGAGGAAGCTGGTCATGCCTCCATCAAGAAAATCTAGAAGTGTCAATCGACGGTACTCATATATTAATGACGTTTCCCCTAATAAAAGTGGAGACAATGCTAGTAAAAGTAGGCTACGGGTGAGTTCTGGCTTTACCTGTTGGCCTTTTCAGTTGTTTTATTGTTTCAAATTCTGGTCTTGAATGTACCCTGTGTTTTTAATGGTATACTCTAGTTCCTTACCTTCAATGAGGTATTAATAGTGTAACAATGTGTTACATTTAATTAGCAAATGTTAATTCCAATTTTGGTAGCCTTATCAGATTATGATCATTGTTGCAATTTGCAGAAGAGGAAGTTGTCTGATATGTTAGGACCACAATGGAACAAGGAGGAGCTTGAACGCTTTTACAAGGCATATCGAAAACATGGAACTGATTGGGAAAAGGTAATTTTCAAATTTCTGATAATATTTTGTACTTATTGTGGGTCTACTAATGCACCCTAAATTAAGTTCTCTATTACTTGGTGCATATAAACTTAAACTTGGTAAATTTCCTGAGACGAGCTAACTTTTGATCCTTACTTTGTGTTCCTAGGTGGCTATTGTTGTGCGTAACCGATCTGAGGAAATGGTAGAGGCACTTTATACTATGAATAGGGTAAGATGATTTCTATGACTGTTATTAATTGATTACTAACTCTGAGCCATAAAGCTTTTACGATATTTCTGTATAGAAGTTCATCTTGTGACTTCCACTCTCAACACCCATAAGTTCATTAATTGTGGCCCATGGTGTCACAAATGAGTTGGTTATGGTCAAACTTGGCTTTGTGTGTAGAAGTTGATGACAGAGCCTTGGTGTTTTTTTCAGGCATACTTATCTCTTCCCAAAGGCTATGCTTCTGCAGCTGGACTGATAGCAATGATGACAGATCATTATGCTAATATGGTGAGTTTAAGAGAAATCTTCCTTAGATATTTATATCTGAAATTATCCTTGGTAGTACCTAGTATTGGTCATTTTTCATTTTAAGAAATTTAAAATTTATTGCAACTCCTTCCACAAGGGTGGTGCAAGGAATGGAAGCCATCATAACTGTTATTGTAATGGAGGAACATTTTCAATAGAAGGCCTTTTAGGTTACACTTGCACAATTGTCAGTAGAATTGTATACTAAATAGAGAGTTCAACAGGCTACACCAATCTTCCTCACCTTATTTTTTGATTTTAATCTATAGAGGTTTTTGTATCAGTCCTTTTCTTTTGGTTCTGGGGTGGGCTGTGGAAGGGATGGGGCATATGAGTGGTTCATTGAGAGAAAAAAGCCTGTGAAATACAACTTTGGGCCATCAAGTTAGACATATCAATAATGCAGTATGAGTTGGCTGGTGTCTTATTAATTGATTGTATTGTTGGAAAATATCTTACCAATAAATGCTCATTGCGTTAAATTAGCTTCTATCTTCCCATGAAAGGAATTTAGGGAAAATGGACATGGCAACTAGGTTTTGGGTACTTTTTTTAATACGAAAACTAATAGATCACATTTTCTTAGGAGGATGATAGTGAAAGTGAACAAGAAGCCAATAAGAACGTAAGTGTCTCCGAAAGGCCTCAAAAGCGTGCTAGAGGAGTTAAAGGATTAGATAGCCCACCAGTTCCAAATCTTTTGCAATCCCATTCTACTGAATCAAGTTATGGTTGCTTGTCATTGCTGAAGAAAAGGCGCTCAGGTAGAATATTATTTCTCTTTCTTGCCCTTTCCTATTTGTTTCAAGTATATGTAATTACGTGCTTCTTGGAGGCACATGTATTTACAATTTCCTTCCTGGAGGCACATGTATTTACAATTGGCTCAAGTAATATATGTGCTTGCATCATATTTCAAATTGTGTGCTTATTTGATTTCTATGCTTGTCTTGCTATTTTTGATTTTTAGGTTTTGTCGGATTGACTTTTTTCTCAGAATCAACATAGAAGTTATTTCCCTTTCTTTTCTCCTGTTATCTTAATCTTTTCGCCCAAAAATCCTTCTCCACAAAATAAAAGAATGTACTCAAAAGAAATAGAAGAAAGAAGGCACCTATAGTTAAGGAGCTTATGATCCTATGTCCTTTTTAAAAATTTTTGAGAGTTAACTAAGTTCATTGTCATGGAATTTCTTTCAGTTAGCAGGCCTTGGGCTGTTGGGAAAAGGACACCTCGTGTTCCTATTTCATTTGCCTGTGATAAAGATAAAGGGGGGAAATATCTTTCACCAATACGACACAATATGAAAGTGAAGGATGCACTTGATGATGATGTTACTCATAAGTTAGCTTTAGCATTGACAGAGGCTTCAAAAGGAGGTGTTTCTCCTCAAGCTTCTCTAATACATAAGTGGAAAATGGAGACACCATCTCCTATTCAAAATGGTGAACGAATGGTAAGATTTGATATTATCTATTGCTTTTTTGTTATTTTAGAATTATGAACTAATTATTCTATTTTTCAGCATGCTGAATCAGTGATGACTAGTGCTAAACTTCGTGGTGGTTTAATGGACGATGGTGGTTGTGAATTAAGTTTGGGAAGTACGGAAGCTGATATTGGAGATTACTCGAGAGATGGGAGTTTGTTGAAGGGGAGGAAATACAATGGAAAGAAGCCAGAAATAGAAGAAAGTATAACAAATGATCTGGATGAAATAAAAGAAGCATGTAGTGGGACAGAGGAAGGTCAGACGTTGGGTGTGGTCAAAGGAAAATTTGACATAGAAGTTGAGCGTAAAAAAATTGCTAGAACCTCTAACAAGGGACCAAGGAAGAGAAGTAAAAAGGTTCTATTTGGAGAAGGTATGCTAGCAAATTTTTTTAGGCCATGGCCTGCGTGTTAAGTAATACTTGAATAATAGCATATAAGTCCAAGAGTGGGATTTGCTTCCCTTTATTTTTTATTTTGTGATGCAAATTCTTATTTGTAATTGGGTATGTAACTTTGAATTAGTGCACCCCTAGTGCTTTCCCAATTAATATTTCAAAAGTTAATTAATTGACTAGGATATTAATAGGAAGCTAATAGGCTAGCAAGGCACTATTACTAAGTAAACTAACAATACTTGTACTAATATCTTGCCCTTTTGTGTAATATTAGATGATTTAACATGGAGTTGAATAGTAGACCAACTATATTAAGTGATAGTGGTTAGCTCTATGACTAGCAATTAGTTAAAGGGAGTCCGGTGGGGCAGTTGGCTTGGTCCCTATACTTCTTTGTAGCCTCGCCTCAAAACTTTTAACTTTTCATATTGATCTTCATGACATCCAATGTTTGTTAAATGTCTAATATTAGAAATGTGTTAATAGAATAATTTATAAGGCTTATAATGATAGAAAATTGATAATTCTAGCTAGAGCTAGACTTTTATAATAGAGTTTCAGGTTTTGAATATCATGATTTAGTTGAAGCATGTTTATTTCTTTTGTAGGTGAAGATTCCGCTTTTGATGCCTTGCAAACTCTAGCAGATTTATCCTTGAGGTTACCAGAAACACCCATTGATACTGGTATGAAACTTCTGTTTTGACCAACTAGCCATCTTAATTTTATCTTTTAGGGGATGATACAGAAGGTTTCAATATGATACTGACTAGTCTATGTTTATTCTTTTAAGGTGCTTGTTAGAGTTATATCTATAACCTTGACAGAAAAAAAGTAGATTTGACATTGCTTACTTGTATTGATGGTGTATTGTAAACAATGATACCAAAGTTAATAAACCTATTCATTAGATGTAAAGTTACCATTTTAGTTTAATAAACCTATTCATTAAATGTAAAATTACCATGTTAGTTGGAAAGATACACAGAGTCCAATATTCTTTTTTAATTAGTTCTCTACTTGATGAATCTATATGGTCTACTAAAAGAAAATGATGATCATCTCTTACACTGCAATAGATATTAAACGCCACTGCATCTGAATGATGATCTCTTATACTTTAGTATGTTTTGCATTTTTAGACTCTTATTTTAGTATCTTTTGTGACCTTCTCCTTTTTATTTACATATTATTTATCTTTTTATGTTTCCCATATTTTAGGTATCTTTTGTTTTTCCTTCCTGACAATATGCCCATTGTTAGGAGTGGAATTATGGTTACTTTAATTATATGCATATGCATTCATTGTTTAAAGTGTGGGAGCCAAAAGCCTGCTAGCAATTTGATGTGTAGATTCTTGAGCCTGCTGAAATTTTCCTTTGTATTAGGAGAAAGCTTAATTTTTGGCCTTCATACAAAATTTACATAAGATTTTCTAAATTGCTTTTGATGTTTCTTTCTTATTGTAGAGTGAGTAAGAGTTTGCATCCTAATGACAATGTTAATTTCTTTTCGCTTTTGTATTTTGAATAAAAGATGATGCTTGCCTTATTTTATTTCTTCGTCTCACTATTTTTACCATTTAGATCAATTATATCGCTTACCAATATAGTGTGATGATCATTTCGTTCTTTCAATATCACCAGTGGCACTAGACTAATATGCATCCAAAATTTTGTATTGTGTATCTATTAGAGTCCTCTGTGCATGTTGAGGAAGAAAATGTTGGAATTGTTGCCAAATCTAAGTATAAAGGACATCACTCATCTTCTGGAGCTAAGGTAACCCCAGTGAAGAAATGCAAACAGGGAAAGGCTTTACCTAGTGGTGGTGTTACTGCTCCCGAAAAAAAGGATGGAATGTATAAGGTTAACGCTGTCATCCATAAAGGAAAGAAGTCTTTGCCATCTAAAGTAAGTGTTGCATACTTAAACTATGCCAATTAATTCTTTTTTCTTTTTCTTACTTTTCATCTTACTCTATGCATGTTGTGACCATACATGAGTTGCTTGCAAGTTGCAGATTCCAGAAAATGCCAACTCCACAAGTAATCATCTGGATAAAATTGAGAAAATTGAGGTATGTTGATACTTTTTTGCTTCTTTTGAATTGTTCTATGTGATATTGAGTAACTTAATATTTGATATGCATGACTAGAGCACAATGTTTAAGCAAATAAGTAAACTCAAATGCAACGTATGTATTGCCTAAGTAGTTAATTTTTAAGTAATGTCCCAATTACATCTACACACTTTTGGAGTCTAGTTAATTTTTAAGTAATTTCCCAATTACATCTGCACACTTTTGGAGTCCTAACGTGCTAGAGCAATTTGCTTTGACAACCAATCAATCACTCTTGAATATTACAGTTTCAACAATGTTGGAGGAGTTGATTGTTGAAGACATCTTAAAATTTTGTTCCATTGGTAAAAGCTTTTCCCTTTGCCTTTAACAATATATTTGCTTCTCACATTATGTGTAGGACCTTGGACCATGAAATGTTGGGAGCTATCATTGATCTTATTAGGCTTTTAACTATTTATAACTGCCCTTTGTTTTTATATTCCTTGGTTTTATATCTCATTACATGACTTTGTACTTGGACGGCCCCTAATAGCCTGGCTTCCACTTTTGAAAGACTTCCTCCCTTATCTACCTATATTGTTAAATAGAAACAAATAGAGCTTGTTGAAAGAGAACTCGGGATATCAATACGTAGTTTGTTTTGAGTGAATAAATCTTATTACTTTCCTACATTCCCATATCAAGAATGCAAGAAATAATCTTGAAACAAATGTACTAACAAACTAGTAGAATCTAACCCTATCTAGATGCGAAACAAAATCTACTAACAACTAATAGACTTTTTTATAGGAACTTAAAACAATACTATTTAGACACTGGTTGCAAATTCGTCCGAACTTCCTTCCTACTCTTCCTATAGGTAAAACATCTGTAAACATGGTCAAAAGGCATTGCTTCGTTGAACTAGGTTCAGAAATATGGACTTGATCTTGTTGCCTAGTTGTAACATTTCCCACCTCATCAAGAAGGGGCTTGCCCTTGGGCACAAATTAGGGATTGTGTCGAAGCATGATAAAGGCTAGCTCCCGTAAAACATTTGTGGGAGAGAGACCATTCCAATGGAGAAGGACTTGATGTGCCTGCATTGGTAGGACAATCCAAATTTTCCTTAAAAAGGGGTTGGACTTCACATTTGTGGACAATTGGTAGGCGCAAGGGAGTAGAAGGGGTTTGGACTACACCTTTGTGGGACCATTGGCAGGTGCAAATTAGTAGGTTGGTGACCTAGAAAAATCTGGAAGCTGCAAATCAGGGGAGTCATTAATCTTTTTCTTGATTTCTTCAAAGGCTTTAGTTACAATTTGTAACCAAGTAAACTATCCTTCATACAATCAGTTTTGGGTGCCATTATGGTGATGAAATTATGAATAAATCGCCTGTAGATATAGGCCATGAAAATTCCATATCTTGTGCGTATCCTTTGGAATAGGCCAGTCAAGGATAACCTTAATTTTTTTTCTTAGTAGGATACAATAAAACCAAAAAATCCAATACTTGGCTGCATGAAAGAACACTTCTTTAAATTGACATAAAGTTTCTCTTGCCTCTAAACTCTCAAGACTTGTTAAAGATGTAGTAGGTGGTCTTCTGTAGTCTTGTTATATGTGAATATATCATCAAAATATACAACCAAAAGTCTTCCCATAAGTGTTTGATATAGTTAATTCATCACTCTTAAAAGTGTTAGGTGTGTTTGGGAGTCCAAATCGCATCACCAATCGTTCATAAAGCTTCTCTTTAGTCTTGAAGGCCATTTTGCATTTGTCCTGGGTTTGGTTTTGATTTGATGTTACCCACCTTGTAAGTTTATTTTGGTAAAGATAGTACATCCAATGAACATGTTCAGCATTTTATCAAGGTGAGGGATTGACAACTTATACCTTACTGTGATCTTGTTTATCATCCAATAATCAATGCGCATTTACCAACTTTAGTCCTTTCTAGGAGTCAATAATGTTGGAATTGTACGCGGACTAAGACTTTCTTGAATAACTCCTTTTTTCAGCAATTCCTCCACTTATCTCTTCAATTCTTCATTCCTAATATGATTTAAGTGATAAGCTGGAGATTTAGTTGAGTAGATCCATGTACTAAGTCAATAGCGAGTCGAATATCTCATAAAGGAGGTAATTCATTTGATAAATCATCTAGTGTAAGGTTTGAAAAATGAACTAGCAGTTCACCCACTTTTTTTTGATAATGCAAGGGCTGTTTTTGGTGCTGTTTCTATTAATTTCCTCACTACTATTGCAAATACAACTCCCTTCTCCTCACTGACAGCTTCAAACTCTCTTTTTTAAGAATATTAAGAGCCCTTTTTTTGGCATTTATAGATGCCTTGTTATTTTCTCTCTGTTGTTCTATCTTTTCCACCTTTATAGCTTCAAAATTATCATCTTTCCATGAAACATAAATTGATAGGTGTTAGCTTTTCCAAAATGTTGCACATCACAATCATAAAACTATGTTAGACCGAGTAAAATATGGGGTAATTTCATAGCAATGTCATCACACCAAATAGAATCTTCATATATTTCTAATTTAAAAGACACCAAGCACCTTCGAGCATTTGGTATAATGCTATCATCTACCCAAGCAACTTTGTGTGGATGTGGATGTTTTTCTGAAAGTAAATTTAATCACTTCACCATGTTCATGCCACTTCCTCTATCAATGATAAACTTATATACTTTGTCTTGACATCTAACTTGAGTAAATAAAATAGCATTATGAAGCCATTCTTCTTGTTCTTCCATCTTAGTGGTTGTAAGTATGCTTCTTACTAGATTAAGATTTGTACGACTAACTTATTCATTACTAGAGCCTCCTTCCAACTTCTCTCTAGCTTCATGTTGACACACATATTCATTAGATTCTTTCTCTTCATCCATCATATGCAAACCTCTGTGATATATGTTGTTGTGTAGTATCTAGTCACAGGGCGACTCACGGAAAAAACTCTTTTCCCTTAATGGAGTTTTTGTCCCTTTCTAAGCCTTATGGTTACAAGCTTCTGTCAACTATTTTTACAAAAAATTTGGACTACTTTCTTATTCATCACAATGCCCTTTAAAAATAGGCTTATGAAAATAATAGACTTTTTAAATAAGATTACTACTACCTAAATGAGACAACATTGTAATTACTCCCTAATCAAGTTGATCTTCTTGTATAGTTTCTTTCTTAAGAACGCATTTTGCATATCATTACTCCCCTGGACAAAGCTTGTCCTCAAGCTCAAACTTGGGGTAACTCCATATATCCTGGCCTTCTTTCATCCCCATCCTTCATCCTCTTCTTTGGATATTCTACTAATGAAGATCTCCACCTCCTACTCTTGGTTAGTTGGGTAAGGGAGCTAGTATGAGCAACTAACTACTCCAAATGGTTCTAGTACTCCTCCATAGTCCCACTTTTAATTATTTTGATAATTCTCCTAGTGTGTTTCTATGAATTGTTTGTCCAACACATAAGTTACACTTGGTTTTGTATTCTTCCCATGTCGGTTGTTGCCTGTCCTTCTCTGACTTAATGAACCATACTTGTGCATCCCTTTCCACTTGGAAATAAGCGAATCCCACCTTGCCCTCATCTGGAGTTTGCTGATGGCTGAAGAAGTGCTCATATCAACTTAGCCAAGGGGTTTAGAAGTGCTGTTGTATTGAGGGAAATCCAACTTTTTGTACTTGGATATGAAACTCCCTCCTTTGCTATTCTTTACCCTATGCTTTTTCCTTCCTCTTTCATGATTAGCTTCTCTATGATTTCCTTTGTTTGCTGCCTATTTCTTTTTTGGTGATTTCAGTTAGTCTAACTGTCATCTTGTTAGGTAACGATTTAATGGAATGTATTGATGCGTTAGATAGCACCAATTAATGGGCAATAGCTCAATATTATTCAGAAGAACCAGAAGGTGGAACCTTTTGCACAAGGGGCAACTCCCTTACAATCTCAGGAAAAACCTTCCGAGAATTATTCTCAAAACTAAACTCCTCCCCCTC
>JAOQMP010000209.1:22797028-22807174 GCA_027563575.1 Erythroxylum pedicellare | reverse complement strand
TACTTATCATGTAATACTTAAGAAATATAATTCCTCTTACTCTTAAAGCCTCATCTTTGATTATCAATGGTCAATGGAGAGGGAATTTTAAAGGCTTTAATGATTTTGCTCAACATCTCCCTAGCTTAGAGAATGTTCAGATGGGTGACTCCATTGTTTAGTCTCTAGATCTAAATGGTCAATTTTCCAATTAATCTTGCCATAAGATACTTACTCAAGGATTAGAAGTAGTTCCTTGGTCTTCTCTTTTATGGGTCAAGACCATTCACCCTAAAGCCTCTTTTATGCTAGCGATCAATAACAGATTTCAAACTAAAAGTCAATGACATGACTCGGTGGATTCAACTTGTCTATTGTGTAAATTGGATATTGAGGATAGTGACCATCTCTTTTTTCTATGTCGTTATTCGACAACAATTTGGAGCAGTATTTTGCACATGGTACCAGGGTCTGGCTATACTTGGGATCATACATTGACTTGGGCCATTAGGAACTCTACAAAAGGTATGCCTAATGCAACTCTCTACAAAGCTGCATTTTCCACTTCTATCTACAACCTTTAGAGGGAATATAACAATAGACACTTTTCTAGTTTGGAGGAGAATCTATATCTCTTAACGGAAAGGATTATCAACTAGATTAGAGGGGCTTTGCTTGTAAAAAATTTACATGTTACTCCCTCCTCTAACATGAGACATCGGTGGTAGCTTTAATGACGATTTATGTGTTTTATAGTTAATCTCCTTTTGTAATTTACTTGTCTATATAATGCCTAGTTTGAACTCACTGTAATGTTGACATAGTTTTGTCTATCGTTAATCCAATATTTATTTTCCAAAACAAGTTTTGGTATATACAATGTGTTAAATTTAAAATATAAATTATCCTCTTTTAAATATGATACTTATAAGTTATAATAATTAAAATTTCTTAATTAAAGTTAATATTGATTAATCATTGATTATTTTCGAAATGAGTCATTTTTTTTATTGAATCGTAGATTTTTTGTGTGCTTAAGTATTAACTATTTGTTGAATTAATTTAAATTTAATTTTGGAACATAAAATAAATTCCGTATTACTTTGTACTTTAAAAGGCATATAAGGAAAGAAAGAAAAAGTTTTTCTTACACTTTTGTTTTATTATAAGTAATTATATTACAACTTGTAATTGCTGACTCTAATGTTAACCCTAATTACCTATATCTCCTTGTATAATGATAAGGGCTTTAATCTTAATAGATCCATCTAATGTGACTAAGTGGTTTAGTAAAACTTCACATAGGAAATATTATTGTGATTGATAGATTTGATAAAAAATAATATCCCTTAATTTTTTTAATTACTCGGTAGCACCCCACTATCATAGTGTATATCCCTGAACATACCAACAGTATTTGAGAATATACTCTATAAGGGTGGCATGTTAAAAAAACTCAATGCAAATTTGGCATACATCACACGCATATTTAGAAGGAACAATAAAACTTTTTCAGCCCATTTTATTTTAAAAAAATTTTAGTCGCAAGTGTTACAAATAATTAACACATCATCATATATTCTAGTAATTAATTGGGCCCATTACAAAACATTCTAGTCATACAGTCAGTACATTTTTCAATTCGTATAAACGTTGTGCAATAATTACTGAATACAATTTTTAAAATACAAAAGAAAGACTTTAGACATATGCATGTACAACTAATCCCGACCTCTAACTATTACTCTTATTCTTATGCAATGGTTAGACTTCAGTTGGTCTAATGGGGTAACCCCTTTGAGCCTGAAAGATGATATTGCAATTTTGGGGTGAGTTTTGCGAACTTAGTGAGCGAGCCATCCTCGATGGCTCACTCATATCACATAACACAACGGTTCATACTTCAAATTCTCATACACTTCATGTCATCATATAATATACATCACTTCACCAATAATCATATAGCATCACATAACACTTTGATGACTTATTCCACATTTCATATTCAGAGTAGTCAAAAAGTTCATTTCAATCATTTAAAACATACATATCAATTATATATGCAATAAACATGATATTCACTTCCAATTATTACTTTATTGTGACTGAGTGCCTTTTTACTGGCCTATATCCCTTGTGGATACTGGGCTTGTTTCAGATATTGTCCTATATCCCTTAATGGATACCAAGTACATTAACAACTGAGCTTGTGACTCTTATGTATATTTCGAGCTTTAAGCTCTTTCAGACTGTCGCTGCAGTCACAATTGCCTTTATGTTGTCATGCTTTCATGTAATGAAATGCATCACATTCACATGTATTCAATCAGTCACTTGATTTTAGTTTCACATTCACATACACGTTTATCAATAATATTGAGTATCACTTATTTTGTCAAATTCACATATATGGAGCACTTCTAATATATTATTCATGCATCAAATGCCTCAGACATTTAATGTCCGGTATCAACATATTCACATTCACATAATAGTTCAATACAAAATTTAAAACAAACAATTAATCAAGTGAGACCATTTAGGTCGACTCACAGTTTGCTCCAGATAGCTATTGCCTCGAAGTCCCAACAACTTCTGGATACTGTTGTTCTAATTGCTCTTCTATATCATGCAACACACATTTACACACATCATAACTTTGCACAATTATATAAGTACTCATTTATGCACAAATGTGTATATGGATTATATACAATGCATGCTTAATAACAATCCCGGGTATGTTTCCTTTATTTTCATCTCACGATCATTCATACTTTAAAACTCATATATGTCTAATTTGAACTTAGATTTACACCTCAATAATACAAACTTATTCCAAGTTCATCACTCAATCATGCACAAAGGTTCATGGCTCAATACACTTGATTCTTATAACATCATTAAAAATTAGTCATATGTCTCTGTTTTAATCCAAAATTAAAATAATCCCATTTGGATGTCTACAGATCAAGATATGGCCAAAACACAAATGCATGTTTAGTGAAAACACTCCATTTAACATATTCTAGTACAGTTCATCACCATTTTCATCCTAGTTCATCTATTTTTCTTACTTTATCATTTCTAGCTTATGTCCTCATTATTTCCTCTTCATTCCTAACTCCATTTCAACTCAATATCATTTAAAACAAATTATAGTCCATAATTGATAATGAACACTAAAAACAGAACACAAAACCCATTGTCTATCAAATTTTTCTGCACTTTATCCTACACCATCTTTAATGATCATTCTAACCCAAGTTATCTCAATAATATCTTATGAAATATTGATCATCAGAAATATAAAAGCAAGACTTGAATCTACCCCACATTTCTCATTCACGTTTAGCATGTTCCCATCCTCATTTTATGATCATTTAACTATTAACTATCATCAAAACATGTTTCATTCAACAAATAAAGAAGAGTAATGCTTTATACTTACTTGTTTACCTCAAGATCTTCAAATAACACTTAACCCTAGCTTCTCCAATATCATTCGATCATCAACATAGAAGGTGGAGTAGGTTAGATTCTTTTTCAAGAAGAAGACACATGATCTTGAAGAAACATGTGAAAAATGATGGTAAAGTTCACAATGGTGAGAGTTGAAGGTATTGTTGAAATGAAGAAGAAGAAATGTAGAAGATGAAGATCAAAAATGAAGAGAGAAGAAGAAAGCATCAAATGAAAATGAAAGACAAAGGACAGTCTTTCAAATGAAAGGAAATATTGTGGATGGGTGTGTGGCATGGCAAGTGACACTTGTCACTTACCACATGTCACCACCTTATGGTTTCTAATTAGTCTTCTTTCTCAACCAATCCATTTGTCTCCAATTTCTAATCCAATTGTCTCCTAATTTTTTATGATATTCATCATTAAATCCGAATGTCATTTATCAATAATTTCTACTGCCATTTGACATTTAATTTTACCATCATTTATCAATTGTCTTGCCACTTGGTATTTTTTCCCTAGTCCAAAAATTACTTAAAATTTTAGAAATTTTTTGAGATTTCACCTAAAAATTCTAATTCATTAATAAAATATACCAAATCAAATTTCAAGCCAAGGTATTCATTATCCACATCATAATCATTTTAATAAAAAAAATCATTTATACCCAAAAAATGTCAAATGAGTTCATAAATAGTCATTGCAATGTGAATCAAAATCTATTCATATGTGTGTGTATGCTACTATTATGCATAAATATGAAATGCATTTTTCTTATCTCTCATAGCCATTTCTCATTTAAAAAATTCTAGGGTTCTAACCCTTTGTATGGAAACAGAATGTTACATTGTAGGTTTTGTATATGAGGTTTTATATATTCACTATGAGGTAACAAATGTTTTGTTATATTTATTGATGATGCTTCGAGGAAGACTTGGATGTAAATGTTGAACTCATAGAGTCAAATATTTGAAACTTTCCAAAAGTTTCATGTCATAGTAGAAAGGGAAGCTGAGAGGAAGTTGAAGTGCCTATGAACAAATGATAGAGGTAAGTATACTTCCAAGGTGTTTGAAGATTACTTTACATCACATAGTATAAGAAATGAAAAGATAGAACTAGGGACTCTATAGCATAACGGTGTTACTGAGAGGATGAGCTGAACAAATGTGAAGAAGTTTCGTTACATGTTCATAATATCTATGTTGCTAAAGACATTTTAGGGTGAAATAGTTCAAACCCCATTCTACTTAATTAATAAATCTCTCTCAGTTTCATTAGATTTTGAGATTTTTGAGAGAGCATGGAATAGTAAAGATCCTTCATATCATCATTTGAGAGTTTTTAGTTATAAAGTATTTAGACACACACCTAAAGATCATAGACAGAAGCTTGAGTTAAAGGCAATACCTTGCATCTTTAGTGGATATGTGGTGATCTATTTGACTTTAGGCTCTATAACCCAAAGAAGCAAAATGTGGCCAGGAGCAGCTATGTGGTATTCTAAGAGCATGAGAGAGGTGTTGATCTTATGAGAGGGATAAGTCATCACACAATAACTAATCGTATGACATTGTTAATTCTTAGCTATTTTTTTTCCACTATTGAGTAGTCTACAGGTGAAGGAGAAGAAATGTGTGACCAAACATATATTGATGATGGTCAAAAATAGCCTGTTAATGATGCACCACATGAACCACATCCAAATAATGCTGAAGAGGAAGTTATTAAGGATAATGAGTATGGGAAGCAATTGGATTCAACCACTAGTGACATATAACTTCGAAGATTGACAAGGGAGAAAAAGGCATTTTACAAGATATCCAAGTTCAGAATACCTGTTGGTTACTGTTGAGGGGGAGCTTGAGAATGTACAAGAGGTTACATCTGGTGAAGACAAAGATCTCTAGCTCGCAAGTATGAAGGAAGAGATGAATTCTCTAAAGAATGGTTTATATGAGCTTATGAAGCTTCAAAAAGACAAAAAGCATTAAAGAATAAATGGGTATTTAAGATAAAGAAAGATGGTGAAAAGCTAGTAAAGCACAAGGAAAGGCAAGTGGTGAAAGGGTTTAATCAAAAGAAGGCTATAGATTTTAATAAAATCTTCTCACCAGTAGTCAACATAACCTTAATTCAAACAATTTTGGGTTTGACTGGCTGTTTAGATCTTGAACTCGAATAAATGGATGTTGAAATAACCTCCTTGCAAGGAGATTTGGAAGAGGACAAATACATGGAGCAACCAAAAGGTTTTAAAGCTAAAGGCTAGGAAAATATGGTCTGTAAGTTGAAGAGAAGCCTATATGGGTTAAAACAAGCTCAAGGAAATGGTATTGGAAGTTTAATTCTTTTATGACATATCATGGTTACAAATGAACTTATACCAATGCTTGTGTATATTTCAAGAAGTTCATAATTGAGAACTTTAACATTTTTTTAAAATGTTGATGATATGCTGATCGTAGGTCATGATGATGGAAGAATCCAAAAATTGAAGGAAGATTTATCTAAATCTTTTGATATGAAATATTTGGGGCCTATAAAGTAGATTTTAGGCATGGAGATAAATTGAAATAGGAAGAGTAGGAGATTTTGGTTATCTTAGGAGAAGTAT
This sequence comes from Erythroxylum pedicellare, assembly GCA_027563575.1. Classification (NCBI taxonomy): domain Eukaryota; kingdom Viridiplantae; phylum Streptophyta; class Magnoliopsida; order Malpighiales; family Erythroxylaceae; genus Erythroxylum; species Erythroxylum pedicellare. Next base: position 22,801,113 of record JAOQMP010000209.1, on the reverse strand, counting down.
ATTAATTGAGTCCTATAAAGGTTCAATATGAAGCATGTTAAGTAGTTAGCAAGCCACTAACACCTTACTTCAAGCCGAGTAAGCATGCATATCCATAACATAAAAGGAAAAAGATGAGCATATCCTCTAGTCCATACTCATTTGTAGTAGGGTCTTTGATTCTTGTCAAATCCAGGGAAGGTTCACTAAGAAGTAGTGAAATGGATTATGAGATACTTAAGAGGCATGTCAAAGTGAAGTTTATGTTTTTGGTGATGGTGAGCTAACTTTAGAAGGTTTTACATATGCATATATGGTTGGAGATCTTGATGAAAGAAAATTCACTTTAGGTTTTCTGTTCAAGTTTGCATGATCTCATGGCAATCTAAGCTATAAAAGTGTGTGACTTTATCTATGATTGAAGTAGAGTATGTTATGGAAGCTTGTAAGGAGATGCTCTAGCTAAAAAAGTTCCTTCAAGAGTTAGATATGATGCAAGAAGACTATATAGTATTTTATAATAGTCATAATGCTATTGGCTTGAACAAAAATACTATGTATCATTCCTGTACAAAGCATATAGATGTCAAATATTATTAGTTCAGAGTTGTGACTGAGGAGCAACAATTTGATGTTGAAGAAGATTCATACAAATATTAATGGTGCTGATATATTGACTAAATTTATTTCCTGAAGCAAATTTGAGCTATTTAGTAAGCTTGCCGGGATGTCTCTTAAGTATGTATTGGAGAATAATGTGTCTTCCCCATAATTAGGCTAAAAGGGGAGATTGTTAAATGTATAAGCCTCTTTTGAGACTTTTCGTGATTGTAGATGTAGTTATGGTTTGTAGAATGAAGAACAAGTGAAGAAAAGATGGATGAAGCTCTTTTAGGGGGAGACACTACCGTGTAGGATGCTACTCGTTAGTGTCCCTAACTTATATGATTGTGTATATCAACTGTGTAAACAACAAGCCTGTCTAGAGTGATACACAACTGTGTTCTCTCATGTGGATCAACTGTATAAGTCTCTAAAACTATATGAAGAAGGATGTCAAGAGTAAAGTCTATATGATTGTATACACGCCTATGTTCATGATATACACGACTGTGTGTGACATTTGTGTACCTCTCTATAACCATGAACATTTGCAAGTGAGGCGGTACTAAAGAGACACGGACACTTATATGGTTATATATATGACTATGTATGGTGTAAAGAAACTTATTTCGTGATATAAAAGAGAAAAATATGTGTCCAAAAGTGAGGAAAAACGGAGAGAGGGCAAGCATTGCAATATTCTCATCATTTTTTTATTGTTTTTAGGATTGGTTTTAGAGTTTTTTGATTGTTACATCAACTTTGGTTTCAATCCTAAAACTTTGTGTGACAACTTGTTGTTGTGGGGTGAGAGATCAATCTTTATAAATCTATATTTGATTTTAGTATATTTGCTTATTAGTTTGGCCTGTGGTTTTGCCCTTTACACTGGAGGGTTTTCTATATAAATCTTGAAGTTTGTTTACATTATTAAGTTTCTTATTCTCATACATATTTGATGGTTAAAGTTAAATATTATTTTTTATTAATATTTGGTTAATCCTTTAAAGAGTTGTGTCATTGTCTCCCAACAACTTGCAAGTGTAACTTCACCAAAATTAATTTCAGCACATACTATATATGTTGAACAGGGCTATCAGAATCTCAATCATGTCATACCTTCTTATAGGAAGAAGAAATATTCCTTGAAAGAAATAGTAAGGAGAGTTGGCAACCAAACCTGCTGCACGCATCACAGTCAATAGAAAACCTTGTGTAAGAATATGCTAAGAAGATAAATTGGACTGATGCAATTGACTTTCCAACAAAGTGAAATCTAATAAGGAAATCTAACTTCAGTTATTTGAGTAAGTTCATGATTTAGATGTGGGAAAGAAAATAATTAAACAGGAAGAAAACCATATCAATGTAGTTAAATTATTATTTTTAATTTGATGTTACAACTTTCAGTTTAAGGATATGCTTTTTAAGAGTTTTGTTGTGATCCATCTCATTTATTTGTTAGAAAAAAGAGCAGTCAAATGAAAAAACAAGAGGTACGTTGACGATTATGCTTTACAAACTCTTAAGAGAACTAATATAGAATAAACGCATAAAAGTGATCAACATCAAAACCCAGATATAGACATTAGAAAGTTAGGTCTCAAACCAAAAGGCGGTTTGATAATTGCAATTGGAAATAATATGCAAGAATTGAAAGAGAATTCTTTTCCACTATCATGTGGTGTTTCCTTAGAGGTGAGGATGACTGATGAACATGATAAAAAGATGAATATGAAGGAATCACTGATCAATCAAAATCTTCATTTAATCAATGTTCGTAAGGAGGGAAATGGTGAGAGTGGATTAAGGGAGGAAAAACTTAAGATTTCAAGGACTCTGATTAAGGAGTGCATCATAAACATTGAGAATAAGAGATTAAACAAAATAAGTGTCAACGCCTGAGCCTTATTAGTAAGCAGTAGAGTTCATCTAGTCGATGGTACTGAAGATATCAGATGTAACAGTAAGGAAAAACAACATAATCCATGTAGGAAAATGTTTGTAGTTTAAGAAATTGTTTATGGTGCACATTCATTCATAAATGCTTTTAAATCAAGTCCAGTTTCAGTGACAAACACCTCAAGCTCCTCAAATGTTTCAAGTTCTTTAAAAAGTAGGGCAACTTTTGATGATGTAAAGGGCTCACCACTAGAATCAGTTCCCTTCTTTCCTTTAAGGAGCTCGATTTCACAAAAATTGTTTCCATTGGAGGTGACAATGTTTTAGGAACGCTAGAATTCCTATAAATGTTAAAATCAATGTTTTAAAAATTTGACCAAAATTTAAACTAGTAAAACAGAAGGTTTGAGGTTTAGAAGGTTCAATTGATATTGGACTGTTATAAAAGTTACTAAAAATTGAATAAAATTAAAAAATTTAAAATATGATTGAAAGAGATTGTTCATATATATCAAAGAATTTGAAGTTTAATTGAAAAAAAGATGGTTAAAAAGCTAATTGTTTTGTTTTAGTTTATAAAAACTTAATAATTTGTGAAAATTAATCAATTAATTAACAAATAGATCAGTTTTTAATAATATGAGTTATTGAAATAAATCGAATTAAAAGTTAAAAATTGAACTAAAAAATAAGACAATTTAAGATTTTTACATTTAAGCCGATTGAAATTTTTAATCATTGGATAACATGATAAAAAGATGGAATGGTACCTATGAGCCTGATAGAAATATGTTAGCCAAGACTCAGAAAGCATCTAGTGGTTATGATGTTGAAGCCCTTGAACTTCCGCTATCGGATGGCCAGGATGTAGAAATCCAGGAGCTTAGTAGAAAGAGAAAATTTTCTTCCAATTTATTTCAAAGTGATGTATAATCCTAGAACCTTAGTAGTGCACAAATAGGGATATGGAAGATGGTTACTAGCATGATAATTGGTTGTTTGCATTGGAAATTAATGGGTCCTCCATCTATTGAAGGACGATGATAGACATTCAGCATCTGATTTTAACAAAGATCAGACGAAGGTGTCTGATGCATGCAGTGAACAGAGGGATCTATGTTCACTGAAGACCATAAATTGTGAACGAGAGATTGACCCAAAATCGCCTACATTGGTTAATAAAAGAGTGAATATTGTTAAACACAAGGTTCCTGATAAGTCTAAAAGTACGTTGAACATGTTGGGAAATTGGGTTGAGATCTGATCTTGACCGTAGCGGAATAATCACGAAATTTTGTCGTGACTTTTGATTTCTTAAAAACCAAGATTTATTTAATTGTATAAAATGATCAACACAAATTATAATAAAGTGAATTAAATTCGTACCTTATTTCGAAACTTGATCTTTGTCTTATAAAGTTTCTCAAACTTTAAAATCAAGGCCAATTTGATTAAATTAACTTTTCTTTCTTGAACCCATTTTATATGTGAGACCCATTAGGTTCCCAAATATGTTGGCAATGATTATAAAATCAAATTTTAATTCATAATTAAAATTAAATAAATTAAAACTCTTTTTAATTTATCTTTAATTCTTCAAT
>JAOQMP010000209.1:22755857-22774768 GCA_027563575.1 Erythroxylum pedicellare | reverse complement strand
ATTTAGAAATGGGCTAGACTTTGGTTTAATTTGATTAATTATATTAATTAAATTAAAACAAAGTTATTAAAGATAAAAAGAGGTGGATTTTTGGTTTCAATGGGTAAATGTGCAGTTGCACATTTAACATTGGTTTACTATATTAAAGTTGGTTTTTAACGTGTTTTATCATGATTAAATAGAGTTATGATCTTATCATTAAATAGTTTAATAGTGGTCTTTTAATAATAGCATGTAACCTATTGGCATTCATTGGATTAAAAAAAAAAAGAGGTGCATTTGATAGACCATATTCCTTCTTTTCAACATAAATCGAAAATGAGAAGTGTCATTTAGGTTTTTGGTCTTTTCATACAGCCATCTTAAAACAAAGGAGAAGAGTCTCATTTATTGGCTTCTTTATGATTGATTAAGGATGGAAGTGATGCATTAGATGCACTTCACTTCTTCCTTTGAGGCTTAATCGAAATAGAGAGAAGAAGAATAAGTGGTTGTTGAATTTTTATCACTCTCTCTCCTTTTTTGCATGTGTGAGCTGAAAATTGCGTGAGAGGTTTCTCATCATTGGCTTCTTTCTTCTAAGGCAAAATCTCTTCAAGTTTTCTTCTTCTTTCCTACCAAAGGATCTTGTTAACCAAGTTTTCCAAGAAGAACAAGTGGTAGATCAGATTGGTCGAGGATACAACATCGAGAAGAGGATACAATAACAAAAAGAGGATATATCACCTAGGAGACGATATATTACTGAAGATAGGATAACACAGAGAGGAGTTAAAGTTATAGCAAAGGAGTAGGTAATAATTTAATCTTGTGTTTATGAAAATGTTTTTATTATACCGGATCATGTATAACTATGCGTGTTGATTTGGTTATATTGCTTTCGTTGCAATTTTGATTTCTAAAATATTTTGAAATCTACTTTTTTATCGAAATCGTGCATGCTTTATTTTTTCAATCCAATAAACTTGATATCCTTCTTTGTTTTGTAAGGACATATGCATGCAAAGTGTCCTTGTTATCTATAGAGAAAACATCAATCAGGTGTTTAATGATGAGAAGTTTTTTTGAAGAACCTAAGAATTTTTTTTCTTTTTACCACTCTTCTTCCTTTCAAAGGTTTTTCTCCAAGGCTTATGGCCTTTCATCTATCTGTGGAACTTTTTTCTATGATAAACTTGACAAAGATGGGCTTTCTTCTTGCTATGACACTCGCAAGTCTTTTGAGTTTGCACTTGATCTGGAGATATGGCTTCTTGCAAGCCTGTTTGAGAATTAGACCTCCTTTCATGATATTCTTAAACAAGGAATGTTAGTCATATAATTTATCAAAAGAAGCTAAAGCAAGCTGGTAAATTTCTCCAAGAGATATAGTTGACATATCTCATTGTAAAAAAACTATAGTCCTTTGTAGCTCCGGTTATAGTTAAACTGGAAGGGATAAGATAAAAGTATATCCTAAATTAACATCATTCAATCCATTTAAAAGATAGTATCTTTTCGTCATTCGTTGGTAATACTTCTAAATATCACGTTTGCCAAGTGAACAACATTTCATTGCAAGCCGTTACAGATTCATACACCTCCAATGTCTCCACTAAAAGTTCAACCTTCTATTTCATCTCATGGGAAGGAGAAAGCACCACAGATGGAGTTTATTGTAACTCTTGCATCTATAGATATTGCAGAAGATTCTTACACTCAGTCAGATAATACAAAAGCTTATTCTGAAGCCTCTGTCCTAACATCCAAAGCCTCTGCAAATATCTCTAAATCTATCTCAGAGCCATCATCTGAATAGATCTTTGAACTATCTACTGATTCTTTAACACAATTTGCTGATCTATTAGAATTATCCAATGTTTTGATGATGATACCTCAAACTACTAAAGTTGAACCTGAAATAAGTGAAGCAGAATTCATAGGTACTAAACCTTTCATACCTAAACCAGCACCACAAGCAACACTAGCTAAGCCAGCTGTGCAGGCTCAAACTAAGACAACTTCAAGACTTTGGTTTACTTTTGACGATCTACCTCTGAAGAAATGGAGAGACATAATACATGAATTTGGTGTCTGGATAGATCTACAAATGAGTCGAACAAATCATCAATTATTGTATATTTTGTCTGAGTTTATATCTGATTTCACTAGTACTTTGCAAGAATGGTGGCAAAGTATAAATGACTATCAAAGAATTCAGTCTATCTAAGTCACTATAGTAGGAGCACCTCTTAGAGTAATCCATAAAGAATTTATTGGTGACTTTTAGCTTATTGATAAGCAAATCCGCCAATAATTCTTTGCAATGAAAGGATGTTCACTTAACAAGCGTGATATCCAGAAACATTACCAATGAATGACGGAAAGGTAATATCTTTTGAATGGATGGAATGATGTTAATTTACGATATACTTTTATCTCATTCCTTCCAGATCAACTATAACCGGAGCTACAAAGGACCGTAGTTTCTTTACAATGAGATATGTCAACTACATCTCTTAGAGAAATCTACCTGCTTGCTTTAGCTTCTCTTAATAAGTTATGTGACCAACATACCTTGTTCAAGAATATCATGAAAGGTGGTCCAATTCTCAAATAGGCTTACAAGAAGCCTTATCTCTAGATCAAGTGCAAAGACAAAAAGACTTGTAAGTGTCATAGTAAGAAGAAAGCTCATCTTCGTCAATTCTATCATAGAAGAAAGTTTCACAAATAGATGGAAGGCTATAAGCCTTGGAGAAAAACCTTTGAAAGGAAGAACGGTGGTAAAAAGAAAAAATTTCTTAGGTTCTTCAAAAATCCCTCTCATCATCAAAAACCTGGCCGATGTTTTCTCTGTGGACAGCATGGATAATTTGCACGCACATGTCCTTACAAAACAAAGAAGGATGTCAAGTTGTCAAAGCAGATGTAATCTATTCTAGCTATCCATTCTTCCAACAACTTCGAAGAATTGATCGAGGAATAATCTTAAGAAGACGAGGACACAAAGTTTATTGTTTCAGTCTCTACTTTAGAAGATGAAGAATCCTCTGACTCCTCTATTTCTCTAAAGGATGATTCACTACACATATTAGAGTAGACATGCATGAAAATAGATCATACACCAGTTCATCGGTCATATGTCCAATTCCAACAATTTCAACAAGACAAATATGATAAGCCCATTAAAGCTATCAAATTTATGGATACTAGATCTAATTGTATGATCATGAAGCTTAATATTTTATCATCTAACACATGGACTTCTCATGATGAATATTTTGTTGTTGCTAATGGTAACTCCTTTAAGATTGGGTTAATGACAAAAAGAAGAATTAGAATTCGATTCTTTCCTCAGTATACAGGTTGGACTAAAATTCTTGGAAGCAATTTACCTAGCCCAGACATTCTCATCGATATGGATACATACAGTAAAGCCTCACCTTTGCAGATCATTCCCACGGGCCTCAAGTATTATTCATTTTTTAGTCCATACATTGAAATAAAGAATGTGTTTGAACTTACCCAAGTTCCTACACATCATTCTGCACTATGAGATAAATTGTTAGAATATTGTCCTGAATCTCATTCACAGATTACCCACCCATATCCTCTGTGGAAAAATGCTAACTTTTTCATAAGTTTACCTTTTAAGAAGAATAAGGATATCAATCCTACCAAAGCCACACATCCAGGGATGAACCCTAATGATCTAAAGCTCGCACAAGAGGAGTGTGCAATCCTTTTGAAGTAAGGACTTATTCATCCCACAAAGTCGAATTGGGCTTGCCAAGCATTCTATGTCAATAAACTTTCAGAGCAAAAACGTGGAAAAAAGAGATCAGTCATTAACTATAAACCTCTGAATGTTTCCTTACAAGATGACAAGTTTCCCCTTCCAAAGATCAGTACTCAGGTACTACTTCTCAAAGAAGTTGTTATCTTTTCAAAGTTTGACCTTAAAGCAAGATTTTGGCAACTGGGTATTCACCCAACTAAGAGATACAAAACTGCATTCTGCATCCCCAATTCATAATACCAATGGGCTGTTATTCCATTTGGACTTAAAGTCACCCCATCACTATTTCAGAAAACAATGACTAAGATTTATGAGCCTATCCTTAACAGTGCAATCATTTATATCGATGACATCTTACTGTTCTCAAAGTCCCATGAGGAACACCAGGCCTTACTGCAATAATTCTTAGATCTTACTAAACAGTATGGAATTATGCTTTCAGCTTCTAAAAGCATCATTGGCATTAACGAAATTGATTTTCTAGGTATGCATTTCAAATATGGATTCTACCAACCTAATCTATACATTGCAAAAGAGCTGTTACAATTTCTTTATGAACATCTCACTGTAAAGCAGATACAACAATTCCTTGGGATTGTTAACTATGTCCGTGAGTTCATACAACACGTGGCCGCTTATACTTCAAGCTTATCCAAGCTTTTAAAAAAGAATCCACCACCTTGGACAAAAGAACAAACCAAGGTTGCCAAACATCTAAAGCAGATTTGTCATGATCCTCCATCTTTAAAGATTCCTAACATGAGACAATGCATCTCACAAACAGCTATGAGTAACACTTACTGGAATGCTGATAGTTCATCTTTATCTAACTTACTTCGACAGCATCCACCATGGACTCCAAATCCTTCAGATACTTTCTCTCTCTATAAGTATCTTCTTTCTCTTCAGCAAAGTATAGTTACCACTCCTTTTTCTTCTAAACATTTTTGTCAAGGTATTATGGCTAGTCAACCTCTCTTTGCCTTCATAAAGAAACCTTTTCCTTCTATAACTAGTAGTCTTATTAGTATGTCTGAAGTTGCCTCATTTGCTCATATAAGTTTGTTTTATTATTTACATCAGTTTCATAGTGAACATAACTTTCTTGAAAATCTCACAATGTTCAATCTCAAAGCACCATACCTAAATGTGACTTTTCTCCACGGTCCCCTTTCTGAAAACACATTATAGTATCTTTGGGCACTTTGAGCCCTTTATGCTTGTGCTATCACTATATCTTCTCTTCAGCTCTATCAACATCTTTGTGAAATAAACAATAGAAGCTCTTTCCTATGGACATTTTGGGAATGGTTTTAACTATTAAACCAATGGAAGCAACAATGTTCTCTTATTATTTCACAACATCGTCTCTAGAAAGCTTCATCTAGATGACAATCTACTCATTGCTTCTTCATCCTCCATCGTCCATATAGAAAAACTCATACTTGTGTCCTTTACACTGAACATTATGTCCAATTTTATCATACCTCATTATACTAGCCACAACTTCAAAACTGTGTGCTTCAATCTCTTAGAGATTTTCTTAATAGAGATAAATCACTTTCCCAACACCACAGTTATTTCCACTTATATCGTACCATATCCTGGTGAATTTATTCCTGGTGAACTAGAATCACCAAAAATTGATATTCTAAGTTCCAATAGTCCTTAGTATGATACAGAAGAATCAGTCTTAGCCATTGCAGGATCTCCTCAACCATTTTACTCAGTCTTTCAGGATGCTCAGACCTAAATGATGATAACTATAGTCTTAATGAAGATGAGTTAAATCACTTTTTGCACAAACTTCACACATGTGAGCTCAATCCCAGTAAACGACAAAAGATGTACCAAGATAGCTCAAGTGATCCAAACTCTCCATCCAATCTTCAATCATGGCACGAACCAATTCATGACAACTAATGCCTTAGATGCCTTGGATCCCAATTCTGATCGTGGGACGTGTCTTTTTAGGAGTTTACTTTTTACTTTTGAGTCTTGGATGAAAGAGAATCTTTATGGCCGGTAAACCACTGTTCAAGATTCCATCTTATTATCATACTATTTACTTTTAGAAAAGTAGTTTACCTTTTCAAAGTAGCTTTGTTAAAGGTGTGATGATTGTACTTTAAAGTAGCTTTCTTTTTAAAAAATGTAATGATTGTGTCTCTTAGGGAGATTTACTTTCTTACCCTTGCTTTGCCTATTAAAGCAAGTCTCTTCTTTAGTTGTAAGTAGATGTTTGAATTTAGTTGAAGTTTAGTAATAAAGTTTGTTTTGAGTGTTCCATTCTAAGTTTCTTCTTCTCCTAGAAACTTTGAGTCTTGAGTCAAGTTACCAATAGTCTAGATTCAAAGACAAGTATGCTCTACACTCACCTCTTCTAAGGATCTTGTGTATCAGAAAGTCTAAGATAGTCAAGGACTACTTATTAAAACAATTCTATTATAAGATTAGAGTTTAACGGGGAAAGAGTGAAGGTAATGTTGCGACTATTATTACAGATTAGGAAGAGAGAATTGCGAAGAGAGTAAGGTTCCTAAGAGGAAAGATGAGAGTTGTGTGCCCATAGAGAGAAGAGAAAGGGTTTTGTTGTCTCGTCCATCATACCTGGAACTTACTGATAGTCATAAGAGTTCCCTAGTTTTTCCACAATAGTCTACCAGACACCTTAGGTACCTCCAATTCGACTTTGGTTATTGGATGGTCTTGTCCAAACGAGTTGTTTTAGCCAGTTTGGTGTCTTTACTTCCCTGTGTGCCCTTAGGGGTCCTCCTTAAAGATCCAGTTTATGTCAGTCATCATTGTGGACATTTTGTATGGGATGTCGATCCATCCATGTGTGAACTTGCCCATATGCTTGCTCTTTGACACTGCCACATCAAGGTATATCCTTTGAATTTTCTCAACAACTCTCAGTTTTCTCTCCAAACCCACGAAACCCACTAGATTTTTGAATCTCTATGTTGGTCCCTCCGTTATTCACAAACTTAATAAGGGATTTGTTGTACATGGTCCTTCATACCTTTTGGGTTCCAAAGATCCTTTAAGAAACCATTAGATTGTGGGGCAACCAGAATTGGCTCTTTGACCTTTTTAACAGTCAAATGTGCCTTTTTGCTTGGAGAAGGCTTCGGGCTCACCATGAAGCTCAGGAAGATCAAGCTTAAGGGACTGAAGGGGAAGTGAGTGGCCCAAGATAGAAAGGATTTTTTTTCAAGTTTCTTACTATTGCTAGTAACGAAGGTCACTGGCTATGAACGCAAGACTTTGGCTAACGACGCCATCTGCTTTTTGATATTTCTGGTCATACCTCTAAAGATTTTTAGAGTTTTGGTCCAATAATGATGAATGGAGGCATGTTTCCCTTTCAATTCCCAAAAGTCACCAAAGAGAATTATGATAATTCGTAAATTCATATGAAAGCTTTGCTTCGATCACAAGATGTATAAGATGTTGTTGAGAAAGGACTTGAACAACTTGAAAATGAAGAAGATTTGACGCAAGTATGGAGGGATGCTTTATATAAAGCTTTGAAGAAAGACCAGCAAGCTTTGACTCTCATTCATATGCGTTTGGACGAAAGCATGTTTGAAAAAGTTTCTAATGCTTCAAGTGCTAAAAAAACATGGGAAATTCTGCATAATTCTTTCAAAGGCATTGATAAGGTGCTTAAATTATGTCGTCAAACCTTGAAAGCTGAGTTCTAGTCTCTCAAAATGAAAAGCTCATAACTAATTTCTTCATATTTTTCTAGAGTTCAGTTGAAAAGTTTTGCAATCTTTAGATCTAAAATTTGAGTATGTTATTGTGGAAATTGAATAATCAAAGGATTTAGATTCAATGTTTATTGGTGAGTTGATAGTCTCATTACAATCTCATGAAGAACAAATGTTAAAGAAGGAAACTTAATCTGATCAAGTTCTTCTTTCAAAATTGTCTTTAAAAGACAAGGACGAAAATAAGGATTTTACTCAAAGAGGAAAAGGGAGAGGCAAATTTCGTGGTCATGGACATAGAAATTATCAAGGTAGAGGAAGAGGAACATTTAGTAGAAATTCCAATAACTTTGAAGATTCAAATTAGAGATAGTCAAGAAGAGGACGTGACAGAGTAACTTGGCACAAAAAAGATGGTAAAACAGCTGATCTACAATGTTATAATTGTAAAAATTATGGTCATTATGTCTCTAAATGTAGAAATGGAGTAGAAAAGGAAGACAAAGCTTATTGCGTAAAAGGAGAAAATGAAGAAGAATCAGCCTTATTGTTAACGTATAATGAAGAAAGCGATCAAGAAGCATGGTTTTTAGGTAGCAATGTAAGCAGCCACATGACAGGCAAGAAAAACTTATTTTCTTTAAATGAATCTTTTAAAAGAACTATTTCTTTTGGAGACGATAAAAATTGGAATGTTGAAGGGATAGGTAATATTCTAATTTTGGCTAAAAATGGATCTCATTTCCCAAGTATATTATGTGCCTTCGCTCAAAGAAAACAATTTGAGTTTAGGTCAACTTTTGGAGAAAAGTTATAATATTCAAGTGAAGGATGGTGGATTAATGATTAGAAATTGTGAAGATAAGCTGATTGCAAATTTTAAAATTTCAAAGAATATAATGTTTTCTCTTAAAATTCAAACTGATAATGCGAAGTATTTAAAAGCTTGTTTGACCGATTCTTTTTGGATTTAGCATCAACAAATGGGACATTTGAATTTTGATAGTTTGAAGCAATTGATGAAAGAAAAGATGGTGCATGTCTTGCCTTTTATTGATCATCCAAATCAGATTTGTGAAGGTTGTATTTATGGGAAGCATTTCAAAAATAGCTTACAAAATGAGTCATTTTCAAGATCGTCAAAGCCACTCTAACTTGTACAAGCTAATTTATGTGGCCCAATTAATCCTCTCTCTCTTAGTAAGAACAAGTGTTTCCTATTGATTATCGATGATTTTAGTCAGAAAACTTGGGTTTATTTCTTAAAGGAGAAATATAAAGCTTTTGAAACCTTCCAAAACTGAAATGCTGGTGGAAAATGAAAGAGGCTATTTGATTAAAGCCTTAAGAACAGATAAAGGTGGTGAGTTCACTTCCAAACAATTTGATGATTTCTGCGAATCGCATAGAATTAGAAGATTATTGACAATCCCAAGGTCACCACAACAAAGTGGCATTGTGGAGAGGAAGAACAAAACCATTCTAGACATGACTAAAAGCATATTAAAGAGCAAACACATGCCTAAAGAATTCTAGACAAAAGTTGTATTTTCAACTGCATATTTGAGCAACAGATATTCTATAAAAAGCTCATAGAAAATTAGTCCTCAAAAGGCATGGAGCAATAAAAAAACCTACTCTTTCTCATTTAAGATTTTTTGGTTGTGTTGCATATGCCCATGTTGCTAATTAAACAAGAGTAAAGCTAGATGATAAAAGTGAGAAGCTTGAGTTTATTGGCTATGATGCAAAGTCTAAGGGTTATAGACTTTATAATCCTAGAAGCAAGAAGATGTTGTTAATCGAGATGTCAAGTTTGATGAAGATGATTGCTGGAACTAGGAAAATCAAGAGGAAGACTATAACTTTCTTCCAATATTTGATGTTGATTTTATCAAAATCAAAATGAACAGCCTATGTCTCCTAGAGTGTCTTCTCCAACAAAAACTTATGCTGATTTGAGTCCTTCAAGCTCCTTCGAAAGGCCTAAAAAAATAGAATTCTTCAAGCCATTTATTCAGACACTAATGAAATCAACAATTATGCTCTCTTTTGTTTGTTTCGTAGGTGCATAATCATTAAACTTTGAAGATGCAATGGAAGATCAAAAATGGAGAAAGGCCATAGATGAAGAAATAAATTCCATTCACAAGAATGATACATGGAGATTGGAATTCTTCCAAAAGACATGTACATCGTTGGTGTCAAATGGATTTACAAAATTAAGAAAATTGAAAGAGGAGAAGTTAAAGCTAGATTGGTTGCTAAAGGTTATAGTCAACAACGAGGCATTGATTATGATGAAGTCTTTGCTTCGATTGCTTATTTGGAAACAACTAGATTAACCATGGCATTGGTTACACAAAGCAAATGGAGAATTTATCAAATGGATGTCAAATCTATATTCTTGAATGGAAACTTGAAGGAGGATGTTTAAGTTGAACAACCTCCTAGATATGTTGTCAAAAGTGTTGAAGTTGAATAAGGCCTTATATGAAAGGACCCATCCTGGAGTTTCCCTTTCAGAACTCGAGTGGAGCCCTCCCGGTGACCGCAAGGTAGCCCTTCAATTGATATCTAACTCAACAAAAGGGTTCCTATAAAGCCAACTTGTTTGACTTTTAAAACCCTTTTATATACTAAAAGTTAAAGGCATGGAAAATAGTGGAAAAAAATTTCAAAACGATTTATTAAAAATTTCGACAATATAACGATTGCATTTTGACATTCATAAAATGTTCAAAAGCCTAATAAAATTTCAAAAAACTTTTATATCCACACCAATTTCTTAACTACAAATTTTGGACTTCAAGTTCACTCACAGGCAACCCCAAAGAAATAATTCTTAAAAATGACTACAATAAACTTTAAAAAGGTAAAACATCTTCATGCATTCCATTTAAAAGCCTTTATAAACATCCATTTTTTACACAAATGTACATATCAAAATGACACAAGCACAACAACACCCGACAATCAACTAATCTGTGGCGGAGTCTCAATTACTGCAACACCTTTACGCATACCTGGGATGGTTTGTTTAGAAACATAAAAATAAGGGTGAGCTAAACGAGCTCAATGAATGTAGTCAGTTTATAAGAAAATTGAACCTTTTATAACAGTATAACTGTTATTATATACAATCATAAAGCTCATGGTAAAACATTTTCTATAACATTTTATTTGTGCATCATTAAATCTGGTAATACATAACATTTCGTAAAACACAATTTCAATTTTTTGAAAAACTATTTTGAAACACTTTTTGAAATTAAACTTATAATATAAAAAGTTTCCATTTTCCATTTTCCTTAACCAATAAACAGTGGTGGCAATAAGTTTTCTGAAAACTTTAATACTAAAAAAATAAGTCAACCACTAGAATTGGTACCATACGATACCTCTCAAATCATTTTTAAAATAAATAGTGGTGGCATTATTATTGTCATGAATTTTCTTACTCAATATAGCCCACCATTAGTTTCTTTACTGTATGGTACAGTAGGCCTAAATTCATATAGCTGATTCTACATCGCTTATTCGTAATAGGTTAACCGATATAAACCAGTAGTTATGGAGTTGGTTCTGCATCGTTTACCCATAACAAGTCACAGAGCTAGTTTTATATCGCTTACCCATGATTGGTTAACCACTATTTATAGAGTTGGTTCTAAATCACTTACCTGTAATAGGTTAACCACTATAAACTAATATAATAATATGTATAAAGCCTAACGATGTATCATAGGCAAAAGTAACTCATACTTTTTCAAATCAGCTTATTTTCGAAATCAATTATGGGAAGATTCATAATTATTCAGTTTAATCCATAATCTCAATGTAACTTCCATTCATACAAAATTTAACTTTCAAGTTAAAACTCATATATTGCTCAAGCATAATCTTATGCTAGCAATATTCACTTCTAAAATATCATTTGCATAAAACTTAACATAAATATTCATTTCATAATCAAATGAAAACCATTTGCGTAAAATTAATTTAAAGAACACTCACATGTCATCAATTCTTTTATAAATAATTTAATCATATAAAACTATTAAAATACACTCACAACTTCGCAAACTTATCACCAAGCACACTCACACATTTGGTGCCTGTCCTTTACTACTTTTTCCTCCAATCTTTTGGGTATTTGATTAATACTTCAAGATTCCTTCAAATCACCATCAAATTTCATAAAAAATGACTTCACTCTTCTTCCTCTCTCCTTGGTTGATGTTCACCCTTGGCTTCTCTTCTTTTCCCTTTCTTTTTGGTCTCACAGTTACTCTCTCATCACTCTCACATTTTTGTTAAAAGAATGAAGCAAAATGTCTTAAGTTTTGCATTTTATACTCATTTAATGGATAACACGTCACCTTCTTATTTGTCATCACTAATGACTCATCACACCCATGTCACTTTCTCATTGGTCATCTCTAATGACTCATCACACACATGTCACTTTCTCATTGGTCATCTCTAATGACTCATCAATCCACTAATATCAAGTAAAAAGACCAAACTGTCATTTAATGCATTTAATTCACAAACTAAAGGAATTAAATCTTGAAATTATTCCACAACCTTCTTATCATCAAATTGACCATGAAATACTCTAACAATAATTTTTAATTGGATGCTTAGAAAAATTTCAAATGGGTTAAAATCCCTAATACCCATTATTTTCCAAAAAGGACATTTTAGTCCAATAATTTTGAATTACTCGAATTCTATTCAAACAACCTCCGTTTTGACTCGCTTCAATTCCTAGGGACTCCAATCCTAATTCTAGATCTTTTCAAGTATTTTGAAATTATTCACTAATTTTTAGTTGTCTAGAAGAATTTTCGGATTAAATTCAAAAATCACTGAATGTAACCAAAATTTTCCAAATTTTATTCAAAAGTGTCACCTAAATCTCCAAAGAACATTTCGGGTCTTTTAACGCTCATTTAGTCTCATTCTGTAGCTTTTTAAAGTTTTCAAAAAATTTTCGGTCGAATCCAAAACTGTCTATGATCTATCCATGATCTTTGTTATAATCTCAATAATGCATTTAAATGCTTAAATTATTCTAGTACACCATAAATAGAGTATACTTTGTAAAATGCATATATAACACATTACATAGTCCAATAATCGAACTAGGATATTACATTATATGGTTTAAAGCAAGCACCAAGAGGTCGGTGCAGCTGCATTGATAATTGCTTTGCTCAAAAGGAATTCATAAAATGTCCACATGATATGGTCTTTATGGGAAGAAAAAAGAGAATGGTGATATGTTAATTGCTTGTTTGTATATTAATGACTTGATTTTTACAGGAAACAATTCAGCCTTATTTGATGAAATTTAAAAGGAGATGACTGTAGAATTTGAGATGACTGATATAGGGCTTATGTTTTATTATCTTGGAATTGAAGTGAAGCAATAAGGTGAAGGCATTTTTGTCTCACAAAAGAATTATGCAATGAAGATTTTGGAAGACTTCAACATGGAAAATTGTCAACCGGTTTCTACACCAGTTTAATGTGGAGTAAAGCTATTAAGATTTGATGATGGTGAAAAGGTGGATTTAATTATGTATAGAAAGCTTGTTGGAAATTTAAAGTACTTGACTTGTTATAGACCTGATATTCTTTATAGAATTTGGAATTATTAGTCAATATATGGAGTCTCCAACTATCACTCATTTTAAGGATGGTAAAAGGATTTTGAGATATGTTAAAGGAACTCTTGGTTATGGCTCATTTTATTCATGTTCCAAGAATTGCAATCTATTTGGGAATAGCGATAATGATTAGGGAGGTGATGTTGATGATAGAAGAAGTATTACTGGTTTTCTATTTAAACTTGGAGATTTTATATTTACTTGGAGTTCAAAGAAGTAACCCATCGTAACTCTTTCAACATGTGGCTACTACTGCTTATGTTTATCACACTACATGGTTGAGAAAATTATTAAAAATGATGTATATGTCACAAAAAGAAGCTACTGAGATTTTTGTTGACAACAAATCGTTAATTACATTGAAAAAATCCTATTTTGCATGATAGAAGCAAGCACATCGACACAAGATTTCATTTTATACAAGAGTATATCAGTAAAAAGGAAGTGTAACTTAAATATGTGAAATCTCATGATCAAATTGCAGATATATTCACCAAGGCATTGAAGGTTGAAGATTTTGCAAGATTGCGAGCAAGACTTAGCATAAGCAAATTTTGAGATTACGAGGAAATGTTGAAAATATAAACTCAAAATAAATGTGTTATTATTTCTAGAAGTCTCTTTAGTTTCTTGACAAGTCTGTTTAGTTTCTTGAGAAATCTAATAGTTGTTTTGTATTTCTATATAACTATTATTATGTTTTATTTAAAGAATGACAGACATTTGAGACATCTTCTAACTTCTCTCTGTTTTCTCTTATGGGTCTCTTCAATTCTATCTATATTTTTCTAACAACGATAACCCCCAGCAATCCCTAAGCCCATTGCAAATGGAGCTTGGAAATGATAAAAAGAAAAAATATATAGATTGCTTTGAAGTTAGAAGTAAACTAATTACATAACCAGGAAAGTTTATAAGGAAGCTTGCTGATAACTTGAGTTGAAAACAAAACGATTCTTTTTCTAAATCATGATTTTAAGAACCTCTTAATTTTTCTGGAAACCGTGATTGATTAGGATAGTAGGAGAAATAAAAAAATAAAAAGGATTTGTAATGTAGTAAGAGACCACTGAATTTAAAGTTGAATGTTAGAGACCATTGTTCTGAGTTGTTAAAAAGGACAGGAAGTTCATTAACAACTAAAAATCTTCACAAATAATATCAGTAATTATTGGGATTTTGATTCATAATCATGGTTGAATTTAACCAACACATGTTATTGTAATGAAAGGACGTGCACATTGATCATATTTAAACTACAAACTTTACTTAGGCAATATTTAGGTAATTAATAGAAGACATATGACTCAAAACACAGGGAATGTAACTCTTTTAAAAAAATGATTAACTTAAACCTCATAAGTCATCCCCACTTTTGCCTTACGTTTCTACTTACCCACTTTTACATTTATCTTCATCCAAAATGAACCTTTTGAACTCAATGTCTCACGCTTACCCATTAAGTATACAACATCATCTTCCTTTAATGCATTATTAGTCAATTCTAACTCTCCTTCAACTTCTTTTGTTACTTTATGCCTTGCATTCATTCAATTAATTTCAGTTTTTAATTAATAAAGACATGATTTATCTTTATATATTTTATTAATTAAATTAATGTTTTAATACTAAAGATAAAATTCCTAAAATAATTATTGTGCAATTGAAATTATAATGAGATTATAATTATGATATTCAACTTGCATTTATGTATTATTTTTAAATTGTTCCTAGTAGTAGTTTCATCAAGACTGGATATTCATGAAACGGTAAAACGGACACACGTTAGGTTTCTTTCTTGTAAAAAAAGTATTTGATCTCATAAATTAGAGTAAGGAGATACTTAAACAAACATGTGTGTGCTTATTAGAGAATCAGTTCACTGAACTAAAACAAACATGTGTGTGCTTATTAAAGAATAAGTTCACTGAACTGAAACAAACATGTATGTGCTTATTAGAGAATAAGTTCACTGTACTGACCCAATTATAAGAATTCTAAATAGAATATTACTTATGTGTTTGTGGATTTTCTTCTTATGATAGTTGTATAATTGATAATTAGACTTGAGATTACCAAGGAATCTCATGTGAGAATTATTATGTTTTGATCTTACTTATAACATATCCTATTTAGGGTAGCTTAGTTAATAATATTTGTAGATAATATGAACTATATGGAAATAATTGAGTAAATCAATAAATGATTCATCATTCTAAAGTAATTAGAGAAAATATTCCACTGTTTTTAATTAGTAGTAATTTAAGGAATTCTCTTACTAGAGTGAATTGACATTTAAAAATGTGTTTTCAAATATCAATTATAAATAAATTACTAATTAGCAAGAATGAACATAATTGGATTTAAAAAGGTACACTATATCTATACCCTATCTAATTGGAACAAAGGATGATAAAATAATTAAATTATACATCATAACTATGCATGAACAGGTTAAGTCGAACTATTTTGAAATTCACAATGTTTAGGTGATCATGACATATTGCTAGACCTCAATCTTGATTTATAAATATACATTATTTAAATTTTATAGTTCTAATTATGAATTAAAATTTATAATCATTACTAATATATTAGGAGCCTAATCGATCACACATAAAGAGAAACTAAAAGAGAAAAATAAGTTTAAATAAATTTGGACTTAATTGTAAAGTTTGAGAAACTTTAGGAATCAAACATTAGAAAGTAGATATTTGATTTTATTTAAATTAAATTAAATTACTAAAAGATTTAATTGGAATATTTAATTTTAATAAAAAATAAATCCCTTAAGTTTTTATATATATAGGAAATTAGTCAAAGGGAGCTAACACTCTTGTTTATTTCCTCTCAAAGAGATTTTCTGTTTACTACTTTATGGATACTATTAAAGGCTAGACGTATGAACAACTTATGGTTCACATCTTGAAAGGGTTTCGAAAACATTTTAGCAGGAACTTCAAATCAAGTATGATTTCTTTATTTTATGATTTATATTTTTCAAGTTATTCAATTATTGTGATTCGATCGAAAATTGTAAAATTTTATTTTTTTAGTGTGCCTATGATTTGATCAAGGTTGGTTTCCTAATGGTGGTATCAGATCGACCTTTAATTTTGTTTAACTTGAATCAATTGCTTGTTTCCTATCGATTTAATAAAACTTAAGGCTAAAACCATATTGTAATGAATTAGAGTTTATAATTTAATTAATTCTCAAATTTTCTGGGAAAAATTTTCCCTTTTCCTTTTTTTTAATTGTGTTACTAGAATATCACGTTTCCCTCTTGTCCCTTTGTTTCTGGAAATTGAAAACCACATCTACTCTGTCTTATTGGCAATTAAAAACTGGTTTTATAAGTGCATTTGTTCTGGGGTGGTTTTATATTTATTGTGAAACCTACGACCTCGTTTGTTTTCGTTTTTTTCTTGTCTCTTGTTGTGGTTTGTATAAAAAATGAAACTTCATCTTAAAACACGTTTGGCTCTTTACTATTTTATTATGCTGTTTTTAAAAATAAAAAACTACAACGGTTTTACAAAAACGAAAAAATTACGTTTCCGTAATATTTCACAACAAAAATTATATGTTTCCCTAACACACAAAAACTTGTTGTTTTTTTCACCAAAACTAGTTTTCTCTCTGCGTCAACTTCAACATCTTCAGAGTCTTGCTCGCGGTTGATCTAGGTTTGTGTTTATTTCTACTGCTCGTTATTGCACTGTATCTTTATTATTCTATTTCACGTATTTGTCATCTGGGTGTGCTTTCATATCTCTTGTTATTTGTTTTATTTGTTTCTATGATATCTCTAGTCTTGTCATTGCTAGAATGATAAGTTTCTTGATTAAGATGCGAAGGTGGTTGTAGTGGTGGGTGGTTGATGATGGTTTTTTGAAGAAAGATTGATCAAAAAAAGGACATGGCACTGGCAGGTTGATCCAAAAACTTCTGCATAATATTTTTACATCCTAGCATTGTGGGGTCGGTAATGAATCAGTATTGGGGACATGTCATACGTGGCCTTAAGGTAAAACTAACAATGTCCTTCCTACTAACTTATTCTCTAAAGATGAAAACAATAATACTGGAGGCATTGATACTAGTGTAGCCACTGTGTTATCAACCAGTGCATGTTGGCTTTCTACAGCTGGTTCAGGTGCCAGTGCATGAACAGTTAATGGAGAAGGATACAAAGGTGAGAGAAGCTCTTTGTTTTCAGTTTCTAGAGTTGGAACGTAGTAATACACATCAGAGACTGTTTCATTATGCTATTGCTATGGGGTTCTACTTGTAGCAGAAGAGTCAGATTGGTTCTGGCTGGTTAACATAACTAAAAGCAACAAGAAGAGAGAATTGTGTTTTAAGTACTAGCTACAACATAGCTTCTGTTGAGCAGCAATATGATATAAGTCAAGAGTTTTGTCTAGGGAAAAATGTTGGAATAACATGCAAATCTTGTTTTCATATATACATTTTTGCATCTGGAAGATGTGGCTTTTGATAAGAAGAACAAGAATTGCATGAAAAAAAATAATGGATGATAGACGTTCTATATCTGGCATTAAAATGCATCTATTTACGTGCTTTTCATGCATTAAATGCATTTCTACATAACAGATATTGTTGTAAGCATGAAAGGCACGTATCTGTTGCGTGTAATATTCTCGTCGCTCACTCTCTCCTCTGCTTAGATTCTGATCTTCAAAGTTTAACGAGAAGATGCAACATGGGTCGTGGAGTCAGCAGTGGTGGTGGTCAGAGTTCATTGGGCTATTTGTTTGGAAGTGGTGAAGCTCTAGCTCTTGTTGCAAATAAAGACCCTACTGCTCCAAGCAAGAACCAGACTATAAATGGTGCACCACCTTCCAAACCTGCCATATCTCCTCAGCCAGTTGATATTGCTAAACAAATCCCTACTAGTATCAGTAGTACTTCTTCAAATAATTATCTTTGTGCAGATGAACAGAATACTGGAAACTTTATCACGGATCGACCTTCAACCAAGGTTCACTCTGCCTTTGGTGGTGGATCATCTCTGGGTTACCTCTTTGGTGGTGGTGGTAACTAATATATGCCTCCGTGTCATCATTATGGTGTTAAACTTGTTGATTTTTATGAATCCTATCATCTAAATTTTTATCTTAATGAATGCAATCTTGTGGATCAAGTGATTATAATATAGGGAGTGTTTCATTGTCTTTTCGGTTTATTGAATGAAAAGCACTGGATTCATCTTTTAAAAAAATGGTGGGTGACATCTATTTACGTGCGTTTCATGCATTAAATGCATTTCTACATCAGATACTATTGAAACATTAATTGCATTTCTATTTACGTGCCTTTCATACAACAGATACTTTATTCTATGTACTTGTTGTACTTGATAACGTGTTTCATTTGTCCAAGAAAAGATTGGAGGGTTCAAGGAATTCATTTCTGGATACACAAAATATATGTCGGTTAGACTGATGAGTTATGGCTTTTGGAGTAGTTTAGTGTGGAGAACCGTTATTTTTTACATTTGTACGTGAGTTTGAAGCTTATTCTTGTCCTCTTGTCTTCACGTGTATTCCTATATTTACAAAAGTGAACTTACTTTGTCACATGACTTTATTGTCTTCATGTAATACTTCTTGTTAATGTAGAGAACCGATGTTCTTTTAGTGTGGAATACAATGCATTGTCACATGTTTATTTTAAACTATATTTAACATTTAATACTTTGTAAAT
>JAOQMP010000209.1:22719806-22746517 GCA_027563575.1 Erythroxylum pedicellare | reverse complement strand
TGATTGTATTCACTCTTCCCATTTGATTCATCTTCTTTTTCTTAATTTCACGCATACATAAAATCCTATCTTGTATGCATTTCTAACTTACTCCTTACTATATATATCATTCATCTTATGAAAAGTCATTTATGTCTATTTCATTCTCCCATATGTATATCCTCAATCCATTTAGAATTATAGATGCATAATCATCATGAAATTCTAATCTCAACATCACAGACATATTCTTATGCTAAATCATATCTCTTATAATATTTATCAAACAATTATTTCAAGTCCAAGTTTAACCTCTTAAGATCATAGAAAATTTCATTTTCTTTCAACTTGGGTTATACACTTTGAATTTCTTCATTCATATTTATATCACTTCTTTTCTTAATCATTCCACGACAATTTATTCACATCTATTTCACATTCGAGGATATATTAGCACAATACAACATTGATGTTGTGTTCCATGATACATGCACCAATACAATTATGTTAAATCTTTAACTATCATATCTAACCATATACTATCTCTTATTTCTAATTATCCATAAACTTTTGTTTTCTCACATTCTGATAGATCATCATTCTTCTCACTATTTCTATCAGTTCAACTTTTAACAAATGCTTATGCGTGTGACTTATGTAAATGTAACTCAGACTAGGGATTAGTTGCTGCTGCATGCTAATATATGTCTAAAATGCATGTAACTTGACTCATATTTAAAAAAAAAACACCCATGTAAGATACTAAATCTAGGCTCTGATACTAACTTATAGCACCCCACTCTCGCAAGACATATACACGGCATCCTCCGTGATGTCCGAGAACTCGCTCCGTGAGGGTAACATGCTAGCACACTCGGTCAGTAAATCTCGTTGCAAATTTTTTTTCAAAACAATGCATATGTATGTGGAAATCAATTATCAAATTGGGCCCACTTTATTCAGAAACTTTTTCAATATTAGCAATACAATCATCATAATTTCAATAGCCATTCAGGCCCATTACAAATACAACCAAGGACTGTGATAGAGGTATGAGTTTTCTTATGTTAGCAGGTTACTATTGAAGATTTCTTTAAATTTTTTTCTAATATAGCAGTCCCGTTGACCCGATTGATGTAAAAGAATG
Source organism: Erythroxylum pedicellare (assembly GCA_027563575.1). Taxonomy (NCBI): domain Eukaryota; kingdom Viridiplantae; phylum Streptophyta; class Magnoliopsida; order Malpighiales; family Erythroxylaceae; genus Erythroxylum; species Erythroxylum pedicellare. The sequence goes on along the minus strand of JAOQMP010000209.1, from coordinate 22,745,391 downwards.
TCCAATTTATTTAGTCCAAAGCTTGTGATGAGAGTTTTCAAAAACTGAAGGAGTGTTTAACTTCAGCTCTAATACTAGCTTTACCAACGAAAGGTGGAAGATTATAATTGTACTGTGACACTTCGAAAGTTAGCCTTGGATGTGTATTGATATAAAATGGTAAGGTAATTGCTTATGCTTCTAGGAAACTGAAGAAACATGAACAAAATTATCCTACGCATGATTTAGAGATGACAATAATAATCTTTGCTTTAAAGATTTGGCGACATTATCTATATGGTAAGACAAGTGAGATTTTTATGAACCACCAGAGTCTAAAGTATATATTTCAGCAGAAAGATCTAAATCTAAGGTAAAGAAGGTGGATGGAATTACTAAAAGAATACGACTATACGATCCAATATCATCAAGGGAAGGAAAATGTCATAGCAAATGCTTTAAATAGAAAATCCTCAGATAGTTTGGCGCATATCGTAATAGATAAGAGAGCTTTGACCATAGAGTTGCATGATTTGATGGATCGAGGTACTCAGTTTTCAATTTCAAATGCAGGAATATTACTGGCTAACATCAAGTTACGGTTAGTATTATTGGATAGGATTAAGATCACCCAAATTCAAGATCCTAAATTTCAAAAACTTATTTATAATGTTCACGAAAGATGACATGCAGATTTTGAAATTGATAAGAAGACATCCTTATAATGATTGGGAGATTGTGTGTTCCAAGTATAGGAAACTTAAAAGAGGAGATTATAAAGGAAGCACACTATGCTGCATACAATGTACATCCGGGTTCGACCAAAATGTACCATGATATTAGAGATATTTATTGGTGGGACGGTATGAAGAAAGATATGGCTGACTATGTTTCTAAATGCTTGGCATGTCAATAAGTAAAAGTTGAGGTTTCGTATTCCTTAAAGTATCTCCAATGAAGGGTCTGATGAGGCTTAGAAAGAGAGGAAATTTGTCTCCAAAGTATGTTAGACCTTACGAGGTAACCGAGAAGGTTGGAAATGTGCATATCGATTGGCATTACCTCCAGACAAGGCCCAAATCCATCCAATATTTCGTATTCGCAATTACATTCTCGACCCTTCCTATGTACTCCAACCGCAAAGAGTGGAAGTGACCATATAGATATTGTGGATCTACAAGTGCAACAACTTTGATCAAAACAAATTCCCATAGTTAAGGTGATGTGGAGGAATGGTCATATTGAAGAAGCTACTTAGGAGACATAGTAAGAAGATGAGAAAATTGTATCCATACTTATTTCCTTAATAAACCTTATTATAAAATTCGATGATGAATTTTTTGTAAGGGGAGCGAATATAACATCCCGTATGCTATATATATAATAGACAACTTCTTCTTTTCCTTATTTTCTCATAATTTCATTTTAACCCTCCTTAATAGCTACTATTCACAAATTTCTTCTCTCTAACCATTCTTCACCACCGGTGACCCAAACTAGTTAGTGTTATATACCAATCTCTTCCTCTCGACAAGCCCGTCATAACCATACCCATTTCAACTACTATCGTCGTCGGAATCATCACAAAAATTGAGGATAAAAACTAAAAAAAATGCCAATTGTGGATCCGTGGATTTTTGTGGTTGTTGCTGGTCACCACGACCACCATTCGACTCATCTCAACGTTAGGAACAATGATCCCATGGTCTTGTCACCAACCACCAATTAACGAAAAAAGAGGTTAGGGTTTTAGCTTTGTTTTCTTCGATTTGTTTAAATTTGTTGAGAATTTGAGTATGTTGCCTTAAAGAAAGTTATTCTACTCATTTCATTTGGTATAAAAATTGTTGAATTCTGATACTGAAGATTTTTCGGTGACAGATGAATATTCCGGTTGCTGGAAGTACTGTTCCGATGACTATTTTAATCACTTTAGTAAAAAAATTATAAAAATTATACTGATCATTTTTCTTTAATTCAATGGTATGCGAATTAAAAATCTTGTAATGTTTAGTTGAGAATAAGAGAAATTTCTGAATTTCATAAATGGACTGCTTAGGTAATTCCCATGATACCTAAATTATTATTTGAGCCCAATAACTTCTAATTAGCACTGATTAAGATATTTTCTTTTGATTTACTAGGTATGTAGGAGTAGGACTCCCATTGGAAGGCTCGAACGAACGAGTTCAGTTAACAGTAAGTTCATACTGATTTACAGTTGCTGTAGTTGTACCAGTAAATGAATATTGTTCAATGTTGGTAAAGATAACAACATGTACCAATGCATAACCACATTTTTATACATGTGTATCCCTATCTATATATATATATCGATCGATAATTATATATTTATATAGCAAACACGTATATACAGTAATGCTTACCCCTTTTAGTATAAGCCTTTATATCGAATTAACTGAGTGGATATGGTGGGTTTGGTATTACATACATGCGTTGGTCATTGCATAATTGATTGTTTAGTTGATAAACTGCATGCTTAATAATTTGATATGTATTGCTATGTTCGATTGTAGGAAAGAAAAGATCTGTAGGATGTGCCACCTGATGGGTATTCATTAGAACCAAATGCGCATTGGTTATGACAATGAGAGTTATTTTGTTTATGATATTGAGATATGTTATGGGCCGATCCTGGTTTATGCTTTGCTCTAGATCAGACCCTTATTTATGATGCTTAAGACTTTGGACATTTTGGGTAAGGGTTGGTCTATTAGTAATGCTTGGCTCCCTATAGCTCTTTTAGATTAAGTAAGCCTTACGGCTACATGAGTATAGGAGCATGGCTAGGCCGTTGGTAATGCATAGCTCCCCGTAGCCATTCAAGGTTTAGAGTTGTGAGGGTTTAACCTTGGAGATTAGGGTCTTATAGATATTCTTCCCCATAATTTATTTTTGTAGTTGATGTGATTGGATGTATAACATGATGTATATATATTGTGATATTCGTCCATAACTATATGCATAGCATTGGGAATCGTAGGACAGTGTGAGCTCACTCAGCGAGGTCTGAGTTCCCTTAACTTTATTTTTTTTAGGTCAGCCACCACCGACTTTGTAGCAGTGACTCCCGTGGCGTGTCTATTGTGACCTACCTACGTTTGCGTACGTTTTTTCTTTATTTTCACTTATCTTGTATTGTAGCATCTATAGTGACAGGATTTCATGAGTTGTAAAACTTCTTTCTAACACGCACAATTATTATTGTATTGAATAGACTTGTTGTACTCTTGGGTTTTGAATTTATTTTCTCACTAGTGGTAGGATTATGTGTGATCTGGGGTTTTGAACCTCAGGTCCCACATATTGGTAACGCTCCTACTTCGGGTCGTGACATGCTACTAGATGAATAGATGATACAGGGAAAACAGGGCATATCATCTCTGAATCTGAAACTCTTATCGATAAAAACTTACCTTATGATTTAAAAGGTACTGCTTCAATCCATACTCTCGTTGTAATAGCTAAGAGAAGTGTGGAAAGGAAAAAAACTAAGAAAAAAAACAAAGGGTTATATCCCCTAAATGTCACTTTTAATCTGGAACACACAAGGGCTGAATTATCCTGCAAAACGCTCAGTTCTTAGTGAACTTATCAAGGGGAAGAAGCTTGTGCTGTTATTTGTTTTATTTAAACTACATTTTCAATAGATTTTGGGAGCTTATTGGAAGACTATATCTAATCATAAGTCTCATTTTAATGGGCGTATCATATGGTTATATAACTCAGAATTGATGGAGGTATAAGTGGGAGAAGAAAGTGACACCAACATCTTCACTTATTATGTAAGATCAGTGGCTCGTATCCTAAATTTGCCTTAACTCTGGTTTATGCAGCTAATTTTACTTTCCAAAGAAACTAATTGTGGACTAGTTTACAACATATGCAAACTTCTATTGTCACCCCTTGTATGGTTACTAGTGATTTTAAGTACATTTTAAATCCTGCAAAGGTAGAAGGTAGGAAAATATATATGCTGACAGACACTAAGGAACTCACCACTCTGTTAAGTGTCGTAGATTTAACAGACTTATGTTCTACAGGCCGTGTCCTCACATGGTCTAACCATCAATAGGGATCTATGCTTATTTGGAAAAAAACTAGATCGGTGCTTGGTTAATTTGGTTTGGCTATCTAATTTCTCCCAATCAGTTGTTCATTATGGAGATAGTCTGACATCGGATCATTGTTTTCAACTTATCCAATGTTGTATTGAAGTCAGGAAATGGAGAGCTCCTTTTCGATTTTTTAATGAAGTGCTTCAAATGAAGGGTTTTCAAGCTCATCTTCTTGATTGTTGGCAGCAAAACATCCAAGGGTATAAGGCATTTCAATTGATGAAAAAATTACAGAAGGTAAAGATTGCAGTAAAGAAGTTCATTTGCACTAAACATCAGAAATTGTTGTAGTTGAAAACGCAGTTGCAGCAAGCACAAGAGGCATGGTATACTTATCCAGATGATGTGAACTGCAGAGTGAAGGAGAAGACTATACTGAGAGAATATCTTCAAGCCTTAGAACTATAAACTTCCATCCAACAACAAAAGGCAAGATTAACTAGGCTTAGAGAAGGAGATGAAAACACTAAGTTCTTCTATGCATCCTTTTTAGCCAAGACAAAGCCACAACAAAATTTTCCAACTTCAGGGCAGTAATGGAGAGATACAAACTAATCAGGAAATTATTTTGGAGATGGTTGGATCTTATTTTTTTACATTTGTTAGTTCTAGAGGACGTGCCACAACCAACGGTCAATATGAAAAAAAATCCTAGCAGGGGCTATCAGGGAGGATCAAAAAGCATTTTTAATATCTCCAATCTCCTCTAGTGATATAAAATTGATAGTCCTTAAAATGCATCCATCCAAAGGCCCCGGCCTGGATGGATTTACAACATGTTTTTTTCAACAAACAAAGGATATCACAGGCCAATCTATAGTTGACGCGGTCATAGAATTTTTCCAAAATGTGAAAATGTTACAGGAAATGAATAGTACCTTTATATGTTTGATATCGAAGACAAAACATCCTCTACATTTGGTAAAGTTTTGTCCCATATTGTGTTGCAATTTAATATACAAGGTGATTTCAAAATTACTGGGAGATAGGTTGAAAGAGGTACTCGTCGACACAATTGAACTCACTCAAGGTGCAAATGTTTTAGTTCAAAATATAGGTGATAACATCCTTCTATTACAAGAATTAATGAAAGACTACAATTTAGGTAGATCTATTAATGGTTGTTTGTTGAAAATCAACTTCTACAAAGCTTATGATACTGTCAATTAGAGCTTTGTACTTAATTTTCTGGACATTTTAGAGTTGCTGACAGTCTTCGTCAACTGGATTATAGAATGCATTCAGACTCCTACCTTCAATGTGTTAGTAAATGGAATTCCCTCCAAACCTTTTAAGAATGCTATAGGGCAGAGACAAGGAGATTCTCTATCCCCTTATATATTTGCCTTAGTTATAGAGGGTCCCGCCTCCTCAAATCTTTAACTACATCCAATGGCCAGTTTCGGTATCACAAGAAATGTCAAGAGCTTAAGCTTATTCACCTTATTTTTGCGGATGACCTTATGTTATTTTATGTTGTTGATGTTCACTTTGTGAATATACTAATGAACTCCCTGCAAACTTTCTCGCAATGGTCTGGCCTTAGAATCAACATGGAGAAAAGCTATTTGATGTTATCTACATATGTGATAAATCTTACTGATTTTAGTAGAGCAACAAGGATCACTATCCAGACCCCAATTTTGTGATATCTAGGATTTTCTATTTCCCCTTCTAAGTTAAAATTTGTTGACTGCATTCCAATTTTGAAGAGAATCAAAACCAAGTTTCTTGGTAAATGGATTTTTTTCATATGCAGGGCATATCATTCTCATTATTTTGGTACTGAGTAGTCTTTATACTTATTGGATCACCCACACAGTTTTGCCACGCAAAATTGTTAAGGAGATAGATCGCTTGCATAAAGCTTTTCTATGGTTTGGAAAATGCAATATTATTAAAAACACCAAAGTCAAGTGAAGTGATGTTATTACTCCAAAGAAAGTCGGTGGCCTTAGCATCCCATCTATGGGTTCCATGCAAAAAGTCTTAGTAAAAAACTGCAGCGCCTAGTTTCAAATAAGGAAGCTTTATAGACACAATGGGTCCATCAAATCCACCTTCCTAATCGCAACTTCTAGCACACTGACAACTCTCATCATTATTCCAGATTTATCAATGAGTTGCTGAAGCTCCGACAATTACTTTATCCCCATATTAAATATTGTATTTATGGAGGAAGAGAGACTTGGGTATGGTTTGATAATTGGCTAGAAATTATCCCCTTAATACACCACCCCATCTGCTCTCACTTGTAACATCGTTTGTCGATGAATGCATGCGTTTAAGATCTTATAGAGGATGGCAAATGGAGAAGCCATTTTAGGGGCTTCTCATTACTGCAAGAGCACCTACCTAACTTAAGGTACACTTTAACAACTGATATCATTTGTTGGCTTCCTCATCCAAGTGGGCTCTTCATTAATGATTCTTGCCATCATATTTTCATAGCTGATTTACGACAAATTCCTTGGTTTGAGCTCATCTGGAAGAAACTACTTAAATCCCAAAGCTTTTGTCATTACTTAGTTGGATATGAAAAATAGACTTCGAACTAAATGTCGATGGTTCAATACGTCTGATAAGAGTTGTGCTCTTTACCTAAACGTTGTTAAAGACAGAAATCATCTATTTTTCAGATGTGATTATTCTAAATCTATTTAGAGTACAATCCAGTATATGGTTGGTGTTGTGAACCATACGTATGATCGGGATGGCACTTTGAATTGGTTTATCAATGAGACGAAATCTAGGATTAGCCAATGATATCCTTCTTAAGGTAGCCTTCATCACTTCTGAAAAATCGAAGGTGATAATAATTTTGCAAACTTTCCAATTTTTTTATAGACGTCTCTAGCATAAACGAAAAATAAAAACAATCAAAACAAAATCATGAAAAAGATCAGAAATTTGGTAATGCAATTTAGCACACCTTTTTTTATGTTTGAGGGGCCTTCACCCAGATTAATACTTTCAAGAAAGTGCAATAGATTTACACAAGGTCACACTAAAGCAACACCACTCAATCCTTGTAACTATCTCTCAACCTTACATCCCGTGAAAGATTTTAACACCCAATAACAAGCCCGAATCGTGTTAACCTCGTCAGAGGATTTTTCTAAACTACTTTTACTTAAACAAAAATTAATAAAAATAAGTTAAGTACTCAATTAACTAAGAACAGAACATCGATATACTTGAGATAAGAAAGACTTCCCTATAGTTTTAGCTTCCCGAAATACATCTAAAAATATGTCCACCGATTGAACTGATTCATCCCAGCTTCAACAACTCTAATTAAACCATATAGAATACTCCAAACACCAGGTTATTTTTCACGCACAAACCTAGAAGAGCAAATCTATAAAATCACAAATCCAGAAAATCACAAGCTAACACACAGTGTATTGCAACCCTAGAAGACATGTACGTACAACTGTGTTTTTCCAATCCACAATTGATGCACACTTCAGGGTTGTCATTCCACACTCACTTGAGCTTCACTTCAACTATAGATGGAGATGTGCAAGATACACTCAAGCAAGAATAATCTAACTTTAAACACGTAACAACCACATCCCATTTCAAACACACAACAACCGCTTCCTTTTATTTTCTAATTTTCTACCCTTGAACGTTATTTGCCCATACACCTTAAATTAACCCATAAAACAAGACCCTATGACAAGTAAGTCCTTGTCCATAACTTTTAAAATTCTAGCAGTAAACCTTGACACTTCCCTTTGTTTTCTAATTTTATATCCTTCAACGTTATCAGCCCATACACCTTAAATCAACCCACAAAACAAGGCCTTATGGCAAGTAAGCCCTTGTCCATACCTCTAAAAATTTTAGCAGTAACCCTTGACTCACGCTGTAACTTAAGATAGAGTTCTATCACCCTTAAACTATTATCCCAAAAATCCATCATGCTTCTTGTCAAGATATACATTAATTAAGGATAGGAATCTATCATAACTAGAAGTTTATCACCAATAGCTTTTTGAATCCAAGTCATTATCTAATTAATATCTTATATGTAACATCCTGTTCCTATACTAAGGGTTCAAGCCCTAGATTTCAGAAATTGAGAAAGTAGTAATGAGAGTTTAGAAAAATGCATTTCATGTTAGACCCCGATTTCGGATCCCAACATTCAGAACTATAAGTCGTGAGCTTACTTCAATAACGAGCCTCTTTTCTAAATTATTTCTATGCTGGAGAAAATATTCTATACTTAACTTCCATACTGAAATTGAAATTCTTAGGGAATGAATTAAAATTATATTTCTTCAGATCATTTGTAGTTATATATCTCTAGATTATTTAGGGGAAAAAATCATCTCATTCGGAGCTCTACAAATCAAGATATCATTAAAATACCAAAATATGTTCAGTAAAATATCCAATTCAAACTCTTCCAACCCATACCCTTACTTTGATTCAATTGATCCTTTTCAAATCAACATCAAAAGCTATAAACTTTCATGGAGAGGTATAAATAAATGTGCTAGGGATCTATTGGTCTAAGAATCACTTCGTTTGGAGATCGGATAATAAAGTTATGGAAAAAAGAATCAAACAAGGTTTTGTCCTCAATCATATTGAACTTGCTTCGGGACAATTGGCATAACTTTCCTTATAGATATCGGATCAAGGTTATTCTTATATGGTTTGAAAATGGAATTCAAGATATATAGTTTCATGGGACCTTAAAGATAGATTATGTCATCTAGAGGGTAAAACTTGGACTAGAAGATGTAAGGTGAACATTACCTAGAAGAAGTTTATGAATAGTGCACAGAAGATGTTTAACAATTGGCATAACTTTCTCTAAAGATCTAAATAGGACTTCAAGATCTACAACTTTTATGAAGACCTTGAAGATAGATTCTATCATCTAGAGTCAAACTTGAACTGGAAGATGTAAGATGAACAATATCTAGAAGAAGTTTATGAACAATGCACAAAAGATGTTTAACAATTAACATAACTTTCTCTAGAGATCTCTAATCAAGTTCGTTCTTATATGGTTTAAAAGAGAACTTCTAGATCTACAACTTTTATGAAGACCTTGAAGATAGATTCTATCATCTAGAGAGCCAAACTTGGACCAAAAGATATAAGATGAACAGTGCCTAAAAGAAGTTTATGAATAGTGCATAGAAGATGTTTAACAATTAGCATAACTTTCTTTAGAGATCTCGGATCAAGGTAATTATTCAATAGATTGAAAGAGGACTTCGAGATCTACAACTTTCATGGGACCTTGAAGATAGATTCTATCATCTAGAGGGTCAAACTTGGATCAGAAGGTATAGGATGAATAGTACCTAGAAGAAGTTTCAGTCTAAGGCCTATTTTAGAACAATTAGTATAACTTTCTCTAGAGATATCTGATCAAGGTCATTATTAGATGGTTCGAAAGAGGACTTCAAGATCTAAAACTTTCATGAAGATTTTGAGATAGATTCTATCATGTACAGAGTTAAAATTGGACCAAAAAGTGTAAGCTGAATAGTGCACAGAAGATACACGTCATCATAAGAAGATACATGTGATCACAAGAAGATACATGTCATCACCAGAAGATACACGTCATCACAAGAAGATACACATCATCACCAGATGATACATACACGTCATCACAAGAAGATACACATCATCACCAGAAGATACATTCCATTACCAGAAGATATAGTCTATAATCTTGAGCATTCCATTACCAGAAGATATAGTCTATACTCTTGAGCATCTCCACATATAAGGATCATAACTTTCGACTCCGATGTCCACAAATTTCATACTATATACTGTTGGAAAGCTAGAAAGATAAGCTACAACTTTCTAGGAGATAATTTGAAATTTTTGCACTGTGCAAACTTGGAATGTCCTGAGCATAACCATTCAGCTACCAAATTGACTTCAACAAACTCTCAAATCTCAACTCATTTCTCTCATCACATTCAACTACATCTAATTAGCCATAATTCATATCTTTCCTTTCTATAACATCTCACTTATATATATATACATATACACAACAATTCATGTTCCAAAATCATCAACTCAAGTTGATAACTTCTTTACGTATATCTTATTTCAACTCACAACATCCATACGTAAATCACAATTCATTAACATCAAAAGAATAAAGTCTTACAAATCTTTGATGGCATTGCAAACCGCAATGCATCATTAGTATCAAAATCCAAAATTACAAAAGATACAAAACCCCCAATAATCCTCAAATTTCATCTAAAGTTTTTCTTTTACAAAATCCAACTTAATTTACAAAAACATTACAAAAGTAGAATGATTCCTCGACTCTTAGTTACTCGATCTTCCTTTCTTCACCTGAAGATGTGACGAAAGGAGGTGAGCTTGAAAGCTCGTGGATAACAAGTTTATAAAAGAGAATAAGGAAAATCGTTGAAATGTTCATTTATCGCATAAAAGTCGTAATGAGTTCATAAAATGCTTTGTTCTCAAATTCTCAGTCAAATTTACAATTTTAGTTTAGAACTTATAGTTAAAAATCATCATATCAACAAAGCATATACATTTAACCATCAAAGCATAACAGTCAATTATGTACCATTCTTGACAATTCAAAGATGCAATGCACAAATAAATGGATCGAGAGTTCCATGGACCGAAATGGAGAAACCAAAGTTTACATCGTGAACAAAACAAGTCCAATTTTTCAGGATCTCGTGGCCTCAAGTGAGCAGTCGAGAGAAGGCTATAGGTCAACATATAGGTGACTAACGAAACGAGTTCCTTGCACATATTCATGCTCAAATAATTTGCTCATATGCTTATACTTTCATGTTCTTTTCATTTATACAAAATGCCATGACACATTTTAAGGCATAACATAAATATTTCAAAACCATTTTTCCATTTCATCATCAAAATTAATGCACAAACATGTAGCAATTTCTCAAATCACTCAAAAACATTAAAAACAACATTTATGAAGAAATTGAAATCATTTTATTTCTTGATTTGTAAAAGCATTAGTGGCTCATAACTCTATTATAAATATGTAACCCACCTTGATTTCCTTGCTTAATGACTTGCTCAAAATGCCTCTACTCTTGCTCCTTTTACCTCTCTTGATCCTCTTTATCAAAGACAAAAATCTCATTCAATAGGAGTTCAAATTGGAGAACCCATAAAACATATTCACTAAAATTGATCCTAGAATACTTAAACCCATGCATTTTCTACCCATGCATTTTCTAAACTCCATGAACTAAAACCCTTCCAGAAACCCAAAAGATTCCAAATGATCTTACCTTAATTCTTCACTAAATGAAGAGATCTTCGGCTCAAATGGAAGCTCTTCTCTTCCTCTACCTTTTTCTCTTCTTGAACCCCTTCAAAATCTCCCTCAAGACTAAGAAATGATAAAACCCTAGCTTAACTCTCTTCTTTTCTCTCAATCACCGAAATTCTCTTTTCTTTCTTTCTCTTTTTCTCTTCTGCCTTCCCAATTCACATTTTTCCTTCTCTTAAATCCAAGCCTACATTTCTTTCTTCCATTTCTACCCTTAATGAATCCAAAAAGTCCATTTTGCCCTTCCTTATAGGCTTATGTTCTTTTAACCTTAAATATCTTGCCAAAATTACCCTTGAACATTCTTATAACCTTAACATTTTAATTCCACTTACCCATTCAATAAATCCTACTAACTTTGACATAACTAAATAATTACAAAATGATCAATCTATCAAAAACTCAAATTTTATTTAATCATGCGTATTTATCAAAAAAAAATTTGGGGGGCAACATTTCATACCCATGCATAATGTTAGCATACACATATGTGAATATTGATTTTTGCACACTAAAATGATTGTACATGCATTCATTTACATTTTCTGGGTATAATTGATCTACAAATATGATTATATCTAGAATTGTGAATTGTATGTGTTAAAAAGTGATTTAGAGAGTATATTTATTGACTCAGAATTTTTGGTAAAAATTTTAGAATTTTTTGAAATTAAGGATATTTTTGGAGTAGAAAAATGTCAAATGGCAGAACAATTGATAAATAATGGAAGAAATAAGTGTCAAATGGCTATGGAAATTTTTATAAATGACTTTGGGACTTAATGACATATGTCATTGAAAGTTAGGAGATAATTGGAGTAGAAATTGGAGACAAATGGACTAGTTCATAAAAGACCAAGACGCACACCACTTGTTTTAAGTCACGAAATTCATTAAATGAAAGACCATATTTTGGTCTTTCACTTGCCAATTTTGTTAGTTTCTCTCATCTTCATGTTCTTCATTCTTCTCTCCATCTACTACACTTTCTTCTCCAACCTCAAAGTTGAAACTTGCTTTCTTCCATCACTAATGATGCTATTTTCTTCATTTCTTACTAAAGACCTAAGCCTACCACCCTTGAATGATGATGTACATGTGAGAGAAAAAAGCTAGGGTTAAGAGAGATCTTGAAGAGTTTGAAGACATTGAAGCTAAACAAGTAAGTATAAGCATCACTCTTCTTGATTTGATGAATGAAACATGATTTGATGATAGTTAAAGGTTAAATGTTCATAAATGAGGAATGTGGTAGATTCATGTCTTGATTTTAGATGGATGATGATTAACAATTCTTGAAGTGATATAGAGATGTTTTAGAGTTAGAATGATGGCAGAATAAGGAGAAATTGAATTATAAATGATAGACAAGATTAAGGTAGTAAATGTAGTAAGTAAAGAGCTAGAATTTGGAAAATTGGAAGATAAGTCTTGATTGTGCTTCTTTGAAAGTTCACCGTGGCCAACTCCTTGTTTTGTCGCAGCTAACTTGCAGAATTTCCTCTCAGAAAAAGTTCGTCGTGGATAAATTTCCTATACAACTTAAACATGGTTCGGTATTTTGGCAATATCTTGTTATGTAATTATCCAAATGGAATGATTTTTTATTTGGAGTCAACTAGGGATATAGGGATACAAATTGTTTGAAGAAATCTAATTTTCATTCACTCTCTAAGAATTTCAATTTCTAGTTGGAAGTTGAGTACAAGGCACTGTTCCAGTATAAGAACAGTCCGAAAATGTCTGGGGTATAACTTTCAGATTACTAAACCAAATTAAATGATCTTGATGTTATTAAAAACTTAAGAAATAGGAGAACAATTTTCTAGAAGGAAGTGTTGCCAAATATATCCATTTTTCATGTCAAAATGTTCATGAAAAATTGACCCGTAGGTCTAGAATTTTAAAGGTATTATAAGAAGAAATGAGAGTTTGGATCTTGTATAATCATATAATATTAGAATAACATTAGTGAATGAATTATTGATCTCAAATTACCAAAGGCATGAATATAATATGAATGAAAGATGTTCATGTGATTGTAGTTTTGATTCAAAGGAGATGAGTAATGCGTATCTAGTAAGAGTGAATGAGAATTGGATATTATGAAAGCAAATAATGCTAAAAATGAGAATGTGCATAAGATGTGAAATTTGATAATATACCTGGGATTGCCATTGAGTGTTCATTGTACTTATTCCATATACACATTTGTATATAAAGGAATACTTATAATTTGTGCAATTTTAATGTGTGTGCATCGTGTGTATTGCATAATTTTGATGTGCAAGATAAATGTCCGCATTCCGACGTTTCTAGATTATAGAAGCTAATGCTAATCTAGAGCGTACTGTGAGTCGACCTATATGGTCTCATTTTATTATTTATTCTGATTTGAATTTCTGCATTAAATGATTTTTGATATGATTATTATGCAATATGAATATGATTGATGTGAATGTGCTGATTCTAGACATTTAATGTTCGAGGAGCTAGTTATATGTGAGAACATTGAAGTGCTCCTTGTATGTAAATATGAAAGAAATATGTATTTTTTCAACTTAATTGTTGAATGTCGGACTAAGTTCTGAAGATGAATATGAAATTGAATGTGAATTTGAAAGCATATGATACATTGAAATTATGAGAATATGATGTATTTCATTATATGAATGCATGAAAGATAAAGACAGTTGTGACCGGAGTAGCCATCGAAAAAGAGCTTAAAGCTCATAATGTGAAAAAGAGCTTAAAGCTCTGAAACTTATTAAGATCCAAAGGTTCAATATGTAAAATGAACCTGGTATCCCCAATGGATATGAGACAGTTTTCAATGAGCTTGGTATCTACAATAGATACGGGATAGTTATAGGCACTCGGTCATAACAAAGTAATAAATGAAATTGAATCTCATGTACATTGCATTATAAGTGATATGTGTATTTTAAATGATTGAAATGATCGATTTGACTGCTCTGAATGTGATGCTATATGTTAAATGAAGTGATGTAATTTATGTGAAAATATGATGCGAGGTGTTATGTGATTGAGTGAACCATTAAGAATGGTCATTTACTGAGTTTGCAAAACTCACCCAAAATTTGCAATATTTTTCAGGCTTCGAAAAGTTACCCCATTAGGCTAACAAGAGTAAACCCACTGCATTCAAGTAAGAGATAGAGGTCGGAATCAGTTCACGTCTGCATATGTTTTCTTATTTTTGTATCAAACTGTGTATTTCGAAATTTCTGTATAATGTGTATTTGAATATTTTTGTTCGTAATAACTTTCAAAATTCGGAAATGTTTTGCAAATGAGATTGATCAATAAGTGTAATAAAAATTGTGATTTCAGTATTATGAAATAAAAGAATGGGGACGAATTTGATTATTAATTTTTGCATACGCGTGTGATATTTTAAAAAAATTGTACTGAGTTTCGAATGTTTGACTATTCTAGCATGCCACCCTTGCGGGGTATATACTCGGACATCACTCAGGATGTTGGGTACATGTCTTGTGAGAGTGGGGTGCTACAAATATCATTCACTTTCGTACTCTTAAATGCCACTAAATGTCCCTCTTGAATCAATACATTACCAATAGTTTTATCGGAGGCATCAATGTGATCTTCAAAAGGTAATTTAAAGATTAATAGTCTTAAAATAGGTTCTCATGTAATAACATGCTTCAAAATTTTAAAGGTAGCTACACAATGATCATATTAACATTATTTCCTCTTTTTTTAGCAAATTAGTGAGAGATGCAACCTCTTGAGAGTAACTTTGAATGAATTTTTTATAATAGCTTGCAAGTTTGAGGAATGACCACAATTTTGACACTTTTATAAGGACTCTATAATAGCTTACACCTTCTTTTGATCTATCTGAAATTAGTTTTTATTTACCAAGTGCCCTAGAAACTTGATTTCCAATGTTACAAACTCACACTTTTCCATCTTAATATATAATTGTTTTTTAATCATTATAACACTTGTTGTAAGTGAACTATATGTTCTTCCATAAAATTACTATACATTATAATATCATTAAGATACATAACTATAAAATCATCCATAAATTCATATACCACACCATTCATTTGATTACAAAATGTGGTAGGGTGTTAGCCAAGCCAAAGGCATCATTAAAAATTTTGTAACACTATACTGAGTCATATATAAGGTATTTGTTCCCTTTTTACAATTCTAATTTACTAATATCTCGAGCGGAGATCTATATTTTTAACTATGGAAGCCTTGCTCAACATGTCCATTAAATCCTACACTAATAAAAGAGGATACTTATCCTTAATAGTTACCTTGTTTACTGCTATAAAATTGACACACATTCGCAAGGTGTCATTTGCCTTCTCTTGAAAACGGATCGGAGCACCATATGGAGCTTTGAAGGGCTACACATACCTTACCTCTAACAATTCTCCCAATTGTTTTCTTAATCCTTTCAATTTTGGTGTGGAGACCTGATATAGGACATGACTAAGACGAACAGCTCCAAGTTCTAACTCGATCTTATAATCAATTACTCTCCGCAATGGTAGTTCTTTAGGCAACTTTATTAACTGATAAGATTATAACACTGGGGTAATTAGATTTGGTACTTTCATGACAATGTTTTCTTTTACCTCCATTAGGATAGCGAGGTAAATGTTTTCTTTATGTTTTATCCTATTTTACACCATTATAGCCAAAATGAAAGAAGATTTGTCATTGCTCTGTTCTTTGCTAGTGTAACATTCCATTTTCCCTATGATAAGGGTTAGAACCCTAGAATATTGAATATGAGAGATAATATTGAGAAACTAGGACATGCATTTCATGCTCATGCATCATTTAGCATGCATACATGTGAATTTGACAATTTCACACATTACAATGACTGTACATGCACTCATTTGACATTTACCAAGTATAGTTGATCTTAATTGATTTATAAATGTGATTATGATATGGATAGTGAATGTTTTTTTCATGAAAAATGATTTGTTGAGTATAATTATTGATTTAGAATTTTTGGTAAAAATCTGGAAAATTTTCTGAAATTATGAGTATTTTTAGACTAGGAAAAATATCAAGTGATAAGACAATTGATAAATAGTGGCATAATTAAATGTTAAATTATAGTTGGAAATAATTGGCAAATGGGATTAGGATTTGTTGAGAATGTGACAATGAAAATTGGGTGACAATTGAATTAGAAATTTGGAGACAAATAGACTAGATTTTAAGAGGCATTAGTTAGCTTAAGAAGATGACTTGTTAATTTTATTTTTTTTAAATGGTAAGTGTCATGACACCCACTAAGCAATTTTTTACCTTGCTTTTAACCCACCCACGACATTTTCTTCTTGAAAGACCATCTTTGTCTTTGTCTTTCAAGTTGGCCATATGCTTTCTTCTTCTTCATTTTCATTTTCTTCACTCACGACCATCTCACTCTCACCCTCAATTTGTTGGGTTCTTGCTATCCTTCACTTTGTTTCTTCAAGATCCTTATTATCTCTCCACCTTGCAACTAAAAACCTAACTTATTCCTCCTAGAAAATTCGATGATCGTATAAGCTTAGACACTAGGATTTCATGGTGATTTTGAAGAAGCTTGGAGTTTTATCAAGTAAGTATTATATTGTTCTTCATAATTGGTTGAATGAAACATGTATGATGATAGTTAGAGGTTAAATAATCATAAAATGGTGTCTTATATATATTGCAACGTGGGTAAAGAAATGAACATGTTGATGTCTTGTTTTTGTGTTTATGATGATCAATATTTGATAAGTTTTTGTAGAGATGAGTTTGAAATAGAAAGATCATTAAAAATGGTGTAGGACAAAGTGCAGAAAATTTTGATAGATAAATAGATGTTTCATGTTCTGTTTTGAATGCATATTAACGTGGATCTCTTTTGGTGTTTTGGAGATGAAATAAAATGAGTCTAGAGCTAAATAAAGGAAGTAATGTGGTGTCTTGAAATGGGAAGAATTACGATGATATTTAGAAGTGAAATGAATGTGAGATTAGAGTTGAGCATGTGTAGAAAGTTAGGGAGGAATATATATATGTAGATGATTTGTTTTTGGTGTTATGATCAAACATAGAATATGATTTTTTCGTGATTGAAATTGAGCTGAAATTGAAGTAGGAATGAATAGGAAATAATGAGGACATAAGCTTTAAATGATAGACTAAGCAAAAAAGATGAACTAGGATGAAAATGATGATGAAGTGTGTTGAAATATGTTGGATAGAGTGTTTTCACTGAACATGAAATTGTATTTTGGCCATATCGTGATCTGTAGGCATCAAAATGGGATTATTTTAATTTTATATTAAACAAGAGACATATGGATATAATTTTAATGAAGGAATCGAATTTGAATTCTGTCTCTAAAAGTTTCAAATTTTGGCTTGAAA
Organism: Erythroxylum pedicellare; assembly: GCA_027563575.1. Classification (NCBI taxonomy): domain Eukaryota; kingdom Viridiplantae; phylum Streptophyta; class Magnoliopsida; order Malpighiales; family Erythroxylaceae; genus Erythroxylum; species Erythroxylum pedicellare. The sequence goes on along the minus strand of JAOQMP010000209.1, from coordinate 22,727,496 downwards.
TTAAGTATTGCGTGTTGTCATGTTGTGAGAACAGTCTATAGTAGTTTGGGTATAACTTGTGGAATACTGAACAAAACTGCATGAAATTGATGTTGTTAGAAACTTAAAACATATGGGAACATTTGTTTAGAAGGATGTCTAGAAATGATAGACTAAGCCAAAAAGATGAACTAGGATGAAAATGATGATGAAGTGTGTTGGAAAATGTTGGATGGAGTGTTTTCACTGAATATGAAATTGTATTTTGGGCATATCGTGATCTGTAGGCATCAAAATGGGATTATTTTAATTTTATATTAAACAAAAGACATATGGATATAATTTTAATGAAGGAATCAAATTTGAATTCTGTCTCTAAAAGTTTCAAAATTTGGCTTGAAATTAAGTATTGTGTGCTATCATGTTATGAGAACAGTCTGTAGTAGTTTAGGTATAACTTGTAGAATACTGAACAAAACTGCATGAAATTGTTGTTGTTAGAAACTTAAAACATATAGAAATATTTGTTTAGAAGGATGTATTGCCTAAATACCCCATTTTTTTTGGGTCAAAATGGCCATGTAAAATTGACCCAAAAATCTATTTTGAGAAAAGCTAGAATAATGCTTGAATAAGGGATCATCAAGTAGCTGCATGGTCGTGCACAAGCACGATTGTGCACAAGCACAATCACGATATAGAAGGATCATTTGGTAGTTGTACGATGATGCATAAGCACAATCGTGCACTGCTATCTTCCCACATTACCTTGGTGTTTTTGGTCTTAATTGAGGTTTGAAATGAACCTAAATGGTTGCTAAAGTAAGTGGGTAAGTGACTGATAAGTTTAGGATGTTGATTGACATTAGAATTGAAGAATAGATTGACTTGATATGAATGTATCTCAAATTGGAAGTTATGTGTTATTAATGATGTAAAAGTGTTCTTATGAATAATATGAATTAGGTATAAATGAATGAAAGAGAATTGGGAAATTGTGTAGATGTATAATACTAGGAAAGGATTTGTAAATTTATTCTTAGATGATTGATAAACTGAGGATAATCAAGTTTCATAAGATATTATACATGGATAGGCACAACATGTGAATTAAGAAAATATACCCGGGATTGTCATTGACCATGCATTATATATATTACATAGACATATGTATATGATTGAGTATTCATGAAGATGTACAAATTAGTAATATGTAAATGTGTATGTATTGTATGGTATAGAAGAGCAATTAGTGTGATAACATCCAAAAATGCTGGGACGTCAAGGCAATAGCTATCTGGAGTATACTGTGAGTAACCTAGATGGTCTCACATTAATTTATTGTTTTGTTTAAATTCTGAGTTGAATTATTATGGGATGTGAATGTGTTGATTTTAGACATTGAATGAACAAGGATTTTGACGCATGAATAATATATTAGAAGTGCTCATTGTATGTGACTTTGATAGAAGATGTGATACTCAACTAAATTATTGAATACTAGACTAAGGTTCAACGGTGAATGTGAATGTGAATGAAAAAGAAAATTAAGCACAAGTGAATGATTGAATATGTATGATGCATTTCACGACATGAATGTATGAGAACATAACACAGTTGTGACCGGAGTCACCAGTGAAAAAGAGCTTAAAGCTCAACTTGTGGTAAGAGCCTCTGGCTCACTATGTACCTATATCCCCAACGGATAAATGACAGATATTAATGAGCCTAGTATCCACAATGGATATGGGATAGTGAAAAAGCACTCGATCACAACAAAGTAATAAATGAAAGTGAGTCTCATAAACATTGCACATATATTTTAATATACATTATATGAATGATTGAACTGAATTGTATGAACTCTTATGAACGTAAAAAGTGAACAAAGTGTATGGTGCTTTTTGATAATTGGTGAAAGAGTGTGCATTATATGATGAAATGAATTATTTATGAACTTGAAACATGAATTGTATGTAATATATGTTATGAGTAAACCATCGATGAGGGGTAGCTCACTAAGTTCTCAAAACTCATCAAAATTGTAACGTTAAATTTTCAGGTGTAAGAGAGCGGACTTAGCTTCTAAAACAACTTAGAAGAGATCTAGTACTGCTTTTGGATAGAAGAAATGGCTCAAAGGTCGATTAGCTGAGACTGAAGGTATAGCACCCTACTCTCGCAAGACACGTATCTGACATCCTTAGTGATGACCGAGTACTTACCCCGTGACGGTGGCATGCTAGACTAGTCAATCAGTCAAAACTCAGTAGAAATTTTTTTCATAAATCGGACAAGCATATGCGGAAATCAATATTCAAATTTGGGCCCATACTTTTATTTCATAAATCGAAAACACAATTATTATTACACTTTGATCAATCTCATTTGCAACACATTTCCAATTTCGAAAGTTATTACATACAGAAATATTCAAATATACATTATACAGAAATTGCAGAATATACAATTTGATACAAAAAATGAAAACAAATGCAGACGCGAACTGATCCTAACCTCTATCTCTTACTTGAATGCAGTGATTATACTCTCGTTTGCCTAACGGGGTAACTCTTCTGAGCCTGAAAAATATTGCAAATTTTGGGTGAGTTTTTGCAAACTCAGTGATTGACCATCCTTGATGGCTCACTCAATCACATAACACATACAGTTCACATATTCACATAATTCTTTTAATAATCATATTGAATCATATATACTAGACCAATCATTTCACATTTTACATTTAACACATATCACATTCAAAAGTCATTCAAACCATTATAATCATTCATATCAGGTATATGCAGTGCACATAAGACTCACTTTCAATTTGTTACTTTGTTATGAACGAGTGCCTAATTACTAGCTCATATCCTTTAGCGAATACCGAGCTGTATCAGATAATGTCCCATATCCTTTAGTGGATACCGAGTACATTCACACTAAGCCTGAGGCTCTTTTTCACATTCTGATCTTTAAGCTCTTTTTCACATTCTGAGCTTTAAGCTCTTTTTCATATTCTGAGCTTTAAGCTCTTTTTGGTGGCTACTCTAGTCATAACTACCTTTATGTTTTATGCATTCATGTAATGGAATGTATCAATCACATCTGATCAATTAGTCACTTTCAAATGTCATCAGACCTTAGTCCGACATTTAAGATTTAAGTTGAGAATCATTCTTTCATTCATATGTATGTTCACATTTTTCTTCAAAACTATGTCCAACATTTAACAATCAAGTTAAGAAACACTTATTTCGTCACATTCTCATACAAGGAACACTTCAAATCTCACATTCATACATCAAGAACTTCGGAACTTTAATGTCCGAAATCAAACAATCAATCTCACATTCACATTTCATAATCGTTCAATACATAATTTATATTGCATAATTCAAATATAGAATTTAAACGAAACAAACACTTAAAATAAGACCATCTAGGTGTGCTCCAGATTATCATTTGCTTCCAAGATTTGGAAACGTCTGAATGCGGACGTTTATCCTGCACATTCAAATTATGCAATACACACATTGCACACAATCACATTAATAACTTTGCCCAATTATAAGCATTCATTTATGCACAAATGTGTATATGTACAATGCATGCTGAATAACAATCCCTGGTATATTATCAAATTTCACACTATAATCACATTCGCATTTTATAACTCAATTACTTGTCATTTCATTGATAGCATTATTTGCTCTCATAATATCAAATTCTCATTCACTTAACTAGATACACGTTACTCCTCTTATTTGAATCACAACTTCAATCATATGAATATCTTTATTCCCAAAAAAACTTATACCTTTGGTACTTTGATATCAACAATTCATTCACTAATGTTATTCCAACATTACAAGATCACACATTTTCAAAACTCTCATTTCTTCTTATAAATTTCTCCAAATTTCCAAACCTTCAAGTCTATTTTCCATGAACATTCTGACAAGGAACATAAATAATTTGGCAACACTTTATTCTAAAAAAATGTTCCTCATTGTCTTAAGCTTCTAATAAAACAAAAATCATTTAATTTTGTTCAGAAATATGAAAGTTATAGCCCAAATATTTTCGGACTGTTCTTATACTAAAATAGTATCCTGTACTCAAATTTAATACAAAATCTAGAATTCTAGAGATAGAATTAAAACTTGATTTCTTCAGAAAATTTGTAGGCCTTTGTCTCTAATTTACTTCAAACTAAAAATCATCTCATTTGAAAATCTACAGATCAAGATGTAACTAAAATACTGAAGCATATTTAGTGAAATCATATCAGTTATCGTATTCCAATACTCCTCAACATTTTCATCTTAAATCCAATAACCCCACTAATTTAAGTCACGACCGTGCAACATAAACTCACATATACCATTGTAGAGGTTAGCAAGTTTTGGCTTTCCTTGAGGCAAATGAAAGAAAACCAAAGTTGGGAGTAACAAAAGGATAGGTAAGAACAAAGTTTTTCTTTGGTGAAGATTTGATTAAAAACTTTGTGTAAAGGAGGTAACTTTGAAGAAGAAGCTATGAAGGAAGATGAAGGCAAGAACAGGAAGACTTAACTTTAGACTTGGACACTTATCCACTTCTTAAGACCTTAGCTAATTTCCCAACTAACTAGTTCCATTTACTCCCATCTTGCCATTATAATTATCACCAAAATTTTCCAATAAACTCTTCTAAAAAATTCTAAAGTCATCTTTAAATTTTCAAAAATCATTTTCAAAATTATCCAATATCATTTGGTTTCTTATTTATATTTTCCATTCACCAATTTAATCGCCAAGCAGCATTTTTCCTAGTATAATAATATTTAACTTTTTCGAAAATTATTCCTAAAATTCAACAAAATTCAAAATTAACAATTACACTCGCCAATTAAATTGTGAATACACATAAACCACAATTCTCAATAAAAAAATCACATTTCACATATATAAGGCAATTATACCTGGCAATTGTCAATGAATACATGTAACGTCATTTTAATGTGTGCAAAAATTCAAATTCAAATTCAATTGCATGTATGCCAACAATATGCATGAGCATGAAAATGCATTTTTTTTTCTTAATCCTCATTAATCTCACATGTACTGTATTTTTAGGTTCTAACTCTTAATATGAGAACAGGATGTTACAGAAGGATTTAGATAAAATTTTGTATATTTCCTTATTTATGTAGCATGTAGCATATTTTTGTAATAGAGCTGTAGACTCTGATAGCCCTTTGATATTGTATATAACAACAGAGTATGTAATGCTACGATGTATATTTGATTTTATGAAATGAAAATGAGGAAATGGGTTTTTAAATATTGTGATATTTATGTTTTAATGATGATGCCATGTGAAGTGAAGTGACTACTTTAACGTGCCACCCTTGCGGGGTACATACTCAGGTATTCCTCTAGAATGTCAGGTATGTGTCCTATGAGAGTGGGATACTGCAATATTTAGTATCAAAGCATGGTTTGGCATCCATAGGGACAAGTATAAGCATATATACATGATATATAGTGAGAAACTTGGATAGTAATCATTATTATTGTCCATTATAGGTCATCCTCCATAGGTGATCAAGTGGGACAATCATCTGACCCAGAATCCGTAGGAGCCAGTAGAGAGTCTTCTGTATCTCGACCTGAGAGAATGCCTCTAAGAATTCCTGAGAGAAGGGAAAGGAGGTATGATAAACTGAGAAAGCAGGGGGGCCGTGGACTTCTACGAAAGTACAGAACCTGCAAAGGCTAAAGGATGGATAAAAAGAACAGAGAGAGTCTTCGATCAGATGGACTGTAAGTCGGATGAGAAGTTTGACTATACATTTTTCTTATTGAAAGGCCCAGCATACCAATGGTGGAAAAGTATTCCAGGCAGTACTACCATTGTAACTTAAAGTGAGAAGACTTTCTGAAGGTCTCTAAGGAGAACTACATGCCCAAAATCTACCTGGACAGAAAGATGAAGGAATTTCTAGATCTAAAGCAGGGCAATTTATCTGTGGAAAAATATGAGATAAAGTTTAATGAACTGATGGGGTATGCTACTACCTTAATTCCTACTGAGGAAGACAAGTGAAGGAGATTTGAAGACGGATTGAATATGGAAATTTGGACAAGGCTAACTATTACTAACTTGAGCAGTTTCTCTGAGTTAAGAGTAACCTCGATCTGAATAGAGCAACTATTGAGAGATGATCAAGGGGATCATAGAGTCTAGAATGAAGAGGCCTAGTGAATCCCAGGTTAGTTCTAGCAGGAGGTTTAGTAAGCACTAAAGCAGATCTTTTCAACCACTGGCTAGATCAAGACAGTCGGGGTTTAGATAGAGGGCTAGTTTTATGCAATTTAGCAATGGAAGAGGTGCATCATCAAGTCAATTACTCCATTATGAACATTATGGGAAGAAGCACAGTGGTGAATGCTGGAAACTGTCTAGAGCTTGCCTTCGATGCAACTTTTTTGATCATCATATCAGAGATTGTTTCGTTGTTTATAAAGCACATTCTGGAAGGAGAGGAGGAGTGGTAATTGAAACAACTGTCCAACAGAGTCGAGTGGGTTTAAAATAATTTCTGGGAGTCCTATTGTTAGGACTGAGGTGTGGAGCAACCAACAACAGTCTCAAGCCAGAGTCTATACAATGACTAGATAAGAAGCTCAGAATTCTCCAGATGTCATTACAGGTGTGTTACACATTTTTACTTATGAAGCTTTTACATTGCTAGATCCTAGATCTACGCATTCTTTTATCACACCGCATTTGAAATCTAGGTTGCATTGTGATAAAGAATTATTGAAACATGGATTAAAGGTGACTACACTGATAAGTAGTACCACAGTAATAGGAAAAGCCTATAAGAGGTGATTGATTAAAATTGATCAAGTAGAATTAAAGGTAGATTTGATTGTATTACAGTTAAGGGAGATAGATATTATTTTAGGTATGGATTGGCTCACTGTTCATAGAGCCATTATGGACTATTATACTAAGGAGTTAATATTAGAATCTCCTAATCAACCAAGAGCAGTATTCCGAGGTATTAGTCAAGTAGTGCCAACCAGACTGATCTTACTTGTGAGTGCTTTAAGGTTATTGCAAAGAGGATGTGAGGCTTATCTGGCCCACATATTCGATACCTGAACTGAAAAGAATGTGCAGGACATTCCTGTTATTAGGGAATTCTTGGATGTGTTTCCTGCAAAATTATTTGGTTTACCTCTAGATAGGGAAACAAAGTTTACGATAGACTTAGTTCCAGGTGCTTCTCCTATATTTATTCCTCCATATAGGATGACACCTATGGAACTAAAGAAATTGAAGGCTCAGTTATAGGATTTGTTGGAAATGGGTTTCATTAGACCTAGTGTATCATCATGGGGGCTCTAGTCTTATTTGTGAAGAAGAAAGATGGAACTTTAAGACTGTGCATCAATTATAGGTAACTAAATCAGGTAACAGCAATGTTTTAAAAACCAGACCGGACATCGAACTGGTCGAAGGAAAGGTTTAAGGTTTAGAGGTTCAACCAATAGTGAACCACTATAAAACCAGTATATAATAAATAAGAAGTAAAACTTATAAGAAAAGTAAAAAAAATATTTTATTGAAATAAAAATACACCAATGTCTATTATTATATAATGAATTAATAATAAATAAATATGAGTCTAATATAAATATTAAAATAACAA
>JAOQMP010000209.1:22665503-22677307 GCA_027563575.1 Erythroxylum pedicellare | reverse complement strand
TTCATAGTTAATTTCTTTGTTAAAATGGTTGTGTTGAAAGAATTGTATGAATATATGTGTGTTTTGTGTTGAATCTTAGTGGTCTGGGTTTTGTCCGAAGGTTTCGCCATGGCAAGGCCCATAGTATGCCACGACGAATCTTTCTCGAAGTGTTTCTGTTTTAAAAACTGGGGGACTTCGCCACGGCGTATTTTTCCCAAATGGTCATTTTTCTTGACTTTTATACTTTGCCGTGGCGAAGCCAGACTTTCGCTACAGCGAGCCCGATATTGCTGAAGCTAAAAACTTTTAAAATTTGAAAATTTGAGAAATCAGAGCCTTGTAATAGATATCGTGACCCGGGCGTTAGCACTATTTGGTATTTTAGCGATAGTTGGACTCCAAAAACGAGGTCCAACACTTGATTTCAATTTAATTAGTGTTGGTCAACTAATGCAATGTGGATATCTAGTCTTGCTTGATAATGGAAAATGTAGTATCACAGAGAAAAAGACAAATCGTCTGATGACAAGTATTGCAATGACAAAGAACCAAATGTTTCCCTTAAATTTGTCAATAATGGGACATTTTATGCTTGCAGCAAGGGTAGAAGAAGAATCAACTTTATGAGATCTCAGGTATGGCCATTTGCATTTAAAGGGCTTAACACTTGTTAAAAGCAAAGGAATGGTCACAGGCTTACCTAAGATTAATAATTTAAAACTCTATCAAGGATGTGTGTATGGAAAGCAAACAAGGAGATCTTTTCTAGTTGGTCCAGCCTGGCGTGCCAATGAATGTCTTGAACTGTTACACGCAAACGTATGTGGAAAAATGCAAACTCCTTCACTAGGCGACAGTAAGTATTTCTTCCTTATTACTGATGATTATAATAGGATGTTATGGGTTTATTTTATGGACAACAAAGATTAAACATTTGAAAATTTTGATTGAAAAATAATGTGGATTAAGCATTAAGGCTCTGCGTACAGACAAGGGAGTAGAATTGATCTCCAATGAGTTCAACTCCTACTATGAGAAAAATAGAATCCAAAGAGAATTTACTGCTCCGTATACTCCAGAGCAGGACGAAGTAGCTGAACGCAAGAACTGCACCATTGTCTAGATGAATCGAAGCATGCTAAAAGAAAGAGATTTGTCGAATATGGGCTGAAGCAGTGGAAACAATAGTGTATCTACTTAATCTATCTCCTACCCATGCTGTAATGAACTTGACTCCCTTTGAGGCATGGAATGGCTTTAAACCCAATGTAAGTCATCTAAAAGTTTTTGGTTGTTTATGTTATGCCTTGATTCCTTCACAAGCTAGAAAAAAAATTGATCAAAAGTCATAAAAGTGTATATTTGTTGGCTATAGTATATAATCAAAAGATTATAGATTGTTTGAGCCTGAGAGCAGAAAAATACTCATAAGGAGAGATTTTGTCTTTGACGAAAGTATGTGTTGGAATTGGCATAAGAAAGAAAGTCAGGAGCCGTAGTACTTGGATTCAATTAACGTTCCTAAAGATGATCAAGTTGTAACAGAGCAAGATATATCACCGCTATCCCCGTTGACACCACTAAGTTCAAATTCACTGCCACAAGAAGAAGCTTCTTTGTTAGATTTTATCAACACCAGTTGCTCGAAGAAAATATCGTTCACTGGTCGATATCTATTAAACTTGTGGGTTTGCATTAATGGTTGCCGATCCTACCATATTTGAAGATGCTCAAGGACAGGAAAAGTGGATGAAAGCAATGCGAGAAGAAATTTCTGGCATTAACAAAAATAATACATTGTTATTGTATGCTTTACTTGCAGGAAAGAAAGCGATCGGACTAAAATGGGTATTCAAGACCAAGTATGGTTCACATGGAGAAATACAGAAGTACAAGGCTCGTCTGGTCGTTAAAGGTTATTCCCAGCAAGTCGGCATTGACTTTGAAGAAACATTCGCCCCGGTGGCCCAGTTTGAGATGGTACGAATCTTTCTTGCCTTGGTTGCTCAACGTCACTGGGTTGTGCATCAATTTGATGTTAAATCTGCCTTTCTCAATGGTAAGCTGAATGAAGAAGTTTACGTCGAGCAGCCTACTGGTTTTACTATTAAAGGGGCTGAAGGAAAAGTTTACAAATTACATAAATTATTGTACGGTTTAAAACAGGCCCCATAGGTATGGTATAGTCGAATAGATAAATATTTCATTACCCTTAGTTTTCAGCGAAGTGATCGAGAACCTACATTGTATGCCAAGAGAAGTGGGAAAAGAGACTTCTTAATGGTTTGTCTTTGTTGGACCCCTTTTCGAAGCCTAACTATCCAGAATATCATAAGACGTGAGCGTATTATCATATAGGGTTATTACTATGGAATCTCTTTAGCCATCATCGGTTCTTCCTCATTCACATAACATCTCAAACCATAAAGGGCGAGCCCATACCAGTCAAACACCCAAATTGCCATTTGAATTTTTCAAAATAACTGTAGCTCCATGTCTCTAGTTCATTTCAAAATAATAACCATCTCATTCGGAGCTCTATAGATCAAGATATACTTAAAAACACCGAAGTATGTTCAGTAAAACAACTAATTCATGCTCTTCTAGTCATTTCCCTCACTTTCTCTCCATAAATCTTATCCAAATCAACACCAATAGATACTAATTCTTTATGGAGAGATGTATAAATATGTTAGGGATCTATTGGTTCAATAATCACTTCCTTTGGAGGTCGGATGATGAAGTTATGGTCAAAAGAGTCAAACATGATTATGTCCTTAATCATATTGTACCTATCTTGGGATAATTGACATAACTTTCACTAGAGATATCGGATTAAGGTCATCTTAGGATGATTTATAAGATAACTTCTAGATCTACAACTTTTATGAAGACTTTGAAAAGATATTTTTCCATTTGGAGGGTCAAAACATGGGCCGTGTGGAAATACACAGGCAGACCGTGTATCCCACGAGTCTGATGGCCTTTTTGTTCTTAGAAAACACGGTCAGTTTTGTTTTACATAACTGTGTAACCTTCGGATTTTTACTGAAAAATCTCTCCCCAGGATATCTTCAATGGATCCCACATCTATTCTAACACCCCTTTCAATCATATTCTTTCCAAATTCAACTCTCCTAGTGCGATATCACTTCATTTATTATAGTTGTTCTATATATACATCCTATGCAACATCACCAACTTATAATGATCATATCTCTTAATTACGATATCCAAAAATTTTATACTTTATATCGTTCAAAAGCTAGAAAGATAAGCTACAACTTTTATGTAGACAGCTTTGGCTAATTCTAACTAGATCGATACAATCTTTCCTTTAAAGTTAGAACACAATTTCTACACTTATGAAAGCTTGAAAAATGCTATATCTCTTCATATCAATTCAACTACTACATACTTTTCATTAAACTCTTGAATCTTACCTCAAATGATTCATTCCATATAACCTTTCCAATCTTTAACATGCTATTCTAAAACAAACAACAATTTGCAATCTTATTGAAGAAGAATATGCATATACATATTCCACTTCCACAACCATCGTACTCAACCTTTAAAATAACATAATCATACATAAAAGGAAATCCTCAAATTCTAATTCTCATTCTCATTACTAAGCAAAGTAAGTATTTGAACAAGCTTTACTTACATATCAACATACACATCACTAACTTAAAACAAATACAAATGGATGCTCAATGTTTGGCATGCTTAATAAGTTATCCAAAAGTGTTCGAACTAGCTTAGTGCAAAAGCTAACTATCTCAGAGTTTGTCCAATTGCCTTGCAAGGATCGCTAACCTTCTCATTCTGAACCTAAAGATGGAATAATGGAGTGAGCTACACGGCTTAGTGGCTAGTGCATTTATAGCCATCGACAATTGACCACAATTCAAGCATATGTAAAAGTATAGCTAGCAATTCAAGCATTCTTAATCTATTATAGCAATTCAAGCATTAATCAATTTAACTCAAAACTCATAACACATAACGTAGAATTTAGTCATTAAATATAACACTCAAATGCTTCATACTTGACAATTCAAAGATGTAATGCACAAAGAAATGGCTCGAGAGTTCCGTGGAACAAAACGGAGAAATCGAAATTTACACTGTGAACAAAACGAGTCCAATTTCTCAGGATCTTGTGGCCTCAAGCAGGCAGCCGGAAAAAGGCTATAGGTCAACGTCCACATGACTAATGAAACGGGTTCTTCTCTTGTCCAATCACAAAAAAATTCATGCTTAACTCAATTAATCACAAATTCATAGTCTCATGCTTCTTTTTCTTTTTCTCTCTTTTCTTCCCTTTCTCAAGACTTCTCTCTTTCTTTCTTACCTTTCTCAGGACTTCTCTCTTTCTTTCTTATTTCAAGACCATTTATTTGGTATTTTTTCCATTTTACCCTTCATTGACTTTGTCCTTCCCATTTTACCCCTTATGTCTATTAAAACTAACATCTTATACATCTAACTCCTTCTAAACATCTAGACCTTTTCTAATCAGGTAATTGAAAGAATTTGATAACACTTACTTCTAAATATTTTTTTCTCATTGTCTTAAATTTCTAATAACACCAAAATTATTCAATTTGGTTCAGAAATTGGAAAGTTATAATGCAAACATTTTTGTACTGAAACAATATGCTATGCTCAACTTCCATCCAAAATTAAAATTCTTATAGACTAAATTAAAACTTGATTTCGTTAAATAATTTGTATCCCTATGTCTCTAGTTTACTCCAAATCAAAATTCATCTTATTTGGATAACTAGAGAAAAAGTTATGGCTAAACACTGAAGCATACTCAATGAACATGTTTCAACTACATTTTCCAGCTTTTAACTTCCAACATTTCACACATAACCCATCTTATACCTATACCATCTTTTTTACTTCATTTCAAATTCAAGAATTCTCTTTTTCCTTACACATGACTAATCACCAAAAACTTCTCATTTTATAGTTCTAACTTCCAAAAAAAGTTCGAGGTCTAACACATAAACATGAGGGAGTCCATGAAGAAGCTCCGTGCCACTAGCAAGTAAGCGGGGGAAGCCTTTAACTTGGTCAACGTACACGTGACATACTTGAATGGACTACACCAAACCCACATAATATCTAATTCATGAATTGAAAACAGTTTGCCCAAAAGGCACATTTTGGAAACTTGTTTTTCATGAACATTAGATATTTCGAAACCCATTTCCGAAAACATGATTTCATAAATATGTTATTTTTAAAAAAATCATTTTCAAAGTCTTTTCATAAATCATCCACACAATTCATATATCAAACATATAGCAATTTCTCAATTCATTCAAGAAGCAATGAATAAAACATTTATAATGTAATTTAAATCATTAACTTCCTTGATTCAAAGAAAATATTAGTAGCTTATTTACTTTATTATAAACATGTACCCATCTTGAATTTCTTGCCTAAGAAATTAGCTTAAGGATGTCTTTCTTCTTGCTCCTCTTGCCTCTCTTGATCCCCTTCTTGATTTCCTTTATAAATGACAAAATTCCATTCAATAGGAATTCAAATTGAAAAGCCCAAAGAAACATATGCATAAAATTTATCCTAGAATACTTAAAACCATGCATTTCTTAAACTTCATGAACCAAAACTCTTCCAAAACTCTAAAAGATTAAACATACACTTACCTTAAATCTTCACCAAACAATGAGTTTCTTAGCTTAAAAGAAAGCTCTTTTCTTCCTCTACCTTTTTCCCTTCTTGAACAACTTCAAAATCTCTCTTGAAGGATAAGAAAAGATGAAACCTAGCTGACCTCCCTTCTTTTCTCATGTTTCTCTCTTTTTCATGCTTCTCTCTTCTCTCTTTTTCTCATTCACATTTTTGCTTGTTCTTCAATGCAAGACAACACTTTCTTGTCCCCTTTTTACCCTTAATGAGCATAAAATGTCCACTTTGTCCCTTCCCTCATTCCTTATAATCCTTATCCTTAAGTGACTTGCCTAGAATGCCCTTTATGCTATACACTCTTAACACTTTAATTTAACTAACTCCTGCAATAAAATCCTACTAACATTGACATGCTAATTACTCCAAAATTAATTTATAAAACCTCATAATTCATTTAAATCATGCTTAATTAAAATAAAAAAATTTTAGGGGCTAACAAATAATTAATCTATTACCATACTCCTATCATAGCGTAAAATTTGCTCATCTAAGAAATGAGGAATTTTCCTTTTAAATTTAGCAATCTCTTAGTAGAGGTGGAGGAGTTTGAGGAACTTATCATAAAGGGTCTTAACATTGATATTCAGGGTCTTAAATTTTCATTTGTATGTGAAAGCTTTGCAGTTTAAACATTAACATAATAAAAGGAAGTTTGGAAACACTTTACATATAATTTTTTATGCCAAAAATAAGTTAATCATGGCCCATGTCGTTCTCGTTATGATGAGCACATGCAATAATAAGAAAAGATAACATTAAATAGATAAAAATTAGGAAGTGGAAATTAATTTTTCCCTTTTTAAACAAAGATCAAAGAATTATTGCCTTAAACTCTTGGTATTCCTATAAATGGACCTTCATTTATCCATGTTATGCATTCTATCATCGACGATAGAATTTTATTTAAGAAGTTAAGTGTTTGATTAGACATTTTAATGAGAATAATGTGGAAGGCTGTCATGTTTTCCCTTAACCCCAATAAAGCCTTAGGCGTCGATCCCACGAGAAGGGATAATCTAGTCCTAAAATCTAAGGTCAACACAATTCACAGAAATTCAAAAGATAGCAAAATTAAAATAAGAGTTCAATTTAATCATGCAATTCAATCCAAGAATCAATTACGAAAATATTAACAATTTAGCTATTGCAACACACTTGAGAATTAACCTAGAAAAACTATCAATTGAGAGAAAGGGGAATTTACCTATCTTTAACACTAACCTAATCAATTATAACTTACCGGATTATTGGTTCTAGACGATCCTAAAGTTAATTACTCTCTCTCGAGTTATAACCATTAACCTTAAATTATAAACCCTAATAAGATTGTGAAAAATTGCAATTTCTCAATTAACAACCTATCCAAAACCATAATTAGATCTGAAGTTGTCCAATAAACTATTAAGAACTTATGCGAGATCTCTCTTCACATAATTACCGATTTAATTAATTTCTTATTCTTACTAAATCATCTAACTCTCATATTTAATAATTTTCATTAACCTCTTAATTTGTTACCAAATTATGCAATCCCAAAAATGAATCACAATAAATCCAATAGACATAAAAATAATCAGATTTCATTAAATCAAAGATAGAATACGGGAAGGTGAGTTTAGAACATATCAACATTCACAAATCCTATCATCAAACTACTATTCCTAATTCTATACAATAATAAACATGGAAAATAATGGGAAATACGATATTAGATGGAGACGGGAGGTAGCGATGTCGGAAACTCTTGATCCTCGTCAATGTCAGCTTCTTCTCCACTTCTCTCTTCCTTCTTCTCTTTCTCAACCTCTCAACGATTCTCTTTAGGGTTTCTCTCCAAAAGTGACTAATGCCAAAAACTCCTTTTTCTCTCTTTTGTTGTTCTATTTATGTTCTTTTGTGTTTAAGGTTGAATTAGGATTTTTCTTAGGTCTAAAAGGCCTAAAAAAATCCTTCAAAATGCGAAGTTTGGAAATAGCTATGCATCTGTCGGATGTAGGCCACAACTGTGACCCTGCAGGCCATAATTGTGGCCTATGTCAAGCCTTTCTGTCACGATCGTGGCCTCTATGCTATTGGCCCCAATTTGCTCTAAAACTCTTCCATTATTCGATCTTTATCCTGAAACACTACCAAACACATCAAGGTACCTGAAAAACATCATATTTAAGTTCAAAGGATTGTTCTAACCCATAAAACACTTAAACCATAAATAAATCACAAACTAACACAATTCCACCCTAAACACATACTAAACAATCGAATAAACAACTAAACATATATCAAATTATACCCTAAAATACAATGCATTTCACACCTATCAACATCCCCATACTTAAACAATCACTTGTCTTCAAGCGAATAAAATAACAAACAACATAAAACATAAAACATAAAACATAAAACACACATTGCAACAAGTGAGGCAATGGCTTCAACTTCACAAAATAATTTAACTCTAAACACAATCATTCAAGTTGTTCCAAATTATTAACATGCAAAATCCACATCTAAATACGTTGGACTCAATATACAACTAATCAAAATTTTAATGTTGAGTATAGTCACCCTATCACTTACACACACATATTGATAACCATTCAGTCAAAACAAAAGTGTAGCTATTCCTCAACAGGTTTTCATGAAAAACCAGGCTATTAATAAGTTTGGTAGGATTTTATTTGAAAACATTCTTTTTTTTATTTTTCTTTAAGAACATGAACCTAGTCTTTTATGCAGAGGCAAACATTTGTGATGAATGTCGATCTGGTTACTTAACTAAGTCATGTTGTTATTAACCTACTTGGTTGGAAAGTCATTACATCCCTTTTACACGAAGGGCACACATTTGTGATGCGTGTTGATCCAGTTAATCAGCTACATCACATTCTTAACTGGCTACTAGCTCTATTCATAACCTGAACACTAGTGGAATAGTTATTTTAATTAAAATTTATGCAACTATCTTTTTTTAACATAAAATTTTGTCTACCTTATTGCTTTAACTAATCATTCTCATGAAAATGTACTAATAATGCCACTCATTTGATTGGCCTAAAATTATAAATGAGTATGGAAAATTCCTAGGGTGAATGGACTAACATCGTATCCTAATTAACCAGCATATTTAGCCCTAAGTAATTTAGGTCACTAATTTAAGAAACTAATAAATCTTTGTAACCTAAAAGCTATGTTTAAGGCTAAATCTCTCCCATTAAGTCCTATCCATTGACATATTCACACAATTCAAATCATGCAACCTAAACAAACTATCATACAATATGTAAAATTCACACTTAAGGTAAAAACACACAATCCTCCCTACACTTGAACAACAAATTGTCCTCAATGTGAGAAGGATACATATAAGCACAAAAAGGGGAATGAAACCATATGCGGAAGACAAAAGATCAAAATACTACCAAAATGAAAAGAAAAGGGTTAGATCGTGAAACCATCATTGTGACTGAAGTGGTGATGTGTCGAAGGCAAAGACCAAATGCACTTGATGTTGAGTCGGCTTCCCTATCTTGTAATAGATTCAGAGAGATTAAGAGAATTAGTAACACAATGCATATCATTGTTATTTATTTATCGAAATGAAACAACTTTAACTGCATAACAATTTAAATCTACCCTAAACATGCTAATTTATGGTCATTAGCTTGACCTTGCATCTTTGGAAACTCAGTGAGGATTAATTATGAGCGGCTTACTTCCACCCTTTTCATTCAACATTAGTTTTGTAGCATGTAAGTAAGCTACAAATTGCAAAATGATTAGAAAGACAATATTGATAAAATTGTAAAGACCAATTAAGCTCAGTAATGTCCTTTTCATTAACAAACTGTCAATAAAATAGGGAATAACAAAACTCCCTAAACCTTTCATCGAATCTAACAGTTCGTCCTTTAAGAAGGTGAGTTGCTCTCTTTCTTCCTTAATCACCTTCATCTCCTCTGCTTCTACTGCTTCATGAACAGAGTCTTTCAAAGCTTCTTCAAACTCAATGTCTATTGTCATCTATTCTTTGTCCTTTTGTTTTTTAGAAGATTCAAACACATCAATTATCTTAAATGAGCTACTATCCTTTAGATTCTTTAATACATTATTCATATTGAATGTCACTTAGTCATCATTAATCCAAAGGATAAGGTTCTTTTGATGGACATCTACCTGAGATTTTTCAATTTTTAAGCATGGCATACCAAGATCTGACGGATAATATGAGCGGTTATAATCCTTTTCTTCATCCTCTTTCTTGATTTCTTGGTCTTCTATGAGGTAGAGTTCAGCATGTTCTTCCACTGGTTCTTCTTGTTCTTCCCCATTTCTAAGTGTGATAGCCTCATATTTCTCTTATTGATATAATTCCATATTGCTCAGAGATTCTTCCATACTTCTCTTACAAAATTCATAGGAAAGATGTCTTACTTGAATCTCTAGGTTGTGAGTAGAAGCGATATGATTTTATATTACTTGATTAAATTGCTCTTCCAATCTCTTTCGGTTCCCTTCCATATCTGTTAGCTTATCCATCATTTTGTCTAATTTCAAATCCCGTGAAATGGACTCATCTTGTTGAAATTTAAATAGTTTTTGACGTCTTCTGTGAGTACTTGCATTATTAGACTAATAAAAATCTGGGTGGTTCTGTCATCCCGGAGTCTACATGTTCCAATAAGGATTGTTACTTCCCCAACCATATTGTGCCTTATTGTAGTTCACAAAAGTTTCTTTCTCCCTATAATATCTATCTTCCATCATTGTTCTTTCTATTTCTTCTTGGCATCTGGCTCTTCATATTGCTCATTCTCACTCTAAGATGTCTTGTTGTATGTCTCTACTTTACACCTCAAACTTCTTTCTCTATTTTTTTCTTTGTTAAATAAAAGATAGTGAAAAATCCTAAAACTAAAAACTAATTGCCTCCCCGAAAACGATGCCAAAAATTTGATTGTGGTTTTCCAATTTGTGTAGGTTTTAAATAATTAACCTCGATAATTCGCAAGCATAGAAGTCATTCATGTAGTACCTAAGGTGTCAATCCCACGAGGAGGGAAAATCTAGTCCTAAAATTTAAGGCCAACACAATTCACAGAAATTCAAAAGATTGCAAAACTCAAACAAGAATTCAATTCAATCTAAGGATCAATTATGAAAATATTAACAATTTAGCTATTGAAACACACTCGAGAATTAACCTAAGAAAACTATCAATTGAGAGAAAGGGGAATTTACCTATCTTTAACGCTACCCTAATTGATTATAACTTATTGGATTATTAGTTCTAGACGATCCTAGGGTTGATTACACTCTCTCGAGTTATAACCATTAACTCTAAATTATAACCCTAATCATATTATGAAAAATTGCAATTTCTTAGTTAACAACCTACCTAAAACCCTAATTAGATCTGAAGTTGTCCAATAAACTATCAAGAACCTATGCAAGATCTCTCTTTACACAATTACCGATTTGATCAATTTCTCGTTCTTATTAAATCACCTAACTCTTGTTAGCCCAATTTAATAATTTTTCGATCGGTTTACCCTCTCAGTTTATTACTGAATTATGCAACTAAAAAAAACAATCACAATAAATCCAATAAATATAAAAACAAACAGATTTTATTAAATCAAAGATATAAAAAAAACCTGAAGGTGAGTTTAGAACATCTCAAAATTTATGAATCTTATCATCAAACTGCTATTCCCAATTCTACACAATAATAAAAAAAATAAAATTGTAACATCGGACTTTTTGAGACCTTTGTGTTGTTCTGTATTTGGAGATACTACTGCATATTGATATACACATGATTGTATATGAGTTCAAAGATGTAATTGAATCCTTTTGGAGCGTATGCTAGTGATATGTAATATTATGTTCCCTTACCTAAACTTAGAATTCATCGGTATGCGAAATCTTGGAAATTTCTTACATATAAGCTTTTAAGTATGTAAAACCAAGTCCATTGGATGGATATGACCATGGTGGTTAGACATATAAGCCTTAGAGGTGATTAGACATTATTTATAGACTCATTGGACACTTAGAAAGCTAAATTGGAAAAGTTGATGTACATATGG
>JAOQMP010000209.1:22654693-22665403 GCA_027563575.1 Erythroxylum pedicellare | reverse complement strand
TTCTAGGCGATCAAGACTTATTGCCATCTGACCCAATAGGTGTTCCATCCTCTGTTGGCTTGCTTTTGTCTCTTGTCAGAATTCTTGCAATTCATGCTGCATATTTTGTTGTAATTGCTGCATATCCTGTAGAAATTGTAAATTGTTAGCATTAATATTATTAACAAGTTCTTCTAAAGATGCAACTGAATCATGTTAGCTCTCCGAATCTTAGGCATTAGACCATGTGTTTCTTGGAAATTGCCCTCCATTCTTCTGAAATTGTAAAGTATTCTCCTGTAATTGCAAAACCAATTCTTCCAGAGATGGACCAGAGTCGTGATAGGAAGCTTCTGGTTTGTATGAGAATTGTTGTTCGTCCTACAAACTATCATGGAAGTAATTCTAATGATTATCTCATCCATAACAAAAGTTAGGCTGATCAGTTTAAACATTGTCATAGGATTGAGAATATAAGCTATAAAAAAATTACTTCCGTCTATATCTTTTTTTTCAAACTCAAAAAAAAAAGAGAAAAGATCACCAAATAACAAAAAAGAAATCAATTACAAACAAATATATACAAAACACTAATTAACTCACAAACAAAAACTAAAACACCGCACTCCCCGGTAACAGCACCAAAATTTGACCGCACGTCATAACGTTAATCAAAATAAAATATCTAGACCTACTATTATAGTAGTGGTGAGTCTAGGTCAATCCCACAGAGAGTGTGTGTAAACTTTATGAAATGAAATTAACCGATGATTACACTTAACGGGGGTGGGGGGTTTGGATTTTTCAAAGGAGAAAATAAAATGAAACTGACTAATAAAAACAAATTAAAGAAGACATGCAAAAATGATAAATGTGGGGAATTCGATAAGGACCCAATTCTTTGGTTCAATCTCGGCCTACACCCTGACTAAACATATTTTATTAATTTGTTGTTCTTTAACCTCTTCTAGAAACTATTAATCGTAGGTTAATAATTAACCTGAGTTTTCCCTTAAGTTTTGTTTAATCAAGATACGATCGTCAATTAAACCATACCATCAAACAACCTAGCATAAGATCTCTAGATTTAATTAGTCAGTAGCAATACGAATTAGGAAAACCGATTAATCAAGGCAACAATCACATACGATGCATCATTTAACCTAGATCATGTTATCCCTAATGATTATGAATCATTAGTCACTACACAAGAATTTTAACATAACAATTTCGAATTATATCGAAATTCTAGCAATGGGTTTGAAATTAACGATTTAATGAACTCATTAAAATCATCAACTCACAATACTCAATTGGTTCATATACAAATAACCGAATAATAATGAAACTATGATTATCCATACACAATACCCAAATTAATTAATAGAAGATAACACAATCAATTCTTAATGAGAGAAAGAAATAAAAAAATAATCAAAAAAAACTTAACCTGGGTCATCGGCGTCGATATCACCTCTGAACTGGCGTCAGGATTCCTAGCTCTTCATCTTCATTTTCATGCTCCAAGCATAAGTTATATCTCCCATTCTTTCGGCACTCTCCCTACGTCTACTGTAGCTGGGATGGGATAAATAAAAATGGGTGTTTTTCCTACTGTTCACGCATCCATCTTCATGCAGTCCAGTCGTAGCTCTCCCCCAGCCAAGCCAAGCCGCACCAACTCCAAATCAGTCGTGACTCTCCAAGTCGCAGCCTCTCCTCCAACAGCTGTCCGGATTTCTAGTGCTCTTCTTTTATTTCTTTGTGCCGCCACTGTTTATTGATTAGACGAATTAATGTAGCTCCTCCTTAAAAATCCTCCTGCGCTGCTCCTTCATGTGTGCGTTTCACAACAACGCAGTGTTTCACGCTATATTGCTGCATGAAACGCTGCGTTGCTACGTTTCACGCAGCACACGCTATGCTGCTACATTAAATGCAACGCACACTGTGCGTTGCTGTGTGAAATGTAGTGCACAGTCCACCAGCTTAATTTTTTTTTTTGGTTAAACAATTGTGCTCTAACTTGCTTTGAACATCTTCTCTTTCTAGTCTCAAATGTATATCATCATATCCAACCTAGTAGTCAACACAAATTGAACACAAATTAAATGTTTTATCTTGAGAATAGGATTGAAATAACATAAAAATATATTAAAAATATAAGATAATTCAATCCTATCAAATACCCCCACACTCAGCTTTTGTCCGTCCTCTGGCAAATCATCTAAATTAAGCTCAAAGACCCAAAACATTTACTCAATTCCCATATTTTTCCAAAACTGTATAATTACAACCAAAGACTGTAGGATATCACAACCAATTTCTAATGAGAGAAAGAAACAACAAAAATGGTGAAATACACTTAAACTGGGTCGTCGGTATCGATGTCACCTCTAAACTAGCATCGGGACGTCTAGCCCTCCATAGGTCTCTCCCAAAAAAAATGGTTCAGCCCTCTAAAATTATCCCCAACTGAAAACCTCTTACAGCTTTTGCTCATATGCCTTCTTTCTATTGTGCTACTATTCTCTATATTTTGTGAATTAAATTCTGGTCCAATTCACTATTCATGCCCCCTTTTACTATGTGTGTCCTCTTTTTAATGTTGCATTTAACGCAAATGTCTACACTGAACTCAGACATTTTCTGCATTGTGGCATGCTTGCTCCTCCTTATGTGCTGCGTCGTTTCAGCCTTAGCGTCTGGTCAGTTTTTTTATGTGTGTAAGTTTTAATTGATTAACCTCAATAATTTGCAAGGGCGTGGGTCGTTCATATAGGACCTAAGGTGTCAATCCCATAAGGAGGGATAATTTAATCCTAAAATCAAAGGCTAAAATAAATCATAAAAATTCAAAATGTAACAAATTTAAAACAAGAATTTAATTAAATCAATTCAAGAATCAATCATGAAAATATTAACAATTTAGCAGTAGCAGCATACACTCAAGAATCAACCTAAGGAATTATCAGTTGAGAGGAAAGAAATTTTACCTATCTTTAATGCTAATCTAATCGATTATAAATTACTAGATTATTGGTCCTAGACAATCCTAGGGTTGATTACTCTCTTTTGAGTTATAACCATTAACCCTAATTTATAAACCCTAATCAGATTATAGAAGCTATAATTTCTTAATTAACAACCTATCCAAAACCCTAATTAGATCTTAAGTTGTCTAATAAACTATCGAAAACCTATGCAAGATCTCTCTTTGCACAATTTACCGATTTGATTTAATTCTTGTTCTATTAAATCACCTAACTCTCGTTAGCCCAATTGAATAATTTTTCACTTGATTCACCCTCTCAATTTATTATTGAATTATGCAAATCCAGAGTTAAATCACAGTAAATCCAAATAATATATAAGAAGTTAGATTTCATTAAATCCAAGATAAACCTCGAAGGTGAGTTTAGAAGCAACATCAACATCCACAAATCCTATCATCAGCTTTTATTCCAATTCTATACAATAATAAAATTAAAAAATAGTAGGACATATGAAATTAAACAGCGGGCAAGAGGTAGCGACATTAAGAAACTCCTGATCTGGGAAGTACGTCGAGTTAGCTTCTGCTCCTCTTTTTTCTTCCTTCTTCTCTTTCTCTATCTCTTGATAATTCTCTCTAGGGGTTTATCTAAAAGTGGCTAATGTAAAAGCTCCTTCTTTTTGTTCTTATTATTCTATTTATGTTCTTTTGTGTTTAGGGTTGAACTAGGATTTTCCTGGGGTTCGAAAGGTTTAAAAAATCCCTTAAAACTTGAAGTTTGGAAGTGGCTACACATTTTCCCTATGCAAGCCATGGTCGTGACCTATGTTAGGCCTTTCCATCACAATCATGGTCTATGGGCCATGATCGTGGGCCATGCAATTGGCCTCAATTTGCAGGCCACAGCCGTGGCCTATGTTGGGCCTTTCCTTCACGATCATAGCCTATGGGCTATGCAATTGGCCCTAATTTGCTCTAAAACTCCTTCGTTCTTTGATCTTTACCCTAAAACATTACCAAACACATCAAGGTACCTCTAAAACATCATATTTAAGCTCAAAGGGTTGTTCTAACCCATAAATCACATATAAATCACAAACTAACATAATTCTATCCTAAACACATACTAAATAATCGAATAAATGACTAAACACATATCAAACTATACCTTAAAATATTATGCATTTCACACCTATTAACATCCCCACACTTAAATGTTTGCTTGTCCTTAAGCAACCAAAAAAAAAACAACATAAAGCACAAAACACACAATGCAACAAATGAGGCAATGGCTTCAACTTCTCGAAATAATTTAACTCTAAACACAATCATTCAAGTTGTTCCAAATTATTAACATGCAAAATCTACATCTAGGGTCTCTGGACTAAACATACATATTAATCAAAACTCAAATGTGAAGTTACTTACCCTTTTCAATAGTACACACACATTAATAATTCTTTGGTCATTCAAACTTTGTAATTACTCCTAAGTACATTTTCATGAAAAGTCAAGCTATTTACAAGTTTGGTGGGTTTTATTAGGAAACACATTTTTAAAAAAAATATTTTTTAGACATGGACCTAGTCTTTTACTCGGAGGCAAACATTGGTGATGAATGTTGATTCAGTTACTCGACTAAATCATGTTTTTATTAAGCTACTTGGTTGAAACATCATTATAGCCTTTTGACGCAGAGGCACACATTTGTGATTCATGTTGATCCGGTTACTCAGCTACATTACATTCTCAACTGGATACTAGCCTTATTCATAACCCAAAGGCCAACGGAATAGTTATTTATATAAACTTAACCAACACATTTTTTATTGCCTATCTTGTTGCTTAAGCTACTCATTTTCATGAAAAAAATACTAGCAGAGCTATTTAAGTTGAAAGACCTAAAATTATGAATGAGTATGACAATTTATAGGGTGATAGACTCACACTAAATCCTAATTATCTTGCATGTTTAGCCAAAGAACCCAATTTACTGATTTTGCGAGCTAATGACTCTTCACAACCTAATATACTATGTTCAAAATTAAATCAATTTCAATCCATCTTAGCCATTGATACAATCACAAAATTCACAAAATGCAACCTAACAGACTATCATACAATATGCAAATTTCACATCAAAGCAAAACACATAACCCTCCCCATACTTGAACAACATATTGTCCTCAATGTGAGAAGGATAAATACAAGCAAAAAAAAGGGGGAATGAAACAATAAGCGAAAGGCAAAAGAACAAAATACTAACAAAAATAAACAAGAAAAGGGTTAGAACAAGAAACCATCATAATGACTGAGATGGTGATGTGCCAAAGGCAGAGACCAAATGTGCTTGATGCCGAGCTGGCTTTACTATCTTATAATTGATTCAGAGAGAGTAAGAGAATTAGTGGGGCAATGCATTCTGAATCATTGATATTTATTTATAGAAATGAAACAACTTTAATCGCATAACAATTTAAATCTACCTGAACATGCTAATTTATGGTCATTAGCTTGACTTTGTATCATTGGAAACTCAACAAGGATCAATTATGAGTAGCTTGCTTCCATCCTTTTCGTTCAACATCAATTTTGTAGCCTGTGAGTAAGCTACAAATTATAAAATGATTAGAAGGACAATATTGATAAAATTATAAAAACCAATAAAGCTCAGTAATGTCCTTTTTTCGAGCGAATTGTTAACAAAATATGGAATAACAAAAACTCCCTGAATCTTTTATAGAATCTAGCAGTTTTCCTGGTAAGAGGGTGAGTTGTTCTCTTCTTGGGTCTTACTCATTCACCCTTATCTCCTTTTCTTCTTTAGCTTCTTGAATAGAGACTTCCATAGTTTCTTCAAACTTGATGTCCGTTGTCATTTATTCTTCATCCTCTCATCCCTTCAAAGATACGAGCACATCAAATTCTCTAAGTGAGTCACCCTCCTTTGGATTCTTTAATACATCATTCATGTTGAATGTCACTTGGCCATCACTAATCCGAATGATGAGTTATCTTTATGGACATCTACCCCATTTTTTTCGATGTTCAAGCATGATATACAAGGATCTAAGGAATAATAGGAGTCATTATTTTCTTAATCCTCTTTCCTCTTCTCTTGGTCTTCTACAAGACAGGTTTAGTATGGTCTTCCACTAGTTCTTCTTATTCTTCCCTATTTATAAGCGTGATAGCCTTGTATTGCTCTCGTTGACATAATTCCATATTGCTTAGAATGTCTTCCACACTTCTCTTACAAAATTCACAGAAAAATTGTCTCACTTGAATCTCTAGGTTGTGAATAAACGAAGCATGATTTTATGTTACTTGATCAAACTGCTCTTCTAGCCCTCTTCCATGTTCGTGAGCTTATCCAAGATCTTGTCCAATTTAGAATCCCATGAACTAGACTCATCTTACTAA
The DNA here is from genome assembly GCA_027563575.1 of Erythroxylum pedicellare. Classification (NCBI taxonomy): domain Eukaryota; kingdom Viridiplantae; phylum Streptophyta; class Magnoliopsida; order Malpighiales; family Erythroxylaceae; genus Erythroxylum; species Erythroxylum pedicellare. Next base: position 22,659,006 of record JAOQMP010000209.1, on the reverse strand, counting down.
AATCCTAATAGGTTTTAATGTCCTAAGTGAGTCCTAACATTGTTACACCAATAGAAATTTGGTTGGTTCTTCCACTCTAAAGTGTACATGTTCTAGTAAGGATCGTTACTTCCCTAACCATACTATACCTCATTATAGTTCACAAAAGTTCCTTGCTCCCTACAATATCTATCCTTCATCATTGTTCTTTCCATTTCTTCTTAGCTTCTAGCTCTTTAAATGTTTCAGTCTCACTTTAAGATGTCTTAATGTGTCTCTATTTTATGCCCTAAACTTCTTTCTCCATTTTTTAACACAAAAGATAGTGAAAAAGCTTTAGACTAAATAACAAAACTAATCACCTCCCCGACAACGACGCTAAAAAATTGGTCAATTTTTTATGCGTAAGTTTTAATTGATTAGCCTCGATAATCTGCAAGCGCACGGGTCATTTGTGTAGTACCTAAGGTGTCGATCCCACAAAAAGGGATAATTTAATCCTAAAATCTAAGGCCAAAATAAATCACAGAAATTCAAAATGTAACGAAACTAAAACAAGAATTCAATTTAATTGATTAAATCAATTCAAGAATTAATCATGAAAATATTAACAATTTAATAGTCACAACATACACTCAAGAATCAACCTAAGGAATGACCAATTGAGAGAAAGGAAATTTTACCTATCTTTAACGCTAACCTAATCGATTATGAAATTGATCTTAAATGATCCTATGGTTGATTACTCTCTCTTGAGTTATAACCATTAACCTTAATTTATAAAACCTAATCAAATTATGGAAGTTGCAATTTCTCAATTAACAACCTACCCAAAACCCTAATTAGATTTTAAGTTGTCTAATAAGCTATCATTAATCTATACAAGATCTCTCTTCACATAATTTGCCAATTTGATTTAATTCTTGGTCTATTAAATCACCTAACTCTCATTAGCCCAATTTAATAATTTTTCACTCGATTCACCCTCTCAGTTTATTATCGAATTATGCACGTCCAGAATTAAATCAAAATAAATCCAAATAACACATAAGAAATCAAATTTCATTAAATCAAAGATAAAACCCTAAAGATGAGTTTAGAAGCAACATCAACATCCAAGAATCCTATCATCAACTATTATTCCAATTATATATAATAATAAGACTAAAAAATAGTGGGAAATATGAAATTGAATGGATGACAAGAGGCATCAATGTCGGGAAACTCTTGATTTGGGAAGTTCGTCGAGCTAACTTCTTCTCCTCTTCTCTCTTCCTTCTTCTCTTTCTCTTTCTCTATCTCTTAATAATTCTATCTAGGGATTCTATAAAAGTGGCTAATGCAAAAGCTCTTTCTTTCTATTATTGTTGTTCTATTTATCTTCTTTTGTGTTTAGTGTTGAACTAGGGTTTTCTTGGGTTTGAAAGGTCCAAAAAACCCCTCAAAATGTAAAGTTTGGAAGTGGCTGTACATCTGCTTGATGCAGGCCATGATCGTGGCCTATGTAAGGCCTTTCTGTCACAAGAGCCATGCAATTGGCCCCAATTTGCTCTGAAACTCCTCCGTTCTTTGATCTTTACCCTGAAACATTACCAAATACATTAAAGCACCTCAAAAACATCATATTTAAGCTCAAAGGATTGTTTTAACCCATAAAAAAAATCACAAACTAACACAATTATACCCTAAACACATACTAAACAATCGAATAAATGACTTAACACATATCAAACTACACCCTAAAATATGATGCATTTCACACCTATCAGTGTCCCAGCCTACTGCTACATCTTTTTATGCTTCTACATTGCATGTCTTGCAGCATGTGTTTTGATTTCTTCTTTTAATCCACCTACTGGTGCATTTTGCTTCCATCTTACTACCACTTCATGTTATTTCTTTCAGCTACTTTATCTTTATTTAACTCTATGTGCATGGGCTTGCATGGTCTATGCACAACAACAACTTTGATTAATTTGTGCTTCTATTTCTCTTGTCTTCCTTTTGTCTTATAGTTTTCTTCTTCTTGCTCCATAAAAGGCAAGTGAAAATTAATCTTCGAAAAACGACCCAAATATCTTACTTTCAACTCACTTTAACTTCTCTACTTCTGAATTGTGCCTAAAATCACATATGAGTCAAAGTAAGTATATTAAGAAATTTCATGTTAATAATCACTAAGTGTTATGGAATAATTTTATAATCAATTAAGCACCTATTAATTTCCTCCACACTTAGCTTTTGGCCATCCTCAGGCAAAACATTAAAATTAAGCTCAAAGACCCAAAGGATTTACTCAACTCCTAAATGTTCCAAGAATATATAATCATAAAAAAGGGTGAATGACTTTCAAAAATGATAGCCCAGTAAGAAATCAACATTCCAAGCTTTTATTTATAATTAATCAACGTTCATCATCTTCAAAAACTGAGCAATCTAATAGTAGACTTGGAAAATGTGTTTAACTAAAATATATCTATAGGTATACTCAATACCATTCATGATTATAAAAATCCACACCTTTGCATATCATTTCATTTCTCCACCACTAAAGGTTGCATGCGAAATTATGACTCAACGGAGTTTTCACGGTTGTTAATGTAGGTAAAGGTAAGGTGAGATGTATTTGGGTCAAGTAACTTGAAAGTCATTAAGCTAGTGTAACAAAAGTAACACTCAATTATACCACCAAGTGCACAAGTTAACACTCATCAAAAACTAGGCACTGTCAACTATGATGAATGCAACATTTATATTTCATAACCCAATTCATCTCTCACACATAAACCACATGAAGCATATACCAATCCGAAGGAATCACTTATACAATTAATGACAATACATTGAAACCACAAAAGAGTTAAGCTTCCAAGCCAACATCTACATCATATTCAGTAAACTCCAATAACACATTCATTACATCTTTAAGAGGATGTATTAATCATGAATAACTTTGCAGACCACATATGCATTTCCTCCTTAATACATTTATTCAAATCTTTTTCATTCTTTTTCTTTTCCTTTTTTTCTTTATTTTTCTTTCTTTTGTTCCCTTTCTTTTCTTTTCTCTTACAAAAATTAAAATAAACTACATCAATATGAGAATTTCAATGATATGACATAAAAATAACATCCCAGCATTATAACCAACCCGCACATATGCATACCCCCACACCTATACTTTTTTATATCCACAAACTTAACAATCAACAAATGTTCCACTAACTTCAAGACTTGCAGAGGACATTTGGTTAGGTTAAAGCATGTAATATAGCTAATACATAAAGAAAAGGCAAATAAATCTTAAGGGGCTTATCAAAAATGAAAATCATATAATGGGTAGACTATTTGGCTAATATAGTTCAAAAAAGAAAAGAATGTCTTATCATATCCATGTTGATGCATGTGATAAAAATATGGTCTCAAATAGAACTTCAAAGCAAAAACAGGATGCACATATCATGAAGGTCACACATTATCAAAAGACAATGAGATTGATATGAATGTGTCAGTCAAATAAAACTCAAAATCTCACCGACTTTGTTTACCACTAATCACTACTCTTCTAAAGATAATGCACGTCAATCAATCATAAGAGTAAAAGTACATGCTAAAGTTGCTACAAAATTCTCTAGTCAATTCATACTCTAATCATGACTATATAGTCATAGAATCAACAGAAAAGAGAAAAAGTTTGTTTTGTTATTTTATTCTTCCCCTCATTTTGATTGAAAACTTAAAACAGGTAGAATAAACAAATTCAAAAACATACATGCATATAAAAAGTAATTTGGAAATGTAAAGAAAAGAAACTTACTTCCCTTGGGTTGCCTCCCAAGAATTGCCATAGTTTAGGGTCGCTGGCTCTACTCCATGTTTCCTCCTTACATGACAAAAATTGTGATCTTCAGATGTCACCTACGGCTCCTCCATGTGAGATTCTTCAAGATAGGGTCTTAGTTGATGATTCGTCATATTCACCATCTTCCTTATCCTCTGACTTTCAATCTTGACTGAGTTTAGGCACTCTGGAAAGATCTCAAATGTCTCTTCGTCTTTTTCTTCCTTATTTAATTCCTCTAATCTGTTATGTAAAGGTGAAGAGTTAGTCTTAAAAATAATCATCAACTCAGTACTCACGTCTAAGCTAAATCATCTATCTTTTTCTGGTTCGAGCTCCTCCTTAACTTCTTCTTCACATGCAATTTGTTGGCCCCTAAAATTTTTTTTATGTTGGAGTTAATTAGCATGTTAATATGGGTAAGATAATATGGCATAGGTTAAGGACATTGAACTATTAAAGTAGTGGGAGAGTGTAAGGCCAATTTTGGCAA
>JAOQMP010000209.1:22628764-22646899 GCA_027563575.1 Erythroxylum pedicellare | reverse complement strand
TCCGGAATCAACAATCAAGCCACATTCATTCAATCATTTCAAAACAGAATTTAAGCAAACAAGTAATTAAGTGAGACTATCTAGGTTACTCATAGGTCACTCCCGAAGCTAATGCTTGGAAGTTCTGGCAAGATCTAGGTGTTGACATTCCAATTGCTCCTCTATATCACACAATAAACGTATATCAAAATTTGCACACCTATAAGTGTTTATTAATGCACATGTATGTATATAAAAGATGCATAAGGCAAGTTCATGACAATCCCAGGTATCTATCCATTATTCTCATCATGTAAACATTTGTATTACCAATTCACATAAGTACCATGTATACTTATGGCCTATATCCCAAATGAAATCATTAAAATCACAGTTTATAGCTCATTGATCAAAATTCCAGATTTTTCCCAAAAACTAACTTTCAGGTCTACTATTCTTGATCATTTAGGCAATCTAAATGGGGAATTTGAGAACACTTTATTCTATAAACTTTCTCTCCTATGTCTTAGGTTTCTAATGACACTAAAATCATTCAATTTGATTCAGTGTTGTGAAAGTTATACTCCAAATATTTTCGGACTACTTTTATTCTGAGATAATAACCTATACTCAACTTCCGTCCATAAATTGAAACTCTTAGAGTCAGACTAATAATTTTATTTCTTCAGATAATTTCTATCACTATGTCTTTAGTTTACTCTAAATTGAGAATCAGTCCATTTGGATAAGTATAGAAAAATATATGTCCAAAATACTAAAACATGTTCAGTGTAGAGAAAAGGAAATTTACCGCGGCAAACTCCTCCAGAAAGGAATTCTCGTGAAATTTTCACAAGTTCACCATGGAGAAACCTAGAGTTAGCTGCGGCGAACTTTAACCAAAAGAAATCCTAGATAAATCCTTCTAGTCACCACAGCGAAGCAAGGAGTTTGCTACTGCGAACTTTCACAGAAGCAAACCCAGTTTTTCAAATTCAGGTCAGATTTTAAGATTCTTCTACACAGAATTTGAATTCAACTTCTTCATAACAAATGTAGCTATAAGTCTCTAGTTTACTCCAAATCAAGAATCATCTCATTTAGATAACTAGGGGAAAAGTATAGCTAAAACACTAAAGCATATGCAGTGAACATTTTCCAATCCATCAACTTCAAGTTTTATCCAGATTTCGACACCTAACATACTTATACAAAGATCATCCTTTTCTACTCCATCTACTCCTCATTCTCAACTCCATTTCAACTCATTTCTACACTCAACCTTTAACACAAATGGGCTATAGACGCATTTCTATACTCATCAACTTCAAATTCTCATTAAAACATCCATTTCACAACCAATTCATCTTTAAAACATGTGTAGCATAAATCATAGTTTCTTACTCATCATATACAACATCAATCATCCATAAACAACTCCTAACCCATTATTTAGCATTTATATGAAACAAACATCAGTATAGACATATATATATGTTCATTCCTTCACCAACATTCTAGCATATACAAAACTCCTTATCATGATCATTCAACGTCCATAACATTTCTATAAATCATTACTTGTCAATAAAGCAAGAAAGTTTACACACCCTTCACCATTCACGACACCCATATACCCAAAACACCATTTCATGAAATTAAACTCTAACTATCATCACAATTGCTTCATTTAACCAAACCCATAAAAATTAAAACATGACTTACTTGATTTAGTTTCCAAATGTTCAAAATCACTATTAAACCCTAATTCTTTCATCTCCACCATCATCAACTTTCATGGAGGAATAGGTTGGGTCTTTTAGTGAGACTGAAGGAGAGAGCAAGGTGGAAGAGTAGCATGAAAGATGAGATTTGAAGGGTTAGAACTCATGAAGAAGAGAGGGATAAGAGAGCTACAAAAATGGAGAGAAACCAAATAAAACACCAATAGGCTTTTAGGGGAGAGAGCATCGTGAAAGTCAACAAAAAGGGGGTCATTTTAATTCAAAGAGTAGTGGGCTTAAGGCATTGTTTGCCAAGTGATATTTATCACTTATCACACATGCCACTTCTAAAGCATTTGATTGGTTCTTTCATTTAATTAGTCCCATCAACTTCAATTTCTACTCCAATTGTTTCCCCGATTTTCAATGGCACTTGTCAATAAATCCTAAAGTCATTTATCAAAATTTCTATTGCCATTGGATAGTAATTTCTACTACCATTTAACAATTATTTTTCCACTTGGCAATTTTTCCTAGCTAAAATACCCAACAATTTTCAGAAATTTCTCCAAAAATTCTAAATCAATTTATACACTCCCCAAATCAATTCTCAATATATAAAAACCACATTTCCCAATATAATCACATATATAGTCAATTATACCTAGAATTTGTCAATGAATGCATGTACAATTATTTTTATGTGCAAAGATCACTATTCATGTGTATGTGCATATCATGTAATGCATGAGCATGAAATGTGTTTTCTTAATTTCTCAGTAATCTCTCACATTTACTGTTTTAGCCTTAACATAGGTAACGGGATGTTACAATTATCATATCTTTTATTGCTTTTCCATAAAACAAATTCATCACTTTATTTTAGGTATCTAAATGAACTATGTAATAGTCAGTTTCCAAACCTACTAAGGGGTTAAAGTATTAGTTACAAGAATTGCATCTTATTAGAATGAATTGGTGCATTTGGGATATGATTTCATTCACATGCATAATATGAGCATATACACACATGAATGTTCATTTAGAAAAATTGCACTCAAGTGACATGTTCCGAAGTATGAAAGTTTCTAAATAATTGAGATACGATTGTGCACTTTCTTGTATTTTGATTTACTAATAAAAAGTATTGATGGAATTCAATTTGTAATTTGGAGTTAATTGTTATAATTGGAAGATTGGTAGATTAAAATCTACATTTAGAGTAGAAAAATTTCAAGTAGCAAGACAAGTTGACATATGGAAATTTATGATGACTAAGCGTATGCAATGAGTGACATATGGCAGTAGAAATTGAGTGACAAATGGCCTAGGAATTGAGAGACATTTGGTAGCCTAAAGAGTGGACAAGTAACTAGCTTAGACACTTGACAAGTGTCCTCTCCACTCACACCACACGACACATACATGGCAAGCCTCTTCACTTGTTAAAGTCTAATGAAACTTTCTTCTTCTTCCTTTCACTATCGAAAGCTTACTTCTCGCTTATATCTTTGTGTTTTGCCTAAGTTTTGTTCAATTTTCACACCAAAATCCATGCAAAAATCCATAATTATAGAAGCAGAACATTGTTGCACTTGTTGTTATCTTCTTGTCTTTGCTAAAACCATCCTACTCTTACCTTATTCTTAGGATGATCATGCATGCATGTAAGGCAAAGTAGGCTTGATACAATGAGGTGGAATTTGAGTTGTACAAGTACATAAAATACTGATCTTTGTGGCATGTTGTAGTAGAATTTTATGATGACTGATTTGGGTTGGATTGAATGTAGTTTTGATGTTAAAGTTATGCTGGAAAATGATGGATAAATTGGTTACTTTTCTTTTTTGTTTTGGATTCATGAAAATAATAGTTTATAGGATGTTATGTGGATAATCTAAGTTGGGATTGGAAGTGTAATTGATGAGAAATTCATGCTAAAGATAGGTGTTAATAAGATGTTTTAGAATCTAGAAAGTTAGAGATGTAAATGAGTTTACAAAAAGGAAATTGTTAATAATTAAAGTGAGTAGAATTTGGGAGCCTTAGTGTAATCAATATGAATACTAAATTAACCTGAAATGAAGTAGCTTTAAGGATCATGAAATCTGGAAAATTTCAAATTGTAGTGATGTTTCTAAGTATGTGAAATTTGTGGAGAATTGAGGAAGAAAGATAGTGCATTATCGTGGCAATCATCCCACGATCGTGACCTGTTGCACTAGCTTTTGTCATGATTGTGGCAAAGTCCCCCATGATCGTGGCCTAATTTTGGAATTATAAATTTTGCTTTATGTACTTGATGAACCTACTGAGGAAAAATCACTCTAAATTGGTGTATTTAGGCTTGATTAAGGTTTGGAATGAACCTAGATTGTTACTTGATTAATTACATAAAAGTTTGAAAAGTTTAGGTTGTTAATTGAAGTCATAACATAAAAAATGGACTATATTGATATCTATGTATCTGGACATTATGAGTTGTCAAGGGAATATAGGTTTTCTTATAAATGCAAACATGATCTTAAGGATATGAGTAATGTGTATTAGGCATCAGTGAATGAGCATTGAAGAACATGGGGTAATTATAAATGTATATTGATAGAAAATTTTGGTGAATGTATGATTAATGAAGTTGGAATAACTCAAGTTTACTTAAGGTATAAACCTAATTACAAACTAGTTGTATACAAGTTATAATATTGAATGGTCAAGATATTTGTATAAGAATACGAACCCTTAAAGCCAATTGAGCATGCATTGAAACATGAAACATATACATTTGCATGATTGTATTCTCATATGATCAAAAAAAATTTGAACTATGTGTGTATTGCATGACGATAGACATACAAGGTAATTGTCAACATACAGACATTGCTGAAACATCGAGGTAATAGCTTTTCTGGGGCATACTGTAAGTTAGCTTAGATGTGTAATCTATTTTAAATATGCTTCTGTATGAATTGAATGTTTAATATGAAATGTGTGTACAATTGATTGATGAATATCGGACTTAGATCTGAGGAGTTTGTTATACAACATGAATATGCTTAAATGAAAGCATGTCATATGAATGATGCATCTCATTACATTGAAATGCATGATCAGATAAAGGAGTTGTGACCAGAGTGGCCAATGTGAAAAAAGAGCTTTAAGCTCAGGATTGTGAAAAAGAGCCTCAAGCTCAGACAATATGGACTCGGCATCTACAATGGGTATAGGTCAAAAATGAGCCCAAAATCTACAACAGATACTGGACAGTAAATTGGGTTGATAGGCACTTAGTTACAATAAAACAAAAATGAGAATGGAAACACATGTGCATTTTCATAGACATCACTACATGTATCATATGAGTGAATTGAAATGAATTATTGAATTGTTTTGAATAGTGAAATATAGTTGAAGTAAATGAGGATGTGTTGAGATATGCAATGCTAGCTTACATGATGTACCTATTAAAGTATGATGAAATGTGATGTGGAATCCAATATTGGATGTTATGATATACTTGTTTTTGTGATCTGACTCGAGTTAATGCATCGATGATGGTTCACTCACTGAGTTCACAAACTCATCAAAATTGCAACATTGTTTTTCAGGTCCAGGAGAGATCTAGCTAACCTAGTTGCAGTATAACCTCTACATTTGAACATAAGTTAGTGGTCAGGATCAGTTGTACCTATAGATGTCTCTAGTTATTTTTCATTATGAATAACATTGTTAAATTAACCTGTTGATATCATATTTTCTTTATGTCTTTTGAATATTCCACAAATTGTAATAATATGGAAGGTATTTTTTAAAGTAATGTTGAACTTTGGCAATTTGTTGATTAAAATGCCTCCGTGCAATATGATTTTATATGTAAAGTGGAAATATCTTTTGAATTGTTTTCTAACATATCATTTCAGTAGAGTATAGCCCCAAATATCCTCTGATATACTCGGGAATATGCTCTATTGGAGGGGTCTGTTACAAACTAAGTCCTTTATTAACAGTCTCTTTCTTCTTTTCAACCTAACTTTCAAAAGTTTACTTGCTGCTCTTTATTTAAAGAAACATAGTCTTCTAATATGTCTATATTTGGATATTAAAGGTGTTGAATGCTTTTCTGGGTAGTGAAATATCCTACCATGACTATATGTATGATAGCTACTATGAATGAAGGCTTGGATTGTTAAGTGGATTTGTATGTTATCATACAAGTTATGCCTATTCTTCATTTGTCAACATTAGACTCTATGCTTAGATTGTAGGCCATATACAAAAGCATGATGTTTACTCTTAGAATGAGTCATAGTGGATGTGGCATGTGCATGCATATGATTATATATGGATGCTCCATACTCATTAGCCACATTAGGCAATGGTTCTTCACTTACAAATGCTTTCCTTTGACAAATGTAGTCTTGGTGTTGGATGCACTCCTATAAGTATACTCAACCTCCTACCTATTATTGAAATTCTTTTGAGCCTATAATATGTTTTCTAATTTTTCACTTCCTTTTGTGAATTTGAATCAATAATTATTGAGAACATTGATCTCCCTTTTAGTATCTCATTTTCATATTTTAATGCATCTAATATAAGATTATCATCAATGATCACTTTTTTATATTTTTCAATGCTATGAAATTTACTTTTCATCTTTTCATTGTCTTTTACATATGCATCAAACTATTTTTGAACTTCCTTGAGTTTGTAAGATAATTTTTTCCTTTTATTACTCATGATTTCTAAACTTTTTATTAGTTTATCATATCAAATCACTATCACTATCATAGTTCTACGTTTCTTATCATCTTCTTTATCCTTAAAGCATATATAAGCTATCTCTTATTCATAGAGATTATTTTCAAAATTTACTTGTTTCATCCTGAGTTAAAGCTTTAAGTGGTTTTTTTCATGTTTTTACTCTTCTTCTCCTTTTCATTATTATTTTTTTCATACTTGTCATCATCTTTTACTGAAGGACATTGTAACTTCATATGACCAAATCTTATACATTAAAAAAATTAAAGGATTTATATTTTGAATCACCTTTACCTTCCTTAAAGTTCTTTATTTTAGAGGAATTTGTTCTCTTTAAAAATTTCTTAAATTTCCTAGTGATAAAGGTAAGGTATCATCATCACTTCTTCTTGTACATGCCTCTTCTTTACTTGATTCCTCCCTTATAAGCTTGAATGTTAATTCCTTTTTCTTTAAAATTGTTATTTCTTGTTGTTTCTCTTGAAATCTTATATCATATGTGAGAAGGGATCCGATGAGCTGCTCTAATGGTAGTGTTCTTAGAACCTTAGCTTCTTGTATAGTTAGTACTTTAGCTTCTCACATCGTAAGTGACCTGAGCAACTTTCTTACCATTTAATATTGGTATAAGACTTTCTGAGACCCTTGAGAGCATTACTAATATCGATAAATCTCGTATAAATTCTTTAGAAACTTTTATTTTTTTCATTTAAAACAATTCATATTGGTGGGTTAACATGCTCCCTTTCCTCTTCTTAACTTGATTTATGCCCTCATATTTAATTTCTAATGTATGTAAAATTTTAGAAGAAATTTCACATAAAGAGAATTTTTTGAATTCACTTCTTTCAAATTCATAAAATAAGATATGTCTGGCCTAACAATTCAAGGAAATTAATCTCTTATCTTGATGTTCATATTCTTCCTTTATTTTGGAGATTTGTTTATTATTTATGATTTTCATATGTATGAAGGAGCCATTTGAAACTATTTCTCATTAGTCTACACTTTCAATCATTAAAAAAAAATCATGCTTATGTTTAATAAAGAAAATCATTTCCATCAAATAAGGGGGCTTTAATAATGTTTTGTTCCTTTTGGTTGAATGATGATAATGATGGTCATAAATATGCTATTAAAATATTTGCTATAGGAATTGGGTGTTCATAAATTTTATTTAAAATGTTACTAACTTAGTTTGTTAATGAACACAATGTATACAATATAAAATTTTGAAATAAAATAACAAATTTTAATAACACACATAAGCAATAATGTAAAAAGAGTAAGAGAGGATAAATGCAAACTGTTTATAGTAGTTTAGCAAACAACTCTTACATACATTTACTACCAAAACACTTTTTAAAATTTCACTATAACTTACCTTTATACCATCTTGTCTTAGAAAAGCAGAACTTATTTACAATATTCCTCTAAGTTAAAGATGAACTTTAATTTATTTTAGATTATTCTCAAGTACAACAAATAAGAACCCTAATAGGAGCTTTCAAATCAACATAGCTCCCTTTATCACTTTGATAATATCAAAAGCTCACCCATACAAATATGAGATAAAAATGCTCAAATACTTGATAAACTCTTAGAAATGTGTGTAAAATAAACCTAAATCCTTTTTGATAAAATAAACAATTAGAAAACTTATACTTATAAGGTTTTCGGACTCCTACTAATTGTTAGAAACAAAATAGTTGTTATAGTGGCTATTTGCAAAGCAATGGTCGACTAGTATTTCGTATCAGTTGGCTAGTGTGCATCAAATACACAAAATCACTAGTCATTGAGACATTAGTTAACCACTAGGACATATTGGTCAACTAATGTGTCCTGTAGAGGGATATTAATCAACTATAAACCTACATTAGTAAACTAATGTATCAAGAAAAATCATATTATAAGTTTAACCTATATTAATTGATCATTATGTTATATTAGTCAACCTATATGCATTTAATGTACAAAATTTGCTGGCTATTGTAAATTGGTTGATCACTCAATCATATTTGTTGACCAATGTGTTAACAAACTCACTTATTTTGGTTGACATTAACCTATGTTGGTCAACCAATCCCTCATAAAACATGATTTTAACAACTCCAAGTGTTCAAACTTGATTTATTTCTTAAATTATAATTATAACAACTTCTAACATATCCCCTAAAGAGTGATTGAAAGAGCAAGAGCCTTTTCTTTTAAAATCAAATGCTTCATTACCTTTTGATGAATGAAAAAACTCATTTAATAAAGTGATATAAAATATTTATGCGTGGTGAGCCTTTGAGATCATCAAAGCAACTAAATAAGATTATAATTAGTATTACAAAAAATACAATGATTTTGATATGCCTTGATCTTCTTTTGTTCTTGACTTGATCTTCTTTTGCTCTTGACTTAATCTTATCATTAAAGGTTGCAAACTTTAACTCCTCTTTATCAATTTCATAAACTATCTTTTTGATTTTATAAATATATTTGATTCTTATATTGCTTCTTATCAAATTAGTCAACTCATTAGTAGTAATTCTATTTTGTTGTCATTGAAATATCAATTAAAACCTTTCTTGGTTCAATATTTTAGTTAATGAAGAGCCCATAAAATATCAATTAAAACATTATGTAGACTATTGAGAAGTTTATAAGAATATTTCTCTAGCCAAATGACTCAACTGGAATTGCTTTATCTAACGTAAAGTAGAGAGAGTTTTGACAACACATGTCAAGTGTACTGAAAAATTTATCTAACTCTGCACACTAAAAACTTATAGAAGTGATGAGTCGAGATCATATCCATAGGGAATGTTTGGTTAATTCTCGTAATAAAAATAATTGATGCAAAAGAAATAAAAAGGGACTTTGGGGTTTTTATATAATCGAGAAAATAAAGTAAAATTAAACTAGTGACTCAAGCATCGATTTCACCTTCAAATTGATATTATCCATCCATGCTTTCCATTAATCTCTAAGAAGAATAGCTATTGTTGCCTCTTTCCATCTTGCAAACCAAAGAGAAAATGATGAAGAGTAGTTGTTATCCACTACTATCTTTATTGTTCACGTTATTCCTCCTTGAAAACCAAAGAGAAAATGATGATGAATGGCTTCTCCATAGCTGTCTCCTCATTCCATCTTTAAAACACTAGAAAAATTGATGACGAATGATGTCTTGGAAGTCTCTCTACTACTGTTTTGTTATTCACCCCCATCCCCCTCACTTTGTCATCGCACACCTTTCCTTTCTATCTCTAAAAACTAGGCTACAATGGACAACTAGGTTAAATGGATAGCTAGCATAAAATGGGACAGTTGGGTTAAAAAGGTAGTATAAGGTGTCTCTTGGTAGGTTTTATAAGGCTTGTAATTCATATTTTAGCCTTGGTCTTATGATTGTAACATTTTAATTGTTACAGTTGTGGTCTCCATTTTTATGCTCTATTTTGTCTTTTCTTTTTCTTGCTCTATGAACACAATAGAGTATGAATATTGAGAAGATGACTCAATAAGTATATTTTTCGGTCACTTTAGCTCATTCACTTCTGAAATGTACTTGAAATCAAATATGAGCTAAAGTGAGTATCCTAAGTATTTTAAGGTATTAATCACTAAGTGTAAAGGATTAAATGTATCAACAATTATGCTCATATCAAGTTGTGCTTAACAAAGGAGGAGGGAGGCCTTGGAATTTTGCCTATTAAAGTTACAAACAATATGCCGATCAAAAGGATATAGAGGATACTTATAAACAAGCAAGCCCTTTTGGTTAGGTGGATCCATGCAAACTACCTGAGGACAGCTAACTTTTAATACATTAAGCATAAACACAATTTTGCTTATTCACCCCCCTCACTTTGCCATCACACACCTTTCTATCTTACAAACTAGGTTACAATGGACACCTAGCATGAAATGGGACAACTGGATTTAAATGGTAGAATGAGGTGTCTCTTGGTAGGTTAAAATAAGGCTTGTTATTCATGTTACAGCCTTGGTCTCATAGTTGTAACATTTTAATCGTTACAACCATGGTCTCCATTTTTATGCTCTATTTTGTCTTTTCTTCTTTTAATCTTTTTCTTCTTCTTGCCCCATAAAGACAATAGAGTATGAACATTGAGAAGATGGCCCATAAGTATGCTTTCGGGTCACTTGAGCTCCTTCACTTTCGAAATATACTTGAAATCAAATATGATCTAAACTAAGTATTATAAGCATTTTAAGGCATTAATCACTAAGTGTAATAGATTCATTGTATCAACAATTATGCCCATGTCAAGTTGTGCTTACAAAAGGAGGAGGGAGGCCTTGGAATTTTTCCTATTAAAGTTACAAACAATATGCTTATGATCAAAAGGATATGGAGGATACTTACAAACAAGCAAGCCCTTTTAGTTAGGTGGATCCATGCACACTACCTAAGGGCAGGGAACTTCTGATGCATTAAGCATAAACACAATTTTGCTTAGAGTATGTTTCGTATTCTTAAGCTTAAAGATGTAGTTAGGGTGGATTCCAATATAAAATTAGCAATAGGGCTTCCATATTGTTCTGACATAACAACTAGACTTGTTTTGGTCCTGTAAGTAGGATAACTAAACTATTCTCTCTAACAAGGTAAATTCTAGACCTGGAATCAATTAATAAAGCCCTAAAAAATTCATCAAAAATGTAGAGGTCATGCCTCAATCACCAATAGTCAATCATATCTTAAGTCTCACTTTAAATTAGACACTCATTAGGTAAATTCTCAGATGCCTCCTATAGAATGCTCTCGGGGGATCATGTTCCAATTGTTGAACAGCATAAACTAGTGTGGTTTAAATAAGCTTGAGCAAGAGCTTCCTTTATCTTTTGGCTAACATTTAAAGAAAAACTAAGTATCTTAAATAAATTGAAGAGCTTCTTGAACTTACCAAACGTTTGTGTTTTTTTTGCAATGAAGGATAGGAATTAGTGGAGCATCTTTTTCTTTAAATACAATCTAACATCGATTATCTGGGATAAAATTGAATCTTTATATAATATTATTTCTCCAACGTCAAGCTTGAAAGAATTGATATGTTGGTTATGCTTTATGCGAAATATTAATAAGGGAGATTTAAGTTGTATTGATAAAACTGACCAAATCTATAAAACAAGTAACTGGTTATTCATCAAACTCAACTCGGGTCTAAACAATCTACTACCCTAAACTTGTGCTTAACTACCATAGATTTAATATTCTAAAATGGTCCTTATGTACTACATCATTGCTCTAGTAATTTCACATTGTCCTTGGTATGTATGTTTACAAAATAAATTCAAGTTAGAGTGAAGCTTCCATGAGCTACGCCAAATTACCTCCCAAATCGATGACGGTAACTTAAAGCTACCTTGGATTCTCCTATCCAGAAGCAATTACTAAGAATGGAATCTTTTATAGTTTTGGTTTCACAAACCTAATTTATAGCCTCAAATAGAAGTTCTCTCTTCTGCATTCCAAGTTAGCAATTAAATTATAGCTCTTGCCGTTTTGCTTGCTTCAAAAATGTTAATTATAGCTCTTGACGTTAGGCTTTTGCTTTGTTTTGGCTTTAAAAATGTTTTATCATTAGGAGATAAGCATAGTTTTAAGTGCTTTATATACTTGATTCATTTACTCTTTTAATTTCTTAAAAAAATAATATGACAATTTGTAACTATTTTATAATGCTTTAATAAAAATGTTATATATAAATTTTTCATTTAATGATATAAATGTCATGTAACATCCTCCCAATTCTATAAAAGTATGCAAGTTGGAAAAACTTAAATAATAAAATCAAAAAGGAAAACAAATTATAGAATTCAGTGTTTTTAATATTTTATCCCATCGTTTTGTCGTTTTTTAGAAAAATAATATAGGTTTGTTTATAAGAATTAGGCTCGGGCTTGGGCCCAGAAAAATCGAGCCTAAGCCCAATTGCCATCTCTGCATATGAATAGCCACCAATTGGTGAGGGAAAAAACTACCAGTACTAGTATTCCCAAAACTCGTTGCATGGAAAGTCTCATACTTGCGAAACTCCTTTTATTTTTGTAACTCCAGCCCAGTACCTTTGCACGGGATGAGGACGGCCATACTCTTACGGGCAATAAGCACTTCTGCAGCTAAGAAGTGAGCATTCTTGCAAATTTCTCGAGCAGAATAAAGGATCCCAAAAGTAGGATTCCTGAACTGCCGGTTGATAATTCAGCATCCGACCAATGTTGGAGATAAAGATTGGAACCTGTTTCCTGTGAGTTAGTACCCCACATTTGCTAAACATGTCACCTTTATCCTTTACATGCTCTGCTTTCTCTGCCATCTTTCATATCTTCAAAATGACAGCTACTGTTCTCGGTAGAGTTATGTTTTTCGGTGATTCTCACCCTATTTACGGCCATGCTTTGAAGATGATGTTGAGCTCTCTAGAGGAAATTCATCTTTGCTCTTCCGCTTCTGCTTCGCGCCTAAAAATCCCCAAGCAACAGATTCCAATGCTTTAGAGGTTGGTGGTCTATTTCTCATGCTTCGTCTGCGTGAGTTCATGTTATGTTGCTTATCATCAACTTGACATTTTGAAGTATCCAGAGAATTAGCATCACCTGGCTCTCCTCTTCTTTGATCAGTCAATTTTTCTTTCATTTCCATTATCAAAGGTTCAGTTTCTATATCTTGCATGAAAGGTGTGTTCTGGTCAATTAACATACGGATTAGAGGTTTCTCCTGAGGATTTTCAACACTCGACGAGTTACAATTGGAAGAGCATTCTTCACCAACACTTTGACTTGCCCTGGATGAATACCTGTCGGTTGATAACTTCTCCTGAGTTGGATCCTCGTGAAAAGTATTGATTTCCATAACATCATATTTGCATAATGAGCATCCAGCCTTGTCATTCTTTAACTTGGAAATAATCAGGTTGTTGATTTTGCTGCCCTCTGAGTGGTTACAAGCATTTAATTTCTTTTGTGGGTTTATACCACGGGCTGTTCGAAATCTATCGCAAGGTTTGGTTCTACCTGTTGCACGTCCCTTGGTAACCTCGACTTGCTTCGAGCATTTCCATTTACGAACCTTCTGCTCATCAGAAGCTTGTAAAGCAACAACACTTCTTTTTGGGACATTACTTAAATCTTTCTTGTCTCTTTTATTCGCATTAATCCTCAAGAATCTTGACAGTTTGGACTGACTTTGATTACTATCAAAAGATGGAAGATCAGAATCGTCTGACACTCGCTCCACAGAGAAATCTCTGTCAATTCCTTCAGAAGTGGTACTGGAGGTGGAGATGTTTGAAGTTTCAACCGGCAAACTTCTCAATTCTCTCACCTTTGTTGTTTCCCCAGTGGCCATACTTGAATCAACAATGGTGAACTTCATAGAATCTGGGTTTCCGTTTGGAGTTTGTGGCTTCAGATAACAATGGCGCTGTTGATCAGGAACATCTCCTTGATCAAAATGTGCTTCACTACTACAATCATTCTCTTCTTTGCCCTCTGATCCACTATCAAGTTCAAGAAGTGCTGGATGTAGAGCAACTTTTTTTAATACATCACTCACAGAATCAAAATAGTGAGTTCCTTTCACAAGTTTCCTTCTTGAAAACTTAATGATACCAGGGATTAGAAATACCAAAGAATTTCCGGAAACACCAGTGTACCCAAGTTCATAAGGCTGCTCAGAGTGCCACCCTCTTGCCAGTAAACGAGGCCAGACAGCTTCCCAGAAGAGATCATTTGATCGAGCTTTACTCAACCGATAGCCTCCATTTAAGAAGTTGGTAATTTCCAAAGGTGTAAGTTTGGAGCATGCTTTCCCAATTGGTATTTCAGGGTGGCCCACTAAAACTTGACTAGATTTGGAAGGCTCCATGGCCGTGCCTTTAAGGTCCTTCTTCCCTTGGCCAGTTGCCACTGCCTCAATGAGAGCATCAACACCAACTTCAGCTTTTAAGGCAAATACATATTCTTCAAGTAACATTCTTCCTTCTCCAAATGCATTAGCAAGCTAAGCAACATGAAACTAATAGTCAAACAAGGTGCCAGCGTAACTTGGTGACTGAAATAAAATGAAGAGAATTTTTTTAAAACTGTAACAAAGAAGTTCTTAGATGAACAAGATAGTGCCACTGTAAGGACTAAGTAGAAAAGAAAAATCATCAAGACACAGAAACTTAATGACTGGAAGCTGTTATCTAAAATGTATTTGAGAGGCTGTGGCTAGATGCAAATGAAGAAACCTGAGTTCTAAAGAATCCGCTAAAGAAACATGTGGTAGTTAGTCAACAAAAAAATATTTGAAAAGAAGCGGTTGGAAAAATTTGCTGAAAGATAACTTGTTAATTGGATGATTTGAGAGTTTATCATTAATGTAAGTATTTTTAATTTATGCATGCAAATTGTGTCAAATGTAACAATTGCTCCATCACTTTACATATCTTACAGGTACGAAAATTAGCAAAAGTTCAAAATAGAATCCAGTAAAATATACCTCCAGCAAAGTCTTTTTGCGTTCCACTGACAAATTAAGAAGCAAAGAAGATGAGGGTTTTTGTTGTCTCAATCCTCTCAATATTCGTTTTCCTTGTATACATCTTCGATTTCTTACTTTTTGGCACTCTGACCATCTTTGATATCTGTCAGACATATAAAACTTTCCATAGTAAAATGAAAGCAAGTCACCAATAGTTTTGGTCTCAACAAAATTTTTCACTTGAACAAGATTTCTCCCAAAAATGTACAATCCAAGGAGAAAAGAAGCCTCCTCCACATCAGTCCACGTACCACCCAAGGAACCAGGAACCATGCAGTGGCCTGCACACTTCTGAAGCATTTCAAACTTGAATCCTTGCTGTAAATGTAGCTCTCTAGAATTTTCTATTTTAACCACACCATCAGTACAGCCCTGTCTGGCTGTGCTGCCTTCAGATTTTATGTACTTGTTTTCAACAGACCTATTGGTCGAAAAAGCAGGAAATTGTGCTGCGTGTTTGATATTATCAACTTCATCATTAATCCACATTAATGATATAGGTAATCCAACTAAAAACCCATAATTAGTATCGAACAAAGTTGCATTAGTTGGACTCTCCATCAGCAGGGTGTATGCAGATTTCGTCATCAATGGTGGAAGTTTAACCTGATACTGCTCTCCAATCCTAGGAGCGAAGTCAGAATCATGAGAAACATCAGATATACCAGGAGTTTCTTCTGGAAGTGGCTGCTCTTCGGATTCGTCATCAGTATATCTTTCAATATGATTCACTTCAACAAGATCCATCTGTAAAGGAAAATAAAAAATGATTCTTCAACATTGGACATAAATTAAACAGCATGAAGAAGATAAAATGGGTGTCAGGAACTTTTCTCAGGCTATCAAATCCCGTGAGACATTATGAAGCCGAAGTCAAACATCTCTAAATAAGAAAAAGGGAAGAGGAAAAAGTCAACATGTTTGAATTAAAACCAGTCTTTCTTTTTTTGTCCTAAAGGAATGGAGCAAAAGTGTTGAAACAAAATTTTGCAAAGAAAAAAGAATAAAAAAATTCTTCAAGTATAAGCATTAGAGAAACCATAATGAGATGTACTAAGTACATTTTCGTGAAAACAAAATTACTTTTCAATTACTTTGGTGCCAGGGTATCCGTGGATTAATATAACGAACATAGGATGTGCAATTTTAGCATGACTATCGAGATAGGAACCAGTGTATCGATAGCCTGGCTTCTCTAGCCTTCTTATCAAGCCCAGGACTGCATATACTTCAAAAGCCTCCAATGGTCGTTATGGAGTTTATCCACCAAGACATGCAAAGAGCTTTATACCACAGAACACTGCGCTAGTGGGGTTTTTTTTTTTTGTATGTGTGGGGTTTGTTTGCCTTTTCTTTCTCCTTTGTAATAAAAAAATTTAACTTTTCATTATTTTTAAATTAATTTATCCATGATAAAATGCCGAAAACATGTTTACCTCTTGAATCAAGAACACAATGTTTCAGAGAAGAACAACAACAAAGCGTATTTACTAGCTATAAATTTTTAAATAAAATAATTCTCAAAATTCAAAATTCTCCAAATAATCTTTTTTTTATTAATTTTGTAAGTATATTTGCTAACCATATCTCGTCTTACATGAAAAAAAAATCGAAAAGCTTTCCCCCGGGATATAATATATGCCTTTAATTACTGTGTTTTAAAGTCAAGATGAAATAACCTAAAATAAAAAAGAAATATAAAAATGGAGAACAATTATTTAATTTAAAAACAAACAAAAACTATGATTATTTAAGGAAAAAAAAATCCACGGTTAATAATCAGACACAAAGACAAATCAATAAAAACGGTTTATAGAATATTCAAACACCCAAACAAATAGAGAGAATTCCAGGTAGCTATCAAAATTCAAGTAACCAAGCAACCAACACCCTCCAGATCCATCCACCAACACGAACCAAGCAACAACACATCAAATATACTTCAGCTTTTCATCGAAATAAAGCGACTCTTCACCCACATTTGCCTCCAGAACCAATCCCGTATAACCCCATACTATATGAGTAATAATCACCAGCATTGAAAGTTTGGCATCATTCACATAATCCGAGAACTTAGTAGAAGGAAAATGAGAAACATAAGAAACCAAACAAGCAAAGAGAAAAAGAGGCAGAACAGACGGAGCTACTATTACTGTTGCTCATGCATAAAATTCCAAGACGATCTCAAAGAATTCAGCTCTTTCACACTGCCAAGAAACCATTAAGCCACAAACGAAAACCAGCATTAAATTGCAAATACACAAGTTAAGCAAGAAAAGGCAGAACACACAGCATAATATCGACATAACTGATTAAACAACCAAACACACACGAGAAAGAACAACAAAGAAACTAAAAGGGAAGGAATTTAATACACATACCTCCACTGATTAAACCAAAGAGAGAGGCAGAGAGAACAGGCCGTCAAAACGAAACCCAAGTTGAAAGAGCTAACTTGAGCAAATGGGAGTCCTTGGTTACGCACCGATTCACCCGTTATAAACTAAACAATAAACGTGACTATAACACACGCTCAAGAGAGACAAACACAAACACGTATTGCTCTCTCTCTCTCTCTCTCTCTCTCTCTACATATATATACATACAAGTCAACACTTCAAAGGAGATGTACACAGATAACTTTGTGAAAGGCTATAAAGACTCGATTTTTATGAAGAGCATTTAGAGAAGAGTGAGCACAGGGTCGTTTCTTCCTCGCTAGTCACTCAACGACTTGGCTTTTACAAGAAGAGAAGCAATAAGAACTAATAATTTATTGAGTGAGAAATAGAGGGGTGTCTGGTTTGGTCTGTTTGTAAGGACAGTTTTGACAATACCCACGCGCGACGGCGATTGGCGTGAAGTTCACAGTCCTATTAACTTTCACCTGGGCATGTAAGATTCCCCTACTACGACTGTGTGATTATCGAAGCCTTAGGTTAAGTTATTTCGTTAGATCCAATAGCACGTTGCCAAGTCAATCTCGAAACTTTTACTTTTAAGTTTTCCTTTTTTTAATTTTTAAATTTAATAAAAAATTTGAAAATTATAATCTTTTATTTTGGTTTGTTTAAGTTTTTAAAAATTATGAAAAATATAAGAAGTAGTTTTTGTTTTTGTTTCTAT
>JAOQMP010000209.1:22612827-22626086 GCA_027563575.1 Erythroxylum pedicellare | reverse complement strand
ATAATAATAATAATAATAATAATAATAATAATAATAATAATAATAATAATATACTACTAAAAATTAAATTAAAATAATAAAATAAATAGAAATTTTTTAATTAAATTAAATTTTAAAATATATAAAAATTAAAATAATAACATCAATAAATAATATTATTAATAATAAATCTTTAATTATCACATTTAAAGTTCCCATTGATATACTTTTTAAAGAGAGAAAATAATGTTAAAGGTTAGGTGTAACAACTTAATACCCATAGGAGGATATACGTATGCCACATAAAACAAACCTAAAACAAACTAAGACATTTCAACAATCCACAGAAAATAAGGCAAACATACATAACATTTCATGTCATTGAGTTATAAATAGGACACAATATACATATTGTATTTATCAAATGCATGCCTTAAAATCAAATCCCTCCTATTTTATAGTTTTTACGTCATTTACACAAACTACAAAACATATCTCATAATATTGAATACAACTCAAAGCTTAAACACAAAATCTCCCAAAACATAATACTTCCTTCTTTGACCACTGCGGTTATCCTAGCCTTAACACTTTTATCAAGACCTATAGGGAGGAAAAAACCATTTTCCTAAGTATATAGCTTAGTAGGAAATTAAATAAAGCAAGATACAAAAGGGATACTGCTTCTTACAGCCGTCTAACATTTACCTGCAAATGAATCATGACATATCACATAGCAATCTTTGATTATTCAAATCAGAGAGTAATCTGACTATCAATTTCATCAAAACAGAACAAATATCAAAATATATACAGAATTGCCTGCTAATCTTTTCAGAAGTGGGTAACGGAAACAGAACAGAAGATACCTATGATTGGTATCTCAGAGCCCCATGTAAGAGAAATAATGCATATGAAGTTAATCTCTTATGCTCAAATTGAAGGTGTTCATTCATGCTTGATCAAACTTAATATGCCTTATGAATATAAGTCTTTCCAATAATGCATCAATGAAAGCATTTAATAATTACACATTATAAGCATAAGTCTCATTTGATCCTAATAACCGGATTTGCTAAATTGTAGAGATATCCGAAAGATTTTTGGAGGAGATTTAGTAGAATTTGGGTAAGGAAAATTTTATGTTTGGACTAAAAATGGGAGTGATGCACGGTTGTATTCAATTTCCAGCTTTTCTCAGGACAAGTTTTTGGGTTAGTTCGGTATAGCCATTTTGACATAGAAAATGAGATTTTTAGGCAATATATTCTTCTAAAAAATTGTTTCTATATGTATTAAGTTTCTAATGACATAAAGTTAATGCAATTTGGTTCATTATTACTAGATTTATACCCAAAATATCACATACTATTCTCAAATAGGGATATAAACCTAAACTCAACTTCAAGCCAAATTTCAAAACCCTTAGAGATAGAACTAAAATTAGATTCCTTCACAAAAATTGTATAAATATGTATTTAGTTTAATCTTCAATTAAAATAATCCCATTTGGATATCAATAAGTCAAGATATAGCTAAAATACCGATGTCTATTCAGTGGAACCACTCCATCTAATGAGGTACACACTCCAATTAACTCACTTCAGTCATATTATGAAAAAGTAACACCAAAGACACATAAAACTGAACTAGAAACATCCCATTTTCGTCTAAGATACTTCCCTTAACAAAACCCCTCATGTTACACTCAGAAAACCTAGCAAGAAATAAAAGTTTCCATACCTTTGAAAGGATTGTTTCAAAACCCTTATTCTTTACTCTAATTGCTTGCCTTCTTTGGTCTTCTTGTCTTCTACACACAAAATACCCATTCACTACTCATTTCTAACAATCACATATGTGTAATAGAACCCTAGATAAATAGGAGATGAGAAAAGAGCCAAATTTTACACCAAAACATGCATTTAATATACCTTAACTTCAAAAGTGCAAAAGGATTTAACAAGATGGTGGATGGAGAGAGAGAAGCTCAATCTTCTGTAGGTTTTTTTCTTTTCCGACCCTCCCTTTCTTCATCTACATGTTTTTAGATGAAGGTACAGAAGGGTGACATGCCATTTGTCACATGGGCTAAGTGTTATGATGTGTGACATATGACAAATGGTTCCATCCTATTGGTTTCTACTTTTCACCTTTCGTTAATAACAAAAATGACCACACCTTTGTCTTATTCTATGAAATTGCATTCCATCTGAATACATTTAGCAATTTAGTCCATGATTAATGTATCTTTATGCATGTATAACAAAATTAACACAAATTACGGAAATACCCCTACAATTCCATTGATACCGATTATGTCTCAAAATAAAAACTCACTTTCCTAATCGTTAACACCAATTACATATACTTTGATGGACAATAAACATTCCTACTAGGGTATAATTTGGGGCCTCACATTAGGAAATTAGTAAAGTTATTCTTATTAATAAAGAGAGAATCAAGATGTCCATATTAATTCTTCCACATTCTCTGCAATTTTTTTATGTACAATCTATACCTTCTAATTTCCTTTATTTTTTATAAAAAAACTCCATAATGCCTTTTGATATTTACGTATAGCATCATTTAATGAAGTCAACCATTGAATTTCTAGAACATATTATTTTCTCCTATTTGAGTTACTAAAGCATACGAAATAAACTAATGTTTACATATACTCCAACATAAATTATCACATAATTTATGGTAATATAATTTCACACTTCCCCTACCACTATACGACTTGGATCAATCTCCTTTCTTATGCAATCATCTTTTTTACACTGTATTTTCATCAGTGAAATATTATGTATTACGACCTTTGACATTGCTTGTAGTGATATTAAAGGTTAATTAAATTCATCTACTTATGCAACAATTTCCACTATTACCCTCTTCTACCGCAATTTCCACAATTAGCACCTATAGCTTCCTCTTTTTGCATTTGTGGTCATGGAAAAAATTATCAAACTAAAAACAAAACCTCTTGCATTTGCTTTCATTAAAATGCTTACTATTAGTAACTCTTAACTAATTTTATTCTATTTGATTGAACATTACCCTTACCATTACCACTATTAATGGGTGTAGGTAATATATCAATTAAAGACTTAATAACTATTCCCAAAGATCTTTAAGGAGTGTACGGAAAAGATTGGAATTACTTAATGAAAATAAAGGGTTGCTTCTATACATGGAACAATAAATAGTCTACTAGCTAGCTTATTAGAAAGAAATTAGATAGGAATTTAAAGAATAAAGCATGGATGGATCAATTCCCTAAAAGAAAAGTAGTTTTTGACAGTCCTAAATTATATATCCATAAACTTGTCATCATTAAAAACTTATTCAGAAGAAGTAAAATATCCCCTGTTAGGTTCAACAATTTCCTAATAAATATGGAGGGATTTCGAGAAGCCATCTATAAAGGCTTGTTATATAAGATACAAGGAACTAAGGCCTATGTGTGTTTAGAAAAAAAAGCTCTCGTAAATCAAGTAGGAACGCTAACTCTTAATTCCAAAACAATTACAAGCACTAACCTTCTAGTGATATATAAAAAGTCCAAAATGCTACTAGTTCGAAAAGCCCTCCATCAACAACCCAAGTGACCTCATTCTAAATGGAAAAAGAGAAAAAAAAAGTAGTAAATGAATATACTAAAGCCATCTCATTCTATAATTCTATATTGTGGCAAAAAGCTCGGGTCTATTAGTTAAAAGAGAGTGATACGAACACCAAGTTCTTTCATAACTCTATAAAGGCAAGAAACAACACTAATAGAATCACCACTATCTAGAGCCTAGATGGAGCATCCCTAAATTCTTAAGAAGATTTTAAGGAGGCAACATACAATTTCTTCAAAAGTACTCAGGGTGCTGATGTTAATAGTAATTCATCAACTCAATTAATGTCCTCCTTCATTAACAGTCAATTCAAAGAGGAACATATTGAGTTTCTTAATAGGCTAGTCACAGGTCAAGGAGTTGAGAGGGTAGTCTTCCAATCAGATGCCTCCAAAGGCCCTAGAATTGATGGTTTCAATGGTCATTTCTTTCAAAAACATCCTAGCTTCTAATCAAGGATGTTGTCACAAATGGAAGACTATAATTCTTTTATAGAGGTAAGATGTTAAAGGAGTTGAATAAAACCTCCATAAGTTTAATTCTTAAAGTTTATAAACCATACTTCGTTTAGGGACTTTAGTTCTTTATAAAATAATACCCAAACTTTTGGTAATAAGGTTTAAAATGGTGTTAAGCCTTATGATTCATGAGAATTAAGGAGCATTTTTAGAAGGGAAATAAATAAGAGATAATGTGCCACTTGCACAGGAATTTTTTAAGGGCTATAGTTAAAGGAATTGTCCTAAGAAATATGCAATGTAATGGATTTTCATAAGGCTTTTGATTCAATTAGCTAAGATTTCTTACAACATCTATTTAATGCATTTAGTTTTTTTTTTAATTTTAGTAATTGTTTGCTCACTTACACAATCTCTACCTCTTACAATGTCCTCACCAATGGGGAACCTACTAAGCTTTTTAAGGGATCACATGGCATGAGACAAGTTAACCCTCTATTCTTTTACATATTCATTTTGTGTATCAATGCATTGACCAGGTTATTTAGATATAATAATACTTTGGATCATATATTTTAGTTTCACAGCAAATGCAAAAAATTAGGTTTGTTTAGATTATCCTTTGTTGATGACCTTACTTTATTTTCTATAGCCAATGAAAAATCAGTTTTCATATTAATTAATTCACTTCTTACATTCAAAGTGCTTTTAGGACTAGCTATCAATTACAACAAGATTCATTTGATCATATCATTTAGTGCCTCACATCTGGCATAATGGCTCTTAAGAATTTTTGTCTTAGGACAAAAGATCCTCCTTTAACATATCTCAAAGTCCCATTATCCTCTAATAGGATATTTTTAGAGAGTGCTTGGCTTTGGTGGAGAAAATTCCCAAGAGATTAGGTTACTGGTGTAATAAAGACCTATCTCATGTGGGTAGGATTCAATTAATTAAATCAATACTTAATTCCCTTCATATTTACTGTTCTACTCACTTTTTTTCTCAAAAGGATTGATTAAGTCTATTAAAAGACTAATAAGCAACTTTCTATAGGGAGTTAAGCAAATTTGGCAATACTAATGATAAGGTTAGTTAGAAATCAGTATGTAAGCTAATCAATGAGGGTGGTTTAGGGATCACTCTGATTAGCTTAGGTAACATAATCTTTGTGGGGAGAAGAATATGGAAATTATTAGAAGATAAAGACTTTACTTAGATTAGTTAGAGACACACCTACTTTCTAATAAATAAAAGCTTTTGGGAAATCAAGGGAAAGGCTTCCTTTTCATGATTTCTATTATAACTAATGAAATTTAGAGGAAATTTATCAAGAGCACGTAAATTCATAATGGAAAATGGAGAAAGGCTTCCCTATTCTATGGTGATTAGTGCAAGACAAGCCCTCTAGTCTAATCCCAACTACAATCAGTTACTAATAATAGAATAAGTAAAGACTTTAAAGTAAAGATATCGATAAGAAACTAATGGACTTATTTCTCAATTTCCCTCACCCATATTCTACCTGAATAATCCTAACCTTGACAATCTAGATACCTACATTTGGCACATACACTCCTAAGGAAAATTAACTAACTACACATACAGGAATTGGCTAAGAGACAAAGGAGAAATTCAGACATGAAGCAAGATTGTTTAGAATAAGAATCTAATTCCCAAAATCTTCTTTCTACTTTAGTTAGTAGTAAAAGAGATATTACCTATCATGGATAAGCTTGAAAACCTCAATTTTCCCAGATTATGTCCATTATGCAAAAACAAAGAAGAGTCTCATACACATATGCTCTTTAAATGTGAGTTTACCACAGGTATATAGCAAAATATTCAAGATTATATCACTTTTAAGCAATTTTCCCAAACTTATACAAATCATAAAATGGCTAAATGAAGATAGAACAATCCCCAAACTAGAATCGAAGTTCTATATGATAAGCCTCAAAGCATACATGTAAAAGATTTGGGTAGAAAGAAATACAAAGTGCTTTATAGGGAAGGAAAAAACCAGTACATGCTTATAAGAAGAAGCTGTCAACTAGATTAGAGAACAACTCTACTGTAATGATGAAATAAGGAGGAACACCACTGAAGTAGACAGATTTTGACATATTATTGGTAATAGCTATTAAAGTCCTGAGCCCCTAATATATCTTACTACACACAATCTGTGAGGAAGGAGGAACAGCACAACTAACACATGCAAAAACGATTCTTGTGGAGGAAAGTTATAGAGCCAATGAGACCACTACGTTACTTTTGATACTCAAGCATGCAACACATGTGAAGGACATCTATCCTTAAAGTGAGGATATTAGTGTTAATGGTTCAACTTGGGTCAAACTCCTAGTTAGCAACCTATCTCCTGGTGATTATAATATTTTTGCCTTGTAAACTAACAATTTCCCTTTTATTAATACACCATTTTAATTTCTAAAAAAGCTATTGTCAAAGATACTATATGAGAGCTTTTCTAATAATAGAATTCAACTCTAGTCACATTTATCATATTTGCAAGTTAACATTGAGAAATCAACTCTTGTGTCTTGGCCATGTCATATGCTCATTATAAATTTCCAAGGTTAACAATTTAAAGGGCAACTCAATCTCCTTTCTAAGTCTTAAAAAAAAAAGAATAAGTAAATATGATTTTGGTATTGTAAAACTATAAGAAGAAAATTACGCACTATAGTACTCCTTGATCTCCTTAAGTTCTCCAATAAGATCATATTGAATCCTTAAGTTATTATTCGAATACTAATGCATTGTCATGCCGTTTTTAACATATAATTAATGTTATAGAAAGGCATCCTTGAAGAGATACATCGATGGTATCCTCACTTTTAACTTAAGAAGAGTCCCATCTAATAACAAAACTTATTTTTTAAGATCCATTCCTTCTATCCAAACTCATCGTCACAACTTATATATATGTGTGTGTGTGTGTGTGTGTGTGTGAATATACAATTATAAAATAGTTAATATTATGGTAATCATTAAAGCTTATCAACTCCTAACAAAATGTTAGATAATTTATTGGTCGTTATAAGCAAGGTCAACAATCCATACAAATATTACATATGTAGTCCCTATAATAGTAATATTCTCAAATGACATCATTCATTTTATTAAACTATTTTCTAAAGGACAGAGAAATTTTGGAACTCATTTATGCAACAATATGTAACAATGGGCAATTTCTGCTGTGAACAAAAATTTTAGTTTCAATCATAAGAGCAAAATTTTCTTTTGATTCAACATAAAGAAATTACTCTCATTCATGAAAATGCATAATGTCAAGCAACGAATAAGGATGGTAACAAGCCGATTCTACCACTGACCAAGCCCAATTGGACCCTCTTTACAGTCCAGCCCAACCTAAGTATGTCAGTTTTAATAATGACTAATCATATCAAAACAATGTTGTTTCAAGTAATTAAACCAAAACGATGTAAAAACTTTGGATCATCAAAACTTTTGGGTTGATCAATTTGAGCCGGACAATGATTCTCATTCTTAATTACAAAAAAACCAACTGATTAAATGACCCAAACCTGACCCATCAAATTTGAGCTGGACCAAAATTATCGTTCCTAAAGATCTGCTGATTATATGACTGAATAACCTAACATGCTAATGTTTGGCAGCAGCCTTAGCCATTAAAACTCGATATCGTTTGCTCCGAACTATAGCAAAGCCCGAGAGGACTGTAAAAATTGGTCTTGCGATTATAAGCAAATATTGTCCAAAACATGGAAATCTTGTGAAAGGGAAGGACAAATTTTTGGTATTATTCAGAGTCAATATTACTATAGTATTCAAAGTTGCATCTTTACATGTTGCCGCCTGATCTGCTTGTTAACCTTTAACCCAATCCATCCAATAGCTGAAATAACTAATTTGAAGGGAGTAACAATTATTCCCTTTTCCTCCTCTAAGTGCTATCTAATCCTCATTAGAGGCTGCAAAAAATGGGGTGGCCAAAGTGAAGATTCCCAAAGAGAAAATTCTACACACAAAAAGATAGTTCCAAGATATCAAGTCCAAACAGATTCTAGCCAATCATGTGCAATCTCATAAGCTACAAATGTTACAGCTCCTGCTGGTGCAGCCTTTATCGTTGAAGGGACAATACCCTTATAAAGACCAGCCCAACCTTCAGCTCCTAAGATTCGTATAAAAGCATCAAACATATTTTTATAAGCTTGGGGCTCAACTCTTGCACCATATTTTGGATGCCTCTGTAGCCCTTCAATCTGCAAATTAAAACCAAGAAATTCAATATACATGCTAACCTATGGGCAAAGAGTTTTCGTACACCTAACCATGCTGCTCAGGAAATTGATAGATCCCTATGAAGGAAAAAAATTATGCATAAATATAAGCAGAAGAGTATCATTAGACAGCCCCGATGTTTTGGTCTTTTGAATCAGAAAATAATTATGGCTAACAGACGTTAAAATATGTAAATTTGCTGACTTCCTTGATTTGGATATATTTCTATGTATTAACTGCTAATAATATTTAAATATATATGGAAAAAAATTTTATTGTGACTGAGCAGAGAATCAAATAAGAGAAGCTATTTGCCAATGTCGCAATCTAAAACAGAACATAAACACTTTCTGACAAAATGTGATTATCACAAGAATGAATTCCGCAAGCTCAATATACAAAGGCAACTACTGATCAATGTTTGTCATAAAACATTATGTATGACAAACACTGATCAGTAGTTGAAGAAAAAGCAGCATTGCAACTGTTTCAACCATTGACGAATAAAAAGATTCTGTAAAGCAAAACCTCAAGGAGGCTGGAACCCAACCTGGAATCTTTTCTTAACCACATCAAGAGGATGACAGACAAGTTTGGCACATGTTCCAGCAGCAAAACCACATAAGAAATACTCAAAGCTTGAAAGTTCAGCATGCATTGAGCTTCCTTCAGATGACCTGTTACGATTCCATGCCTACAATCAATGCAGTAAAATGCATCAAATCCAAAATGCCTCCGCACATATGTGCAAAAAGCAGAATAAAATATCACTTAACTTTTAAAAGTATGTAAAAAACAAGTGGAGAATTCAACATGTTTTTCTTTGAAAGAGCAAATCATTTCATGGCAAGGAATTCTATTAGTATCTGTAAAGTGATTGCAAATTTGAAACTTGAAAATGTGCCAGGGAAAATGGTAATAAGTAATAAATCTAAAAGGAGTAAATGCGTCATCCATTTCCGTCTAATGTACTTCCAGATAGTTCATCCTATCAAACCAATGTTATCAGGTGAAGTATCAATTTGATTGCTTCCTTACTCCAAAAACCAAGTTTTCTAGGCAGACATCTTAAAAAGAAAGATATCCAAAATTCATACCAAGGTCCAACGCTTGAACATATCATAGGTACCAAACTGAAGGCCAGCATAAGGAACAATCTCAACTAATGTTGGTGACAATCCAGAATATATTCCCCTGATTCCACGAGTTCTGATAATATCAGCAAATGCAGACCTCATTGTTGGATAAACCTAATGCAGGCACTTTTTCGTCAAACAGTAATGTACCAAGGTACATGATATCTTCAAGCAGTAGCAGCTTGTTCCAAACTAAACACAAAACAATGTGAAGCTTGACTGAGGCAACTTTACCTACTCAGATTATAACAACCACTTCCCAATACATTTTATTTTGTCAGTTTACTTACCAAGACTAACACTTCAAAAACAAGCTTATGACTGGAGTATAAGAAAAAGAGACACTAGCAAGGCCTCTCAAGAATCATACAAATGCTAAAAGGGACACATATAGACTTCTATCTTGAGCTAGCAAGGCCTACAGTACCAAATAGCCTTACGGCAACATGCCATGCTAAAGACTGAGCAAGCATTCACAAAAGCTATCTTATGTTCAGAAGAATTTTATAATGGAAAAAGGGAAATAGTAAAATAAAAGAACCAAAGGTGTCCCTTTGAGATGCTCACTAGCCAATTTTAATGTTAACTGAACTGAAAAAAACATGATGCTAAACTGGACTAAAAGGGACTTTGCAAGTGGAAGATGATTATTCTAATTTGTATAGCCAGAAGTTAGTTATGCATGGTTCACTTCAGGTGCAATCTGGCACAAACATATCACTGTATAGACCATATGTTCATACAAGGTTTAAATAAGCAAGACCATTACACCATTGCATCCTTCCAAAGAACAAGAAATCCATGCTTTCAAGGAAAACAATAATTGAAATACTGTGATTGGAAAGTGATTATCAAAAATAAGAAACTAAGTGTCAAAGATTAAGTTAACTGCAAGGATATCAATAGCCAATTCATACTTAAAGCTCTTGATGTATTTACGATTCTTATGACTGAAATTTCATAAGAGGATATCAACAGCAAAAATTTGAGGCAGTATAGCATGGCATTCAAAATGCCCCTAACAAAAGGATGGCTTCAGATAACACATCCTCCAAAATAGTTTAATGTCATATAAAACTAGTTTAATGTCATAAACTTTAAAGCCAAAAGGTAAATAAAAAATAACTAAAAGTGACCACAACAGAGGCAGAGAAAGGTTTAGAGCAACGTTTTCAACAAATTGGGCTCGAATTGGGGTGATTTGTGGTTGGAACAGAAATAAGAGAGAATTTGAAGAAAAACCTGTATTTAAAATAACAAGGCATAAAGAGTGCCGTGTCTGTGCAGGAGCTAGTTATTTATACTATTTCAAATTCAACTCTTAACTGCACCAGGAAATACAACTCCTTGAAACCATAGCCGATCAACTATATAGTACTTATATAGGAAAAGTAACATAAGCAAGCTAATTAAAAATACTTAATAAGAGTAACTAAATTTATGGAATGCTCCTGCATCAGTAAGTAAAGGAATAAAGAAAACAAGTAAAATGAAAGGAAAAACAATCTGAGAATACATGGTGGAACACAGCCATATATGGTACCTTAGGTTCACCTTGTGAAGCTAATATTGTTCGCACAAGATCAAATGGGTATGATCCAAGTGTGGCCATACAGCCTGCCAATGATCCACTGAGATATGAAATATAATGATTCAACTTTGCATGATCCTCTGCAACACAACAAGTCGGTCATATAAGGAACTGATACAGTAGCAATCCACATACCTAAGAATAGAAAAGGTAAGATCACAAAATAAAATTTTAAAAAGCTCTCAATCTCCAATACCTTTCCTAGAAGAACCGGCAAGAAAAGTTTTCAATTTCTGTAGCACCACAAACTGAATGGAAGTGTAGGGCATAACCATGAGTAAAGCTGGGACATTACCGCGCCAGAAGCCCTACAGTTAACATCTATGGAATGTAAAAGACATAGTAGGGAGAAGATATCTGCAAACGAAGCTATAAAAATAATCTACCAGAAGAACTTGTTATATATAAGTATCTCAGAAGCATCACTGCAAGAAACTAGAGTTCATGAAATAATATTTCCTCACCCCTCCATACACACACACTTAATGCAAGTTAGTATGGTAACAATTGGAATCAGAAAAGAAAGATATAACTGAGAGGCATTGGATCAGAAATGGAGATATGCAGATTGTTTGTTGGAAAAAGCTGTCAGCATTTGCCTCCCTTCCCAGAAATTAAATTCAGAAGGAACAGGTTGTTTAGTATTCCCTCTAATGTGAAAGAATGCATAAACCAGCAATCAATTAAAAAACAAGGCTCTACTGTTCTGCAAATCAATAATACATGCATCAGATAATAACCGGAAGAGAGTTTATTATACCGGCAATCCTTCTTCTCTGAATATATCTTTTGTTGCTTGCAACATTCCAGTGTACTTGGATGGTCCATGCATGTTTCTATGAAGCAAAGCCCATGAAGATGTGGGTTCCAGTTGAACCTGTATCAAATATACATACCAATATGTTTTGTCAACTACAACTAGAAACAACAATTGAGATACAAAAGATCTAACTTAGTTAAAATGAAAGATCACATAAGTTTGTTATATAACTGCATCAAGGTGAACCTAACCTCATCCTCCGATCAGAATAATTAATTTCTAACCCTTAGTGCCTCGTCCATTTCTTAAGCACGCACTCTTAGATGATATATGCAAAAGTCAATACATTAACTAATGATCGTCACATAAATATAAAAACTTTCCCACTTTCTTTACCCAATTTTTATGTCGTCAAAATTCTATCATCCTTAATTCTACTCTTGCCTAATCATCGATGAACTGTAATTAAATTAAACTTATACAGAAACGACCAAATGCCGAAAGAAGCATACAAACACAGAAATCACGCACTTAGTACACGTGAAGTACATTTGAAAAGATACAAACTTATCGCTAGAACCAAATGGGGATACGCATGCTAATCATACAAGTTATAAGAAAAGAAGGCAGGACATAAAGTGAAAAACTATGTGGTATCTTTTAAAGCGTAGAAGGGGGCAACAACCTGGAATCTGATCTTAATAACATCAAGGGGAGAAGTAACGGTACGCGAAACGCCACCGGCAACTGCTCCAGCAGTTGCCTCAATCAGCGCCTGTTTAAGGTGGCTTGGTTCCTCCATGCCAATCAAACACCACCTCTCTTTCTCTCTCCCTCTGACCTACTTCACTCAAACAAACCCAACAAAATATCAAAATAATCCAATAACAACCAGATATTGAGAAAACAATAACAAAAGCTCCCAAAGTTTAGGGTTTTAGTTTTACAATAAGAATGTGAGGGAGTGGTACCTGGAAAAAAGAAAGGAGAGGGGTGAAGGTGAAGGAGAAGGAGAATCAAAGGTATTCTTGGAAATGGAAATCTTTACTACTCTCCTCTCTTCCGCCGCCGCTTACTTTCTCTTTCTTCTGATTTTTAGACAAATTTTACGAGAAAAGATATGCGTGAAGAAGAGGCGATGAACTGAGAGACAGGGGCGAAAAATCTAACTATTTATGGCCGCTTAGCTTCCCTTTATTTTCAGTTTTATTTTTAAACTTTAAATCGTTTAATTTTTAATATTAATATAGTTATTATTTAATTGTTAACATTAATATAGCTCCACATAGTTATTGTTAATATTAATAATATTAATGAATATTGGACAAAATTTAAAAATAAAATAATTTGTTAAATAAATTTATTTTAATCTCTCATATAATACTTATTAATAAATTATCAACAAAATTATTATAT
>JAOQMP010000209.1:22596363-22610217 GCA_027563575.1 Erythroxylum pedicellare | reverse complement strand
GACAACATCTTTTTTCTCTATCAAGCTATAACTTTAAATTTTCTTTATTCTTTTATCCATCATCACTTATCTTAACTACTTCAAATTTTCCATTTTTTACAAATTACACGTATGTTACAAACTGAAAAATAAACAACCCTATTATTAAGCTCTAATTTAAATATTTGTTTAACTACTATTCCATCTAATTTTGAATCTTTATGAATTTTGCAAGCACTAAAAAGAGTCATCTAAACAATTGAATTTGGTTTAATAGGCATTGATTTGGAGTTCGATGTGCGTAAGTTTTAATAAATATCCTCAGTAATTCACAAGCACACGATTCGTTAGTGTAGAACCTAAGGTGTCGATCCCATGATGAAGATAATCTAATCATATAATCTAAGGCCTGAACAATTCGTAGATTAAGTCAATAAATATCCTCAATAACTCGACTAAGTCATGTTTTTATTAAGCTGCTTGGTTGAAACATCATATTGCCTTTTGATGCGGAGGCACACATTTGTGATGCGTGTCGATCTGGTTACTCAGCTATATCACATTCTCAACTGGCTACTAGCTCTATTCATAACCGAAGGCTAGTGGAATAGTTATTTGTTTAAAATTAACAAACACTTTTTTTATTACCTACCTTGTTGCTTAAGCTACTCGTTTTCATAAAAAATACCAATAAAGCTACTTTTAATCTAAAGACCTAAAATTATGAATGAATGTGACAATTTAAAGGGTAACAAACTAATTCTAAATCCTAATTAACTTAAATATTTATCCAAAGAACCCAATTCACTAATTTTACTAGCTAATGACTCTTCACAACCTAATAGACTATATTCAAAATTTAAATAAATTTCAATCCATAGAAGCCATTGACACATTCACATAATTCACAAAATGTAACCTAACAAACTATCATACAATATGCAACATTCACACTCAAAACAAAACACATAACCCTCCCTACACTTGAACAATACATTGTCCTTAATGTGAGAAGGAGGCACACAACACGCATTGCAAGAACGAAACAAAAATTAAAGTAAAACAAAAATAAAATGAAGACTAAATTTAAAAATAAAAAGGGTTAAAAACAAAGCCTTATGGTGATGAAGGCGGGGATGGTGTCTAATAAGTGTAAAATGCATCGTGTTTTAGGGTATAGTTTGATATATGTTATCTGTTTATTTGATTTTTTAGTATATATTTTTGGTATAATTGTGTTAGTTTGTAAATTACTTGTGTTTAAGTGTTTTTGTGAGTTAATACAAGCATTTGAGCTTAATTATTATGTCTTTGAGATACATTGACGTGTTTGTTAGTATTTCAGGGTCAACAACAAAGAACAGAGAAGTTTCAGAGAGACTTAGAATGAAACAACAGCCTATAATCGTGGCCTATCTGCAACGATCGTGACAGAAGCATAAGACTTGACTGACTGCCACGATCGTGACAAAAAGCGTACAAATGGCCCATGATCGTGGCTTATAGGGCCACGATCATGGCCTGCATCGGGCAGACGCCCAATCACACAGAAAAGTTAAGATTTGAGGGATTTTTCGGACTTTTCTACCTTTAAAAAAACCTAGGGCTACCCAGAACACATTAAGTATATAAATAATGAGACAAAAGAGAGGAGAAGCTTCTTGCATCAGCCAACACCACGAAACCTAGAGAGAGTTCATTAAGAGATTGAGAAAGAAACGAAGGTAGAGAGATGTGGAGAAGAAGCCTACACGAAGTACTTCCTAGAATAGGAGGTTTCCCGTCGTTGCTGCTCCATCATCCATTCAAATCTATTTTCCAATTCATTTCCATTTTTATCTATATATAGAATTTAAATAGCTGTTGAGATGGGATTTATTAATGTTGAGGATTGTCTAAACTCACCTTCGGGTTGTTTTTATCTTTGATTCATGGCCATTACTCAGGAAAAGGAACTTGATCATACAAAGGAGAATGAAGATAAAGAAAAAGGATAAGTAATTGTGGAACTCCTTCCAAGTGAGCTCAAAATTGAGTTAATCAAGAAGTCTCAACCTAAATTACTATACCCTATTCTAGTGAAGCGGAAATCATTGTCAAGTAAGGTAACGAGGAATTCTGAGGAGGTTGAGAACATAACAGAACATCTACAAACGAGGCTCACATTAACGGAATCGATGAAGAAGAAGGTTAAGGAGTTTGAATCAGAAGATAACTCTAACATAGCACAGAAGAAAGAATATCCAGGAGATTTTTACATTCCTTGCAGTATAAATAGAGTCAACATAGACAGGACATTTGCAGATTTTGGAGCGAGTATCAATACGATACCCTACACCTTTAGTCAAAAGTTGGGGTTATGAGAGTTAGTCCATCAACCGAAGGGGATTATTAAAGATGTGCAAGTACAAGTTAATAATTTTACTTTTCCCATATACTTCTATATATTAGATATTGGACAAGATGTAGAAACCCCTATAGTTCTTGGAAGACCATTCTTAGCCATTACTCTCTCAATCATTGATATTAATAGGGAGGGGACTAACTCTGAGGATAGGTAAGCAACAAGTAACCTTTAAAATGTCAAACTAATGGCAAGAAACCCGAACCTTGAGGGCAATGGGAAGATATGCAGATTCTGGGAGTGCCTTCAGAAAGAAGTGATTGCGTAGAAGAAGGTGAAAGAAGGAGAGCCACAAGGAAGGTGGAATCAAGGGCATGCTAGCTCATGGGCAAATTGTTAGATTAATGACTGCACTGCTATTGCACCACTTATTTGAACCACCATGAGCAAAAGAAAAGTGCCAAGCTACCGAAGTTAAAAGAAGCGTTGCGTGGGAGGCAACCTATGTAATTTTAGTTTCCTCAAATTGTCTTCAGAAAGTTTGAATTCCATAGTTAGGTTATTTTGTTTTCAAATAAAACCAAAAGGCATTGGATGTCGACATGAATTCTATGGTTGATGAAGTAAGCAAAGAGAATTAAAAGAGCCACAAGGAGTTAAGATGGCGATTCAACTAGTGAGGAGTCCAAAGAGGAAGAAGATGTAGAAAAATCGAGCTAGAAGAAGGTACTGGACACAATCTCCACAGACACTAAGGTATTTACGGATAACTTGCGGAGAACTCTAGAAGGATGAAGGAGATGGCCCGAACCCAATGATGCCAAAGCCAGGACGTACGTTGTATTCATCGCTATTTCGAGGCTCGGGGCATTCAGCTGCCACCTCTAACTCTATCACCACCTTCATCACCATAAACCTTATTCTAAACCCTTTCTTTCTTTTTAAATTTAGTCTTTATTTTTATTTTTATTTCTTTATGTATGTTTGTTATCACCTTCTCACATTGAGGACAATGTGTTGTTCAAATATGGGGAGGGTTATGTGTTTATTTGAATGTGAATTTTGCTTATTATAGTTGTTAGATTGCATTCTGTGAATTGTGTGAATGTGTCAATTGCTTAGATGAATTGAAATTGATTTAATTCTGAACATGGTCTATTAGGTTGTAGAGAATTATTAACTGGCAGAATTAGTGAATTGGGGTTATTTAATTAAATATGCAACTTAATTAGGATTTAGTGTTTAAGTATAGCCCTCTAAATTGTCACATGCATTCATAATTTGAGACCTTTTAACCTAAGTAGCTTTGCTAGTATTTTTTTTATGAAAATGAGTAGCTAAAGCAACAAGGTAGGTTATAAAAAAAAGGTTTTTATTTTTAAAATAAATAACTATTTTTTTATCCTTCAAGTTATGAATAGAGCTAGTAGCTAGTTGAGAACGTGATATAGCTGAGTAACCAGATCGACACGCATCACAAATGTGTGCCTTCGTGCAAAGAGGCTATGATGACTTTCCAAGCAAGCAGCTTAATAAAAAAACATAATTTAGTTGAGTAACTAAATCGACAATCATTACCATTGTTTGCCTCTGCGTAAAAAGACTAAGTCCATGTTCATAAAATGTTAATAAAAAAAATTGTGTTTTTGAATAAAACCTACCGAACTTGTAATAGTTTGACTTTTCATGAAAATGTACTTAGGATTAGTTATAGAGTTGAACGACCAAAGAATTATTAATGAGTGTGTGCAATTGAGAAGAGTAAACAATATAACACTTGAGTTTGGATTAATGTGTATATTTAGTTTAGAGCCCTAAGATACGAATTTTGCATGTTATTGATTTGAAATGACTTAAATGATTGTGTTTTAAATTAAATTTATTTCATGAAGTTAAAGTCATTGTCTCATTACTACGTTATGTGCTATATGAAGTATTATGTGTTTATTGTTTTGTTTGCTAAAGGACAAGCAAATGTTTAAGTGTAAGGATGTTGATAATTGTGAAATGCATTGTGTCTTAGGGTATAATTTGATATGTCTTTATCTATTTATTCGATTGTTTAGTATGCATTTTTGGTAAAATTGTGTTAGTTTGTGAATTATTTGTGTTTAAGTGTTTTTATGGGTTAATACAAGCATTTGAGCTTAATTATTATGTCTTTGAGATACCTTGATGTGTTTGTTAGTGTTTCAGGTCAACAGAAAAGAACAGAGAAGTTTCAGAGAGACTTGGACAGAAACAACGACCCACAATTGTGGCTTATCTACCACGATCATGACAGAAAACGTGCAAGTGGCCCACAATCGTGGCCTGCTAGCCACAATTGTAATAGAAAGTGTACAAGTGGCCCACAATTGTGGCCTATGTCGAGCAAACACCCAGGCACACAGAAAAGTGTAATTTTGAGGGATTTTTCAGACCTTTCTACTTCGAAAAAAACCTAGGGCTACCCAAAACACATTAAGTATATAAATAATGAGACAAAAGAGAGGAGAAGCTTTTTGCACCAACCACCATCATGAAACCTTAGAGAGAGTTCATCGAGAGCTTGAGAAAGAGACGAAGGAAGAGAGACGTAGAGAAGAAGCCTACATGAAGTACTTCCCAGAACAGGGTTTATAATTTAGGGCTTTTGGTTATAACTCGAAAGAGAATAATTAACCATAGGATAGTCCAAGACCAATAATTCAACATTTCATAATTAATTAGAGTAGTGTTGAAGATAGGTAAAAAATTTCTCCTTTCTCTCAATTGGTAGTTCCTTCGGTTTATTCTTGGTGTGTGCATTGCAATTTGCTTATTTGTTAATATTTTGTGATTTATTCTTGAGATGAATTGATTGATTGAATTGCGTTATTGTTTTAGCTTAGTTACAGTTGAATTTATGTAATTGGTTTCAGCTTTAGAGTTTAGGATTAGATTAACACTCCTCGTGGGATCGACACCTTAGATACTACGTGAACGACTCATACGCTTGCAGAATATCAAGGTTAAAATATTAAAACTACACCTACCAGAAAACCTCGATCAAGTTTTTGGCATCATTATCGAGGAGGAGATTAGTTTAGTTCTATAGTTTAAGTCGTTTAGTTTAGGTTTTAATTTTTATTTTCATTCTCTTACTTAAACAAAATATGGAAAATCATAATGGCTTTGTGTGGGATAAACAATCCTCCTATAGTTTGGTCTGATAGTATAGAGTGGAGTGCTCACTTCAAACACACACATGAAGGAGATGGGTGGATAGTTTTCATAACTTTAGCTTATCTTGTAGCAAGTATCTGAACTGAAAGTAATAATAAAATTTTCAAGTCCTTTATGAATACTCCTCAGGAAACAAAGGATCACCATAAACAAGATTAGACTACACATCAATCTATACAAATGCAAGCACAATTTTGCAACAAGGTATTATTGAATTAGATCATATGCTAAGCGAGGTTTCTTGCTAACTACATTTATACCAAGACAAGAATTTGATAATTTATTACACAAGTAGTGTAAAAGCAACCACAGAAGTCTCACCTACAGACATTACTTGTAGTTCCATGATTTTGTAATAGTTGTTTTTATAGGGTGTATTATAGGGCTAAACTCTTTAGAACAGGTTGTTGGCAAAGTGAACCGTAAGTGTACATTACTCACTTCATTGAATGAATTACCGATTCTTCAAGAAAAGTGAAGAAAGAAAACCAGGATATTTTACAATAAATATTTTAAATAGAAAAAATTTGTGGAAATAAGATTAAAAAATGAAAAGATATAAAGGTAGGGTTTATCTAATTTTTATACCTTACTATAACTTAATATTTTAATTTATCACTTATTATTTTAAGTTATCATCAAGTCTAGAACTTGAACATTATAAATAGTCAAAAACAATAAGTACTCTCATTATTCCAAGTTCAGGACAAGATAAGAGATAAATCATTCTTTAATGTCTTTATCATCTAAATTTCATGCCTAAATATATTCTAATAATTATGAACTAGCATTGCATATCTAAAAGTTTTCGCTATACTTATGATATTAAAATTTCAAATACATTCAATAAACAAATATAAAATATAGTCTAAAGTTTAAAAATCTAACATTTGTTTCAAAATTATTACGCATTAAAATACATACTAAACTCAAGATTAGATTCACTAATGTGAATCAACATAATAAACTTTTATGAAAGCTAAATATAACTAGAGCTACTAACCTCTATCAAACTTGATAAACATTATAACTTACTAATCATTCTTACTTCAGATCTAAAAAACAAAGGAAAATGGGCTAAACAAAAAAAAAAGTATATAACACTTTAATATTGAAAAATGATAAGAAGTTCACATATTAATATAAATGCTAAATAATAACTATCACTAGTTATCATCTTTGAGTGTTCATTTTTCCTTTCATTATTTCTTCTTTTATGTTTTATATTTCCTTGAAACTAAACTTTTGAATTAATTAATTAATTAAACTTTTTTTTAGTTTACTTTTTATTTCAAGTTGAATATAAAAGCATATTTATACTTTCTTTTGAAGAGATCGTGCGAGTGAGGTAGGATTTCCCTTTATATAGCTCATATATATAGATAGAAAGAGATCCTACATAGCTAATTAAAAGCATCAATAACAATAGGAAAAAACTAATCATCAAATAAATAAATAACAAAAGAACATGCATGCAAAAAATTAAGGACAATCAAACAATAAAAAATGTAACAATTGATAATCAATTCTTATTAGTGAATACTCGACAAAGAACATAAAAATCATGAACAAACCCTAAAGAATGTACATAAACAAAGCATGTGTAATTCAATCCTCTTATTTCGATTAAACATAGAACATATAATTAGTATATATTTTATTTAAGTCTAATCATATTAGTTCTCCACCATTATTGGTTGATTTTTTAAATAATTTTTGAAAACTATTTTCAAGTTGTCATTTATCCTTGGCTCAAGATTTCCTCAACGTTAATTGAGACAAATATAATATTCTCCCTAATTACTTTAGGCAACGAATCATATATTGATCACTTAACTACCTCTATATAGTTTATGCTATATCCAATGGCTACCAAGTGAGTATCATTTAATAGGATATGTCATAAGTTGTATCAAAACATAACAATCTCTATATGAGATACTTTAAACATTTCAATTCAAAGGATCATTTGTACAATCATAACAATAAGAATTTTCATAGACAAATAAGTAATGTTCCTGATGAATTCTCATATTAAGTTAGTTCAATGAATTTGTTCGTTAATAAGCACTCATACCTTTGTTTAAGTATCTATAAGCTTGAGTCTATGAGGTCGACCACTTCTTTTTATAAGCAAGAAATATATCTTTTTGCTTTATTAATATCTAGTCTTAATATAGTAACAACTAGGAATAATTTACAGATAGTATGTAAATATATAAATCTCATAAATATGATCTTATCATAATTTCATTTATAATATATGTTTATCTAATAGACTTTATCTTGTATATTTCTTTAATTAATCATGTCATAAAATCTATAACGAACTAATTATTTATAGGGCATAAACTAACATTGCCCCACTTATACTAAGTTAGTTGCATAAGTATCTTATACTGAATCACTGTATGGTGATTATACTACTCCTATAATAGTGGTGTAGTGAGAGAATTCTACATGGTTCTTTTAGTGAGTACTTACTTAAATCTTACAAATTACATCTTAATTATATCATAACTAAGAGAAATTGATTAAATACTTACTTGGATATCTGATGAGATCTTAACTCCTTTCATATGCCTGATGATTCTAATGTTCTATAATACATCATTATTTCAATAATGTAAGGAATTATGTCAATTTCATTAAGGAACTTATTAATCCAAATAAACAATTTTATTATATAAAAACATATTATTTCTTAATAGCAATTTATGCTATATTAGAATCTTTCCACCTTAAAAATATTATTTAACTATGACTAATTTTTATTCATGTCAAACCAAAGTTGAAATCCAAATGACCTTGAACTCAAATATCCACTTATATATAGAATAATTGATATCTTTTGAGTATTAGACATCTTAAATACTTAACATTTTTAGTGCGTTATTTATATGATTA
Source organism: Erythroxylum pedicellare (assembly GCA_027563575.1). NCBI lineage: Eukaryota > Viridiplantae > Streptophyta > Magnoliopsida > Malpighiales > Erythroxylaceae > Erythroxylum > Erythroxylum pedicellare. The sequence continues at coordinate 22,601,780 of JAOQMP010000209.1, read as the reverse complement.
GATTAGAATAGATAACCAACTTGTGTATCTATTTCTATAGACTCTTATTCCCAAAAATTAAGTTGTTACCTTTTTTATATCTAATGTAAAGTTTCTCTTAGACCATTATATCTTTAATAACTGAAAATATGAATTGTTGTTTCCTATAAAAAAGTATGTCTCTTTAACCTTCACACTGAAGAGGAAAAATATACTCTCTTTAACCTTCTTGTAAACACAATAAATCCATAATCATCTCTAAAGCTAACTATTTGAATTTATTATGAAATTTAATCTTTCAACATCTCGTAAACTTTTAACTATACGTTAAATGTATGAGTAAAGGAACTAGTTCCATTTGGATGTACTATCATGAGATTTTAACTTTTTTAAACTTCATTTTACTCTTATTATTTATCTTAATAACCATTCTCTTATAATTATGCATTAAAAATAGTTTATTCAATGGGGTTTATAATATGATATCTAACCTTTTGAATATATTTAACTTTCTATTATCCAATTTTGGTCTAAAATTATTGAATAATATATGCTTTAACTAAGCATTACATTCCAAAATCTATATCTAGTATGGAATCTTGCTGATTGATTTAATTGGAACTATCGAAATCAAGTTATTGTACTAAATATAGATATAAAAGAAATAAATGCATTATACATTATCTCATTTTGTGTTTTTCCTCCTTACACAAATCCATACTATGGTTGAATTTAGTTGTAGAGTTACTTACTAGAAAATGTCATTCCCTATACATAACTAAGAAAATTTAGAACTGACTATATTGATCTCATTGAAGTTATTTGACATTCTCGATGATTAATTCCTAATTAAATTTAAATAATTTGAATTTTTCAAAATTTTAAATCAAAATTTTATTTAATATGCAAAACTCTATCATATAAAGTTGTTAATAAATTTAATGAGATACAAATATTTATCCTTTTATGAATTATTGTTACACCTGATGCATCACATATATAATATTTAACAAATCAATATCATAATCATCTTTTCACTAAAAGTTGATTTGGTCATCCTTCAATATAACAAGTTTCATAGGTTCCATACAACTTACAATTAAAAGATACGTATCATTATGTTGATTTTAACCAATATAGCTTAAAAAGATAATGTTGGTCATCTAACTTCGTATCTTTGCAACTTCATAATTAAGATATATTTACATATATATCTATATATAACAATCTTTGATTATTGTTATGTTGCTTTTAACCAATATAACATAAAAGGATAGTTTTGATTATCTAACTTTATATCTTTGCAACTTATTTAAGTATAAGTCACTTATGAGTTAACACATACAAATTATTTATATTAATTTCACTCAATAATATATTTCTTATTAAGCCTTAGGCATTATGATAATGTTGAAATTCATACTCAATATCATACACTCATAAATTAAAAATATATATGTCCTCTACCATATATAGTATTAGCAAAAAAATTCATGCAATCATCCTTTTTTAATGATAATTGTTATCACATCTAAATAAACACCTCCAATTTTAGTCCATATTTATGCTTTTAATAGGTTAAATTGTGTGGAATAATTCCTTCAGGGTACTGCATCTTTTACCTTTACTCGACATAACTATTTGTGATATGATATTAGTGTATTGACTTTCATCTTATATGTTGTTTAAATTTTATGAGCCATTAGTAAATCCTAAAATGTTACTAAAATTTGTCATTTATATAATATTAGCATATCTCTTAACTTGTAAAACATATACCCTAAAAGTATTATAGTATGTCTAAAATGTATTAAGAAGTGACTATAATGAATTAAGTAAATCTAATTATAGTAAGAGATATAATGGTACTTAATGTAAAAGACAAAGGTAAATGGATAATTTGTTCACTTCGACATGGACATACATACTTAGACATGAAATATGTATGGAAATTTTTTATATATTTACATGGATTTATGAATGTGATGTGAGGGGGATTGATAAAAGAAGTATTTTATAAGTAAATAGGATGTTTTTGGTTAAATTGGACGTATTTTTGTGTTGCTCTTGCATGATAAGACCGAAGTTAGTTGACTTGGGATGTGTACCTCGTTGAATGGATAGGTTCCATTGAACAAATTTCTATAATTTGGCCATATCTTGGCCTGTAGACCTCCAAATTGGATAATTTCAATTGAAAATTAAACTAGAGACATAGATATGAATTTTTCACGAAGGAACCAAAATTTGATTTTGCCTCTAAAAGTTTTGAATTCTATTTGAAGTTGAGTTATGGATGTTATCTCTGTTTTCGAACAACCTGTAGTGTTTTGGGTATAACTCCCGATATGATTAACCAAATTGCATGAAATTTATGCCATTAGAAACTTAAGACATAGGGGAATGAAATAAATCGATAAGATTATAGTTAATATGGGAATTAAAGGCAAAAGGAGGGCTAGTATGCAATTTTCCTAAAGTCAACTCATGGACCAATAAGATTAAAACATGTGTGTCCAATATAATTGTAACACATGGTCCAATAGAATTGTGACACATGGTCCAATATAATTTTAACACATGCCATAATAGAATTGTAATAGTGGTCTAATGGGATTGTAACACATAATCCAATAAGATTGTGACATATGATCTAATGGGATTAAAACATTTGTCTAAGACTAAAAAATTCATGAAAAGGCATATGGAGAGGGTAGATAGATGAAACTTTGATGGCTTAACTTCATATTTTTCTCCTCTCCATTTCACGTTCTTCATCTCATAATTTTTCACTTGGTGATTCAAGCAAAGCCAAAGAGGAAGGGAAAGAAAAGCATTAGAAGAACTACTTTGCCAATTTTAAGGTTTGGGACTTCGCATAGTTAATTTCTATATTTGTGTACATTTGAATGTGTAAAAATATTCATTTAGATGTGGAATGGTTTCTGGGATGATACTTTGGTTTTATTTTGGTGTATCTTGTATAGAATTGGTTGAATATGACAAGAGATTATCATGTAGTGGAATTTTGTCTAGGGTTTATTTGAGTCAGTAACATTATTTAAGTCAAAACTCAGCCTAAAAACCTCCAAAGTGTGTGATTTTAGTTGCATATGAAAAAGAAATATAGCTAAATACCTTTAGAAGGGACTCTGACTTAATTCTGGCTTTATGAGTTAGGAAATTGAGATCGAAAATAGTGACCTAATGTTATCCATATTTTGGAGCAGCTTGTGACATTTGGTCTATACCTCATGAGTTAAATGTCCAAATGACTTGATTATTAGTGATATAGAACCGAGAGACACAGAGGGACAAATGTCTAGAAGACCTAGAAACCTTGTTTTGAAGTTTTCTATATGAATATTAAAGAACAAGTAGTGGTATGAATAGAAAAGTTTTTGTCACGATTGTGGCAATGGTTTTGTTTCCTATTTTTACTGCATCATATCCGAATCTTTATGAATGTGTATGAAAAATTTCAAACACCTTGAAATAAATAAAATAAGATTTACCAAATATGAATTGGGAGACTAGACATTGGAATATAAGATTGAGAATAATTCATTCCAAAGAAAAATTTACATGTACATAAATGATTTTTAAGCATATTCATTACTCATATGTGTATAGTATGATTATACAAGTGTGATTTTGATACCCTTCTAATGGTGATAAGCCATTAATTGTATGTATGGACGTAAATATAGATTTTTTAACTTGAAATGTATTTCATATGATTTGTCAAACTTGCAAATATTTAAAAGAAATGTTATAGTGCCTGCTCTATTGTCTTAGTTGTGGACAGATAGACACGCCTATAGGGTTATAGTGCAACTGCTACAGTTTGACACCACTAGTGTCCAAAGTTCAATACCTTCATGTATCCACAGTTTGATTCTTTCGTGTATCCACAGTTGAATATCTTTGGATATCCATAACATCCGTTATCTACACCCGCATAAAATGTGTAGGCTTAACATAAAAAGGAAATTTAATGGTCATAAATAAGAAACACATCATGAAAACATGAATAATTGGTATTGATGAGCATTTGTATTGATTGTAATGATGAATTGTAATGATAATTTGTATCAATGAACATTGAGTATCAATGTTTGGCTTATAAATGTGAATTCACGGTATATGAATAACATATTGAAGCACATTTACATTATATACTTTGCTTAAGTATGCCATCATTGTTTAAATGAGCACTGAATATCAATGTTTGGTTCATGAATGTGAATTTATGGCATATAAGTTGTAATATCTCTGAATGTGTGTGCTTGGCAGACAACTGCTGTGAGTGGTCATCTAAAGTAAGTGTGTTCCCCACTAAGCTTTCAAGTTTAGACGGGTGTTAAACTATATAGGTCCAAGTCATAGGAGTGAGGTATAAGGAATAACTGTAGGGACCAAGGCCAACAGATATAAGAAAAGGTACTTTTGGAATGTGTTTTTAGTTACAGATGATTGCACATGTAATAGTTAAAGGAAATTATATGTTTTCTTTTGGATTGTCATGTAAATGTAAAGATATTTTACTACTATTAGATAATAATGTTAAGCATTGGGCAGTTTTATAATGTGCATATGTATAGCATTGAACCGAAATGCATGTCGTAAATATATGTACAGGAAATGGTTGTAGGTCTCGTACAGGAGGTGTTACAATAATTAATAGCAAAATTGAATATGGACATATAACTTTCCTTCTTATCTTTGAGAATGCAAAACTAACTTATGTCTGAGAAATTTGATTGACTAAAACTTAGTATCAACTATACTAAACAAAGGTCATTTTCTACTCATAATAAAATATAGATATAAGAAAAAAAATAAGATGTATGTTATAATTCATGACATGCAATAAGATTATAGCTTTAATCATATTTTTTTATTACTTTCACCAATTTATTCGAAATAATAGCTTCACTACTACTCCGAAAAGATTATTTTAATTTCTCTAATAAGATATAATTTCATCAAATTTAGTTGATATGGAGTTACCTAATAAACTAACTAAATTTAAATTAGGTAGATACATCCTTATCAATCGCATCTCTTGCGACTCCTAGATCTATCAGGTTATAACTCTTATCAAAACATATCTCATATGTTATTCATAACTCTACCTTTAAATCTATATGATTATGAGTTACTCATCCAAATATATAAATTTAGTTCACTATGACTCATTAATTTAATATAAAATATATTATGGTTAGAAAGGTCTTAAGTTCCTCAACAAGCTTACAATATATAAAATTCTAGTTTTATACTTAAATAATGGAAGGTAGTAATCACGTTTTGAATGTGTACTTAATATTTAATGAATATTTAATTTTAATGGTCTCATCAAGCACACATTGCATGTAAAATTTCATACATTTAAATATACAATTTTATTCGCATCGACAATATATTAAACATAT
>JAOQMP010000209.1:22553913-22580302 GCA_027563575.1 Erythroxylum pedicellare | reverse complement strand
AATAATGAATCAAGATAAAATCTAATTAATTAAAATATAATTAAGATGTAATGAATTAAAATGTAATGTAATTAATTAAAATATAATTAATTAATTAGTTAATTATAATTTAATTAATTAAAATATTATTCATTAATTACTTAAAATATAACATCATTTGTATTATTAGAGAGAAATGTAAATTGTATTAAACTATGTTACTTGATTTTATTATAGCAACGGAATGGTGGATATTGTGATTTTGTCAATAAATTGCACAATATTTTAGATGATTAAACTATATTTTGAGGATATTATGTAACTAATGATATACTGATGTAAGAAAATGCTAGACTATTTTTTTCTTCAAGAGCTATTGGAAAGGAAAAACTGCAATATACTTGATTTTAAACATTCTATCATTATAATTAGGGTACATAAATTAAAAATATAATTAAAATTTGTTATAAGACAAAATTTTAACAAATTTTTATTTCTCAATATTTTTAACAAACTAACCACCATTAATGGTAATGGTAATCATTACTTCATCTTAACCAACCATCATAATTATAATGATGATACCCATTTTTATTTGTTACTATATTCGCTCTCATTTTTATTTTTATTGCTTTCTGTGTGAACCAAGCATCCCCTAAAGGACAAGATTAGATGGCAAAAAATAGAGAGAAAGGTATTGTTTTGGAGGAGTACTAAAATTGGCTCCTTTCTATGGAGAACTAGCAAATTAGACGTTTCATATATGAGAATCTCGTAGTAAATAGGCGAGTTTAGATAATCATACTACACTACTATATACTATTTGGAGTTGAAACTTGGGGTGGAAATTGTTCCTTTATTAACCAGTATTCATTAATTTGCTTTGTATCAGAGAAATACAAATAATCCTTCCATGATCATGCCAATCTATATAGCTACGAGGATAACATATCAAAAAGCAAGAAGAAATAACTAGCCAACATTAATTTGCACCAGTTTGAATGATCTTGAAAGGATATTTGACTTGAAAGGGAAATTGATAGGAATAACCTAAACACATTTTGTACATATGTCACTCTCTAATTTCTTAAGAGGTCCCTTTCAAAGGGATATAATCCTCTATCCCTATTTTTGTGTATCAATTCTGTTCCATTAGATTCACATAAATAGATGGTTTGGATCTAATGAGACAGAGTAGATATACAAAAATAGAGACAGAAATCACATAAATAAATAACTTGAATTTAATAGGATAGAATAAATACACACAAATCGAGACAGAAATCTATTTCGGGGCCTTTCAAAGATGCTCCAATATGGTGCTTGTTTCAATCAAGATTACCACTACTTTGGCACCTGAAATTGGAAAAGAAAATGGCCACGTGTCTGCAAGTTATATTTTATGAAAAGAATCTATACGACAAACTACTTAAACATGCGTTCTTAGAAAATCAATCATGTACTAGCAAACTAGTAGCTCGATTGGCAACAACAGCCTCCCCGATGCAGTTAAAAAAAAATCAACTTACGTTATTTATTCTTGGCTGATATTGAACCTACTACGATCTATATATGTTTGAGGCGAGATGAAAATTGAAATTGAAAAGGCAGCTAGGAATGCTTTTAAATTAGTTGGCCCGTAGGAATTATTTCTTAGGTTTACGGCACATATTTGTGCATGGAGTGCAAATTCATTCTCATATGAGGCGCCAAGGTCTCAAACCAAATCTTAGCATTGTTCATTGTGAACCAATATAGTTATTTGCTGCGTAATCTAGAGATAGAAGGGAAAGCATTGTTAATCTTTATAAATTCTATTGATATACCTAAAAATAATTTTTAAAAAGTATCAATAATAAACCAAATTAAGCTAATTATCAAAAATTTCAACTAAAATTAAATCGAATTATATGTTAGTTCAGTCAAATTAAATTTTATTGTGATTAAGTCCAATAATTATGTCAACTCAAATCAAATACTCAACTCAAGTTAAACATTACTGTATATGTTCTAATAGCCATGTAATTAATTTGTGGTTTAACCCCGACCGAGTCTACTTAACCCATTAGCATGACCTAATATGAAAATCAAAAGATGAATTGGAGCCGATTTGGGGTTGAGATAGTCAACAGTTTGGCACGTTTGGTTAGGACTATTGCCAAAGGGATACAAACCAAGAATTAAGATTATTCTCTCCCATACTAATTGGTCCACCCATCAGCCCTCCAATTCTTCTTCATCTCTCTTTTCCCACCGCATGAGCCTTCACAAATTTGTTAAAAGATATTAGACCTTTACCTTGAGCATCCTGCCTTTCCACTAATGGAAATACCAACTCCATAAGCAATTCAACCTCATCCGTTCGTCTATTTTTTAATCTTATAAAATATAAAAATGAAGCAAACACATCAATTACATGTATGTACACCATTGCAATTATCTAATTTCAATGACATTCATAAATTATTACCTTTCATAAATTCACTTATCAATATTTAAGACTAATCCAACATTGAATTAATAAATTTATTATGAACCTGCAGAAGGAATCAAACTCATCTGAACAACTTTGAAGTTTCTCTTCTTGATGTAATATGAATTGTCCTTCATACAACAAGATTTTGTTATATTACGCACAAACTTCCTATGTTCTGTGAATGTGATCACTTATATTTAGCAGACAGGAATATTGGGGGTGCTAATTAGTAAGAGGACAAAAAATAACTCTATGATAGATCCACACACTCACGTCAACTTTGTTCACAGTCTCTTTCCTTTAGCCTTCTGTAGAACAGTTCTCAGGCGTCCGTAATATAGTTTCTTTGAAGAACAAAAACAAAAGATTCCCCTGCATGCTAAAAGATTTTGAAAAGAAAACACACACCCTGGATTCTCTTCAATCCTGTTAATGCAATGCCCACGCTAGACTTATGCTACAATGTATTGGCCCCAAAAATCCATGACCCAGAAAAAAAAAAAAAGAAAAGAAAAGAAAAGAAAACCCAAATAAAGATTGCATATTTAGACCCTTTCTCTTCAAATGGGACCAACCTTAGCTAAACACTTACACCCCCAAGCATGCCCATAACATCCCAACCCCACTTCTCATTTGTATAAATAGACCTCATTATACTATTGCCAAGTCCATCTCCAAGCTTTTGCAAGTACATTACCTGCACACACATACATACCTCACTAACAACACAAAAGCCCCTTCCCTTCACTTCCTTATTAGCTACCCAACTAGCTAAAATACTAGTTGAGAATGTCTGGAGTTTGGGTCTTCAAGAACAACGGTGTGGTTCGGTTGGTGGAGAACCCAGGTGCAGAGTCGTTGGAAGGTGGCAGGTCGAGTGCTCTTCGTAAAGTTCTAGTTCACACACCTACCAACGAAGTAATTACCTCCTATTCTGATCTTGAACGCAAGCTATCTTCACTAGGATGGGAGAGATACTATGATGACCCTGACCTCCTTCAGTTTCACAAGAGGTCCACAGTTCACCTCATCTCTCTCCCCAGGGACTTTGGCAAGTTCAAGTCCATGCACATGTACGATATTGTTGTTAAAAACCGTAACATGTTTGAAGTTAGGGACATGCAATAATTCGTACAACATAAGTAACGACAGGCCTACAGCCACTGGTTGGTCTACGTTCTTCTCTTTCCGGAATGTCTTTAGTAATTTTCTACTTATATAGTCTTTCTAGTGATGCTTTGTGTCCTTATGTATCAAAGTTCATCTGATCTTATTCTAAACTATGGTGTTTTCTTAATCCGGGATGTGGTGTTTTGGTCTAAAGTGGTGTGCTTTTAGGTTAGGGAAAGGAAAAGATGGATGAATGTAGGTATGCTTGCTTTCGTTGAGCAGTTGGTGACGTTTGAGTACTGTCATCGTCTTGTGTAAAACGTTATAGCTTCGATATTGAAGAATGGAATTTGAGCTTTTGCGAGTGATATTCGTTATTCTTAATTGTTCTAAAAATCATTCTGTTCCAAGCACGCATATGACAGATCTAGTCTTCATGGCAATATTATTTTGACTGCTTAACTAGTTATGGTTGATGGATAAAAAGGGGGAAAGCAGCTCAAGGGTAATCAAACAAACACACCCTAAGGCCAAGATTGCTTTTTATGTTTAAGGGATTAAAAGTTTTTCAATTTTACATGTCACTTCACTTAAAGTTCATTAATGAGTACTAATTAAGTTGGATTTAAACTTGTAACAACAAATAAGTTCTGGCAACTATATAAGAAAAGTGTATTAAACAAGACTTGATTGCATACCAATAAGGTGCGTTAAAATTCTAATCAAAAGAATTTGGCAAGTCCTATTTGATCATTTGAAGATGGTTACTGATCATAGACTTTGACAAGAGAAAACCAGGTTTCTTTTTGCTTTTTACGTACGTTCATGTGATAAAGTTACAACTTACATGGTCATGTCAGACAAAAGTGAAGGTTACCCTGAATGGAAATCAGATTCTCTTATCTCACCCAGATGTGGAAATGGACAAAATTTACACAAATTTCCAAAAGGCCATGCGAAGAGGAGAGCCATTTTCGTCAGAAGGCAATGGAGTTTGCCAGGTGCACACACAATTTGCCAAGATCTCCCCTATGAAGCAAAAGCTCCAGCATGCTATTCCAATTCTTGGTCTGACTTCTTCTCATCAATATTGATAAACGAAGCTTAAAGCTTTCTTCTTTATGATCATAATATTGAATTTTGGTGCAATATTTACATTTTATGCCAAAAAAACTTTGTATTTGGAAAATGAGAGAAACTATGACAGTTGTTCATTTAATAGTGGTTCAACATCCTTCCTTTCAAACGATTGGAATTTGGATTCATGTGCCCCACAAGAATAAGATATAGAAACCTTTAATTTTTATCATTTTCAGTGAACGGAGAGAACTATTGAAGATATTACTAATTCCAGCTAAAAATTTTATTTGATAAGATAGTATCTATTGGCAACTTTTTTTTTTAAAAAAATTACCTTAATTCATGGGAGGTTATAGCTAATTGAAATATAAAATAGTAGTCAATTCGTACAATACGGCCAGAAACATGAACCTACGGAGGAGTGAACTAGTAATTAGCTCTTACGCAGACAATTGATTTTCATATGGCCTACCAAGAAGCAACGCAAAAGGCTTTCATCACCTAATTTATAACCCATCCTTCTATGGCCTCACCTTTTGGAGTCTTGCTGGTGCCCTTAAAATCTTTCCAAAAAAATTGGACCAGCAGCCGTATTCATTAATCCCAACTTCTTTGGCTAAAGCATGCATGACTCCAAACAACATGTGCTTGAAATTTTCTTAGTTGGAATCAAAAAAGGTCTGTCACTAGCTAGCGTGAACCTTGCATGCACTTACGGAAGGTGCTATCCCTATAAACTCGTATGGATAAGGCTCTTATCAACACGTGTTTGGGTGTGAAGAAACCAACTAGAAAAAGAAAACCCACCACCATCAAGTAGAATTTCACAATCACTCTTAAGTTGTTAGCTTCTTTGGTGAGAGTGCTAAGGCTACGAGCCCATTCCTTGGTCGAATGAGCTGAGGTGAACTTTACATTGTGTAGTCAGTTTTCTTTGCATGGATGATCTTCTTCTCAAAAGAGAAAAGAACAAGAAGTGAGAGGAAAGGAAGATGAAGTCTTGGCTTTGCAGGTACAATTTTATCCTATCCACTATATGATCGAATAAATCCATGAAAAGAGAAGCTAAAAAAGAGATCCTATCCACAAAGGATGGGGCAAGAGAGATCCTATTTTGTCTTCTCATGAGTTTGACGATTTTAATATGGGCAGAGCTTTGGCTTTGCCTTGCCAATAACATGTCATGCCATGCACCACCAACCATCCCTTTCTGAACTCTGGGATCAATCCCATTAATAAATCCGTATAGAACAATGAATCCCAAAAACCTAAAACAGTTGTGTTATCTTCAAAAATTCTTCGTTTCTGTCTGATTCCTTCATACTTTTGTATGTATTGTAAATTGAGAAAGAAGGTGTCGTGCCAGCCACTACATAAAATCAGTTTCATTATATATATTAGACGTCATTAAATTTTGTCAACCACTCTTTAGGAGCATTTCTGTGATATCAAGTAGATACTTACTTTTGTCAGAAAAACATTTTGACATAGTGATTAGTAGTTACTTGGAAGTTCAGGGCTTGAACCTTGAAACAAGTTATGAGCTTATGACGTGATAATTCCCTCACATATCGAATTTAATGTACTCTAAAAGGATTTCATTAAGTTAAATAGATTCAATATTTAAATTAAGTAATAACTTAAGTTCTGTGAAGAAAGACTTCTCAAAAGGATAGTTCGTTGTTTATAGTGATGATGATCAGTAGCGTTTTCATATCAAGTCCCTTTCTTCGGCTACTTTAACCTGTTATTTGTTTATTTTATTTATATATATATATGATACGCACGCCACCTAACGTCAAAAGAAACCCCAAACTGAATAATCATTTAATAGGAATTACATGCTCAATAATGTGACCTATGAGTTGGAGCTAATTTAATTATAAGGATGAATCGCAACTTGGCTCTTCAGTCCAAAGTATACACTTAATTCTTCTCCAGTTGCATTTTAGTTTCATTCGACTTTCTGACTATAAAGGACTATTTGTATCAAAAGGTTGACCATGAACTGAACTAACAATATAGTAAAAGAGGTTGCTTTGAATGGGGAAGCATGTCTTCATTTTTAGGTCAATAATTGTTAGAAACTTAAGACGTTAACAACTAGCTACTTATCTTGGTAGTCGTACATGTGAATTCTAGTTCTAAATGGTTGCAAGTTTTATGCAGCTAGACCTAATTGTCTAATAAATGAGAAGTGCTATATTGTGGAACCTGAAACTAGTTCGGAGAAATCACATTGTCCCGCTGTTAGGGCTCGCCGACTTCAGATCAAATTTGCTTTTGCGAATAAGTTAGTAACTCTCCACTTCATTTCAAGTTTGATCGGTCGGAGAGAAAAAGTAGGGCCAGTTCATCCTAAAAAATTGAGATTATACTTGGCCGGCCAAGGCTTTACTGTCCTTGATACGTTACGCGTTCCTATGTACCCTTCATTTATACAAGAATCGGAGGAATGGCACGCCTTGTTTCTTTTTGTAAGAGACCAATCAACAACGTCTGTAATTTAAGGACATTTGTCCTCCTGACTTAACAAGACAAGCTAGTAGATGCAACCCTCCCATATAGCATTTCACCATATTATAAGAAAAAGCGCCTTTTCCAAAGCTAAGACTCCAATATCTGCTCTGAATACGGCTTTAGGATAATTTTAAGACAGGATAACCTTCAGACAGCACCGCAATAGTGTTTCTGAAATTTCATTCTTATATGCAAACAGGAAAAAAAAACAAAAAACAAAAAATTCCTGTAATTTTTCAAATTAATATTACAACACATTATACAGCTACGTCATTCCAAGGATAGCCTGGAACTCCTGGGAAATGGTAGACAACCAATGAGTCTGATAAGATGAAAAGACAACTCTCCTGTTGGTAAAAGATAAATTGAAGAACCACTGATGTGTATGACTGCAATTGAGTACTTGCTACTTTGCACAATTAAATCCATGACAGATGGAAAGCCAGATTACTAGAACCAGAAGTAACAGGATTCCAAGAACAATCAACTTTATCTTCATGTTCTGGTACCACATTTTTTGTCTAATTTGAGTTCCTTGTTTCCTGTATGTTTGGGCCTGAAATTTGCAGCAAGGAACATAATCAAAAACTAATCAAAAGCTTGGTATGATGAAACAGAACTTATTAAAGATTTTATTCTGCTCATTTGCCAACCTGATCTCGCAAATTCTCAGCCTTGTCAGCAAGAGTTGTTATCGCCTCACCCCTTTCAATAGCCTGAGAGATGTAAAGAGTGAACGGGTATGCAATGTGTGCTTCTTTCTTAATTGATCACATACAAGAAACCACGCTTTAAACAGAAGAAAACAGAGAAAATATATATACATGTAGATATTGCATTTCAAAAGCTAAAACTGGATCAAGATCTACATTATGTATCATGTATATTGTCCAACAACCAGCCAGTAAACAGGCTTATTCATTTAAATCATAATTGATGAGCCATCATGTTTAGTCGGAAGTAGTCTGACAATCCCAGTTCACAAGCTTGAGGTCCATGATGGAGAATGATTTCAGTTTGCAAGCATCCATATTTATCAGATAAAGGAAAATAGCATGTTTGTGGCTTAACACCCAGTAAAAGTCATTTCTGGGCTTCATCAAAGTTTTTCCTTCTTGAATTCACCCACAATAGATGTTTATTTTACACCACTAATTGAGATATTTTACACTCCAAAGGGCATTCATGCAATATATATATATATAAAGCACACTATTTCCCTTAAGAAGGATAAGTCCACCTAATTTTAGAATTGTATCAGCATAACTTCCAGTATCACAAATACAACAAGCCTCAATCTGGAAGAAATAGAAAATGGCGACAGAGATTGGAGGGGGAGGAAGAGGAAAACATTCCTAGGAGAGCATCAATACAACACAGATATAAACGGGTTAGCAAAGAAACACAGAGATTGGGCACATGAAGCCGAAAATAGAATAAAAAAGCAGCAAGCGAAATAACCAAGATATCCTTCCAAAATAGCTGCTTTACCTTGTCAATATTCCCCAGCATTATACCTTTCACCTCTGAAACCTGAGCTTTTACTTTCAATAACTTTTCAATATCTTCAGCATGGTCAATAATATACTTCATGTGTTCTTTCATAATTGGCCTGAAACAATAGTCTCACTTTCTTACTTTCATGTGCAGAAATGAACATGTAACTAAGAACAACCCCTAAATATCCATAGCTTTTCATACTTGCACATACCCAAATTCCTTGTTGAGACTTTTGGCGACGGCTGTGTCTGCCTTACCACCCCCATATCTTTTTTTAAAGTCTGCCCTCATCCGCTCCAAAAATGCTATAGAGATCTGCTTGCCAAGAGTTTCTTTTGCTACAACACAGTAAGCTGCAAATTGCAAAATGCAACTTGTCAAGATATAGAGATTGAAAGTTTGCTTTTATTCAATTCGTAACCAGTTGCGTTACGTTCCAAAAGTTTTTGACGAATAACAACATCATCATGGGTTGCACCAGCAACTGTGAAGCTCATTGAAACAAGATTTCATCCAAGATTACGCTGTCTTTACTAGTAGAACAGCTTAGCGTACAACAAAAGTGAGAACAGAAGCAATATCCCAAATACATATTAATTGGGTAACAAGTTTCTGCTTCCCTGAAAATGAACTAGACTCACGTACATCGTCTAAGCCTAGAAGCACTAGAGCATTTAAGGAACTTTCCTTCCAAGAAAGAGTTAAAGTGGAACTTTGTCATTTTCAGCAGCACTGGCATGGAAATTCGAAAATTTCCCAGCTAGGAATGCAGCTGCTCTGGCGTCAGACAGAGTCATGTGAATTTAAGTTGGAAACTACATTTCCAAGAACTCGGGAGATAACTTTGTAAGACTTTTGTATCCAGGCTCGCTCGAGCAGTGACGTGCTGAAATGAAATGTCCTGACCATAGTCTCTTCTGATTTACTTGTGGAAGTCCTTGACAATTCCCTCCTGCCAATAACAACTAAGGGCTATACCTACTATAGTTTGATCAAATAAAAAATCCAAGATATCCAATAAAAGAAGACAATCTTAATCCAAGTTATTGCTGTTATTTTATCCTAAGATCCATGCAAAGGGCTCTGTTTTCTCTTCAGTAAACCCACAAAACAAACAACAACTATCTCAAAACACAAACTGCCCGTTAAAGTACAGAACTTTGTCGTATTAAATCAAACGCTCAACAACCAGCTTGAAACTAGATCAACCTACTTCCATTAACAACTAGACTTCCTTATCATTACTCGATACTTCAAATTAAGTAAGAGCAACACATAATAGTTACCGTAGCCATCTTCAACAAGGAAATTGAAGGTATGGTGGTCACAATTGTAGGTGAACTTGTCGTTGCTAGAAGGCAGTCTCTGAAGGCAATGAGTGGCGATCGCCGGAAAGTTGCCGGTGAACTCTGTGTACTCGGCCAACACCATGGTGCCCCGAGCCACGAAGCTGTAAATGAAGGATTCTTGAGTCATGTCCGGAGCACAAACGAGTTGGGTAGGGCACAAAATGGGATTTTCCAGATAGAGAGAGAGAGTAGGCTCTCCGGTCTCACTCTACCAGGCTCTGCGAAATTTCTAGGCCGTGTTTGGGTCTTTTCTCTTCTTTTGTTTGGAAAGAAGTATACAAGATACTTAAGATAAATGAAGAGTGCAGAGAGATTCATACATTACATCAACTGCTCTTACCATTAATCTATTTCTGCGAGAGAAGGAGTGTCTTGATTTCAATTTATTTTGTATATTTTGGTACATACCGTACTATATAATATGTTCAATATTGTTTTAGTAAGCAACTAGCTTTCCTTTAATGTTAAAGCTCCACAAGAAAAGAATTATGGATGTTGTGTCTATCAAGTTCAAGATATTCTAATTTGGTACAAAAATGTTACTGATTTTACAATTATTATACAAATATTTAAATCATAAAAAAATAGACCAACTAATCAGAAAGTACTAAGTAGTCCCTCCGCGTGCATGCGCGCCCTGTAACCAATAGAATATCCAGAAGAGGACCTTTGCCATGAGTTCTTCGATCAGATTTGAGATGCATAAGTTTGCTATTTTCTAATGCCAAACATTTAAAATAATTGTTGTTTCCTTGCTTTTAAACTAAGAAATGAATTGCGTATACTATTTGTAAATTAATTAATGGTTTTAACAAAATTTATATAAAAACAATTTAGTAACAAATATAATAATAAAATTGAGTAAAAAAGAAAGATAATCTTTGTAATCTCTGCCTAAAACTTCACTAGTTTCTTCCTTTAGAAGGAGAAGAGAAATCCCTCATACAAATTTTTTTCGCCACTTGTAAAGAACTTTTATAAACATTTTACTTTTATAACTACTAGAAACAGAGAAAGTATCTATTTTTTCTCTACTATTCCCTAACGCATATAGATATATTTATACAAGGATACTCACACTATTCTAGCCTAAGATTACGTATGTACATCCGGAAAATAAGAAACAGGTAGAGTCAATGGTATTTAAATATACAAATCAATCTAATATAATTTTATTTCCTAACACCCCTCCTTAAGTTGGTGCATGTATATCTGTCATGCCCAACTTGCTCACAGATTCTTCAAATACTCGTCTAGACACTCCTTTTGTTAAGACATCTGCAAGTTGTTGATCAGACCTTACGAATGGCAATTCAATAACCTTACCTTCCAACTGTTCTTTTATAAAGAATCCATCAATCTCTATGTGTTTGGTCCGATCATGTTGAACCGGGTTGAATGCAATCTCAATTGCTGATTTGTTATCACAGAAAAGCTTCATAGGAGTTTGCAACTCAAATCCGATGTCTTTCAATAACTTCTTGATCCAAAGTAATTCACATATACCCAAAGCCATACCTCTAAACTCAGCTTCAGCACTGGACCTTGAGACTACTGATTGCTTCTTACTACGCCAAGTTACCAAATTCCCGCCAACAAACATAAAGTAACCTGATGTGGACCTCCTGTCATCTACACATCCTGCCCAGTCTGCATCAGTGTGGCCCTCGACTCGGAGGTGACCATTATTTCTATATAAGACACCTTTTCCTGGACACCCTTTCAAATAACGAAGAATTCTCCTCACAGCAACCAAATGAGACTCACGCGGATCATGCATATATTGGCTTACAATATTTACAGCAAATGCTATATCAGGTCTAGTATGCGCCAAATAAATTAACTTACCAACAAGTCTTTGATAATACTCTTTGTCAACTTTTGTATCACCATCAGTACCTAAACATAATTTCAGATTTTGCTCGACTGGTGTATCAGCTGGACAGCAGTCAATCATTCCACTCTCAGCTAGTAGGTCCAACACATACTTCCTTTGGGACAAAAACATCCCATCCTTGGACCTTGCCACTTCAATTCCCAGAAAGTACTTCAAATTTCCTAAATGCTTCATCTCAAATTCATTTGCCAAGTACTTTTGTACTAGATCAATTTCTACTTCGTCATTTCCTGTCAAGATCATATCATTCACATATTATAAGAGCAGTAATAGAATTACCATTCCTTTTCAGAAACAATGTATGATCAGCGTTACTTTGACAATAGCCAAAATTCAGCATTGCCTTTGTGAATCTCCCAAACCATGCTCGAGGAGATTGCTTAAGGCCGTAAAGAGCTTTATTTAGCTTGCAAACTTTATTACTTCCTTCATACTTCGTCACACCTGGAGGCAATTCCATATAAACATCTTCTTCCAACTCACCATGTAGGAAAGCATTTTTTACATCAAATTGTAACAAGGGCCAATTCATGGTAGCAGCTAAGGACAAAAGGACTCTTACAGTATTCAATTTTGCAACTGGGGCAAACGTCTCCTGGTAGTCAATTCCATAGGATTGAGTATAGTCCTTGGCGACTAATCTTGCCTTAAACCGCTCCACAAAGCCGTCTGCATTGTATTTCACAACATATACCCATTTGCAACCTACGAGTTTTTTCCCTTATGGTAAATCACATAAGCTCCAGGTGCCATTCTTTTCTAATGCCTCCATCTCCTCCTCCATGGCTTCGGTCCATCTAGAGTCTTCCAATGCCTCCTACACATTCTTAGGAATAGAGACAGTGGAAAGTGTTGACACAAACAGTGCATAAGACGTTGACAACCTGTGAGTAGAGATGTAGTTTGCAATCGGGTATTTAGATTTGGAAGAAATTTCAGGTTCATATTGTATGGGTGGCTTGCCTCTATTAACACGAGGGGGTAAAGAATAACCAATATTAGGCTTGGGTTCAGGTTCAATTATTTCAACAGTTTCAATTTGAGAAGCAATAGGTTCAGAAATATTAGGAACAGAGTCAAAAACCTGATCTGGCGACAATGGTTGTGGTTGAGCATCAGGAGAGAGTATACTATCACGAGACTCAGCATCCGAACCCTCCTGATCAGTTAATTCATTTTGCAGCACTGATTGATTTATGAATTCAGTATTAGTATCTTCAACCACCCCTGCATTTCCACCTATTGAATTAACTAAACCTCGTCCCTCAGTAATATTGATTTCTAGTTCATCACTAGATTCAGGTCGAACAGAAACAGGGATCATAGGTTCAGGCATAGGTTCAGGCATACCATTACAGCAATTAGAATTATAAATAGAATTGAACAACATAACATCAACCTTTTCTTTTGATGCATCAACTTCACCAGACTCAGTCCCCTCCTGAAGTGGAGGCACAGTAGGCACATAAAACATAAGTTGTTCATTAAAAACACAATCCATTGAAATAAACATTTTCTTAGTCTCAGGATGGTATGCCTTATAACCTTTAGTCTGCACACCATAACCTAAAAACACGCACCTTAAAGCTCTTGCATCAAATTTATTCCTTAGATGTGAATGAACATGGACATAACATACACATCCGAAAACTTTTGGAGGTAAATGTACAACAGAAGGAAGTTCATGTTTCTCAGAAAGTTTTCTTAAAGGAGTTTCAAAATCCAAAACTTTTGAAGGAGTTCTGTTTAACACATACACAGCACTTAGCATAGCTTCGCCCCAAAAACACTTATGCACATTGCTACTAATCAACAAAGAACGAGTAATATTGAGAATATGCTGATTCTTTCTCTCGGCGGTTCCATTTTGCTGAGGAGAATAAACACAAGTAGTTTGATGTATGATTCCTTTTTCATTGAAGAATTGTTTTAAATCATTCGATACATATTCCCCACCATTATCAGAACGCAGTACTTTAACAGTTCTATGAAACTGAGTTAGAATCATAGCAAGAAAATTTCGAATCACATATGAAACCTCATTTTTCTGTTTCATTAAAAAAATCCATGTAACACGACTATAATCATCAATGAAACTAATGAACCATCGCATTCCATTATGAGTTTTTGTAGGAGCAGGACCCCAAACATCAGTGTGTACTAGATCAAAAGGCATCACAGACACAGAATTGGATTGAGGAAAAATATTCCTTTTATTCTTCGCAAGAGTACAAGACTCACAGACAAATTCAGATAATGACAATCCATCAAATAAAGAGGGAAACAAATGCTTGAGATATCCAAAAGAAGGATGACCTAATCTATTATGCCAAATCCAAATACTAAGCCTATTCTGATCAATTTTATTTTTGCTAGCAAAGAGAACAGCCGAAGTAGATGAACCAGGAGAGTCATCAAGATAGTATAATCCATCCTTTTGCCTACCACTGCCAATCGTCTCCAAATTTGTGTTGTCCTGAAACAGACATATGGAAGAAGAGAATAAGGCCGTACGGTTTAAGGCTTTTGTAATATGGCTAACAGATAGAAGGTTACAATTCAAGGTAGGAACATAAAGTACATTTTCAAGGATCAAGGAATTAGAAATTGGGATATTACCAATGCCTTCTACTTTAGAAGTTTCACCATTAGCAGTAATGATAGCTGTTTTTACAACAGAGGTAGAGAAATTAACAAACTTATCTCTATCACAATAAACATGGTCAGATGCACCGGTATCTACAATCCAGTTTGTATTACTAAGAACAACAAAGGAAATTTCGGACTTAGATATACCTGATCTTGCTGCAAAGCCAGTAGCAACTTTCTCAATATCCCTTTTATCATCGTTCTTCACAGAGTCATTCTTTCCCTCGTTCTTCATTCTGGCTTTGGGATACCAATCAGGGAATCCATGTAACCTGAAACACTTCTCAACAGCATGATTATCAGCATGACAGTGCGTACAATATCGTTGTCCTTTATCTTTCTTATGCATCATCTTCTTTGTAGCTAAAGCCATTCCTTCTACAGATCCACCACCCATCATAGCCTCCTGCCTATTTGCCTCAGATCAAACAATTGCATATGAACTCTGTAGACTAGGAAGAGGAGTAGTGGAAAGTATTCGTCCCCTTACTCCATCCAGTCCTGCATCAAGACCAGCCAAAAACATACACGTTGAGCATTTACCATTTTATTGTAAACTTCAATATTAGCAGCACACTGCATCTGGCACATTTGAATGGCATCCGATTCTTGCCATAAGCGCTGCAGCTTTCCAAAATACGCAATAACAGAACCTCCGTTTTGGCGCAAACCGATGATTTCACAATGGAGCTTATAAGCTCTGGAGGCGTCTTCACTGACGGAATAAGTCTCCTTCGCTACCTCCCAAATGTCCTTCGCCGTGGGCAAACGCAAGAATAAGGCTCTCGTTTCCTTGGTCATTGAATCTAACAACCATGACTTTACGAGGCAATTCTCGTCCTCCCAAGTCTCATACGCCTCAGAACTTTTATCAGTTGGTGCGGATTTTACACCAGAAACGTATTCCCACCTCTTGCGTCCATGCAATTTGTTTCGTGCGTTAATGGACCACTCGGTGTAATTGGACCCGTCTAATTTCTCAGGAGTTAAGGCAAAACCGAGTTCATTCATCAAAGATGAAGACCCAGTAGTAACGGCAGATGTCGATTCATTCTTAGTAGAAGACAGAACAGAATGGGTGTTCGACATAGTAGTGAATTTTGGACTTTAGGGTTGTAAGTTGATTTGGGAAAAAGCCCAGCTCTGATACCATACCAGAAACAGAGAAAGTATCTATTTTTTCTCTACTATTCCCTAACGCATATAGATGTATTTATACAAGGATACTCACACTATTCTAGCCTAAGATTACGTATGTACATCCCGAAAATAAGAAACAGCTAGAGTCAATGGTATTTAAATATACAAATCAATCTAATATAATTTTATTTCCTAACAATAACATGCAAAGAGTAATTATTTATAAATCTTATTTAAGGTGAAAAATAATCATCAGATGGATCATCATCTAACTCAACCATTAGTCAGATAAAAAGTTCCTCTCAATAACTTTTCATCATCCAATGATTAAAACAATTCTTTAGTTAGTAAATAGTCTCCGAGCAATGTATAGTATAGTGCCTAACATTACACTCAAACTCAAAATTTTCAATCTTTCAAGGTCTTTAAAAAATAAAAACATACCCTACCCCTTTAATTAAGAAAACTTAGATTCAAAACTATTATAAAAGTAAGTTTTGTTTTAAGATTAAGATATTTTCTTTAAAGATAAAAATAAGTCCTCTCTTGATTATATGTATTATATCCTACATGCAAATGATTATGCAATGACTAAGCCATTAATTTATTGAAAAAAAATCAAGATGAGATAACAAAAAAGATTGCAGTGATGGTTAAATCTTGATGTGCTTAATTTCTCCTTGTTGTTGATTCTTCACTTGAATTTCTTGAAACTCTCTTAACTTGTATATGGGTTGCATTTTTTTTAATTCTTTGATTGCTCAATTTATTCAATTAGCTCTTTTACTCATTTTTTCCTTTCTTTTGATCTTCATTTTTCACATATTATTTAGTTTCATTATAATAGATCTACTAATATCACAAAAATTATATTCATTAATAGTGATATAATTTATTATCATCAAAACCATTTGTTATAACCTCGTATAGTACATCAATATTTATCTTTTTATGATAATAAAATATTTGATTATACTAAAAGTAAATGTAATACATACGCCTCTTAGTTGATGCATCATAATTGATCACGTTTCATATCATCACTCTCTCCTTTCTATCAACATTAAAAGGCATATATACTATGTAAAGCTATAAGTATCAAAAGAGAAAAATAAATAACTTCCATATCTCCTTTTTGAAAAATTTTATGATATGGGCAAAAAGTAGATGCAAAGTGTTTTTCAAATAAATTGGGATTTAAAAATCATGTGACAATTTAAAGGTCAACAAACATTTATCTCCTAAGTATATACAATAATTTTCCTCCTACCTAAATATGCATGCCAAGTTAACGTTCTCAATTATGGTTAATAAGAAAGTATTTGTCACCTCCTTTTATATCATTAATAGTTGCATCCTTTTCGTTCTCACATGGTTCAACAGTTACTCTTTTGATTCTAATTTTCGTATTTAGCTTATATGATGGCTCTTGCTGATGTTCTTTTTGAAATTAATTGTCAGATATACCATTGTTGTTTTCAATTTGATATCAATTAAGGTGATACCAATTGTTGACATTTATTTGAAACCACTTGATATTAACCTACAAAGTAAGGCTATTGATATATTTTAGGTATCCACGTAACTTAGGTCCTAAGATGTTAGCTCTAAAACCTTTTTAAACATTAAGGTTTAATTAACAAGAATTAATTTAATAGCAATTTTTATGGATATATATATCTGATCACCATAAAAAAAACTAACACCTCACATGATGATAATTGAAAGTATTACTGTAATGTAAGAAAGATATATAAAAATATATCAATTACTGATTAGTAAGAGCGAATATGGTTGGATTTAAAAGAGTATATACTAAATTTATACTCCATATCCAATTGGAACATTGGATGATTAAATGATTAAATTATATATCATAACCATGCATGGATAGATTTAGTCAAACTACTTTAACATTCCTAATATTTAGGTGGTCATGACATATTGCTAGATATCAATATTTATCTATAATTATAAATTGTTCAGCTAGAGAATTAAAGATAAAATATCTAATAATTTGTAATTATTATCAACATATTTGGAACTTAATGGGTTACATATACAACAGTATGAATACTATTTTGTATTGGCCAAAAATAGTATTCATATTATTAATATCGTACTAGCTATGGATACTAGTCAGTACTAGCTTTTTTGTTGGGAACCAACTAGTATTCGGAGTATTGGTATTAATCAAGGTGAAATTTGTAAATTTCAAAATTATGGGCCATATTTATATTTGTCTGCAATCGACATTGTATATTTTTATGAATGGCTTCAAAAAGACATGGAGTCTTTTTTATTTGATATTTCAAATAATTTGTTATTCTAACAATCACAAAAATGAGATCAATATTATTTCTTTTAATTGTAAATTTATTAATTGATTTATGTGAAATATACAATTTATGAATTATTGTTTGTACACACAAAAAATTTAATATATGATTAATCATTTAAATATAAGATTTAATTAAATCGTTTAATATATAATTAAATCGTTTAATATATGCAACTAGGTTAAAAAAATGTTTGGATTCCTATATTACTATCATTAGAAAATAACATTACGAATACACAAAATTAAACTTTGGAAAGGAATCTTTCCAACATGAACGCAAACTTACAAATGCACATTCATTATCCTATCTTTTAGATAGTTAAATGCATAGTAGAAAATGGTCTATAAGAATTCCTTTTTATTTTGTATACTTTTAAAATGACTTTTAGGATATGTCTTGATTTATGAGAGTATACTCATTGCACGACATAAATATGAAATTGTAAATGTTTAAGTAATGATTGTTTCTATTTTATTTTGTACGATAAAGTTATTTTTACAATGTGCATTATCATAAAGAAAGATGTGAAATATAATCTATATGGATATGCTTATAATTGACTATTGAAGTTTTATAGCTATGTAATAATGTTATATATAAACACTTTATTTTCGAACATGAGATTATTAATCTAATTTGACATATATTTTTGTTTCTTTTATAGATAAATGGAAGGAAGTTAAAGTACTCATGATAATTCATCCTTTTTAGGAAGATTCGATGATTTAACTTAGACCCATACTAGATGGATTCTGGAATGAAGAACCGCATCATTTGTTTGTATTATAACAAATATTTGAAATAAGAGAATCACCATATTAAAGAAGCATTTAGATGAGATCAAAGGTGATGTAGAGCTTTGTAAGAAAGTAGTCATGATTTAAAATAACAAAAAAACTTTGCTTAAGGAGTATTAGCATGAGAAAGACAAAAGGTAAAGACCGAACTATGAAATTGGTAGAGAAAGTTTTCTTTTTACTGGTCAGGCTGATACTGGAATATTGATGGTGGTATTCCTAGCTAACAAGAAGGAATTATTACACTTGATCTGAAGAAGAGAAGAAGACGTGTGTCTTGTATCATAAACAACTCTTAAAGCTCAATCTTCAATCCATAGTTTCTTACAATCTAAAGAAGCAACTCATAATATGGACATAGCAATGGTTAGATGGTGGTATGATGCAAGTGTATCATTTAATGCTACCTAGTCTTATTATTACCAGCTTATGGTGGATGCTATTTCCTCTTACAATCCAAGATATAAAGCTTCTTTAATTAATGACTACAAAAGTAATATTCTGAGTAGCTTTATTTATGAAATAAAAAGTTATTTAGATGAAAGAAGAAAATTTTAGGCAACTTATTAATGCCCAATCATGTGTAATGATTAGACAAATATAAGACATAAATTGATACTCTATTGAAGATATTTGACGAAGTTGTGAATGAAGTTGGGTTTGAAAATATTATACAATTAATCATTGACAATGATTTTGCTTATAAAGCAGTTGTAAAAAGGTTACAATACAGATATCATTCTTTTTATCAGCCTCCTAATATTGCACATTATATTGACATCATCATCATCATCACACTTTTTTTGAAATCCCGCAATAAAACGGGGTCTGAGGAGGCCTGATAGGACGCAGCCTTACCCTACATAGTAGAGAGGCTGTTTCTGGTAGACCCACATGCAAATGAGACAATATAAGAGTGATACAAGTTAGAGAGCAAATAGGTAAAACTAGCACAGTAAATTACTATGTAAATAAAATTACAGTAAAATCATAAATAAATAAAAATAAAAATAACAGGGTATACCTGATGGACTCCAAATCTGCGAATGCCTGCTAAGCTGCAAAGTCTAACTCTTCTTGTCCCTAATTAAGTTAGGAGACCTTGCTCAGACGCCTTAAAGGTATGACAATCCTACTTTCCCCATACACCTGTCCCGGTAAGCCAAGTTGAATGCCCGTAAGCCTTGATCAAGATTTACACTTAGAAAAGGGAGAACGGACATTGAGTTGGACTTCCTACGCAATAATCTACGTATTGCGAACAACATCTCCTAATGACTGCAATACTATTTTGGTGAACTTTTAAAGGTTAATCCTTTAACTTTATTCGATCACTCTATACTTTTCTATTTCTAGCCACTACCTCTGTAAGGATCAACTATGAGAAATCCTTCTTGATCACTTCCCTCCAGTTCTTGCAAGGCCTTCCTTTTTTCCTCCTGTATTCATTAAGGGTAATTCTCTCACAGCTTCGTACTGGAGCATCAGAGGGCCTCTTGCTCATATGCCTAAACCACCTAAGCCTAGTCTTTCTCAACTTGTCAGCAAAACTAGCTACCTGTAGTCTATCTCTCACCACACAGTTCTGGACCTTATGTCTCTTACTAATGTCACACATCCACCGAAGCATACGCATTTATGCTACCAATAACTATCTTGTATGTCTACATTTGGCAGGCCAACACTCTGCCCCATATAACATGGTTGGACAGACCATCGTTTTATAAACCTTCCCCTTAAGTTTTAAAGGAATCTTTTTATCACATAAAACTCCTGATGCACTTCTCCATTTAACCTATCCAAATTTAATACGATGTACTATATCGACATCGATATTACCATCACTCTGAATGATGGACCTGAGATATTTAAAACTCGTTCTCTGTGGTATGATGAAATTACTAATTACTACCGCCTCCTCTTGTACCATCTGATTTCTCAAAAAGTTGCATTCTAAATATTTCGTCTTAGTCCATTCTAAAACCTTTCAATTCTAACTATCTCTCCAACATTCTAGCTTGAAATTGACCCCCTCTTTAGTCTCATCCACTAGGACAATATCGTTTGCAAATAATATACACCAAGGTATCTCTCCTTGAATATGTTTGGTAAGTTCATCTAACACTAATGTGAACAACAAAAGGCTTAAAGCAGATCCTTGATGTAGTCCAACACTAATAGAAAATGCTTCTGTGTCGCTTCCTATCGTCCTTATGCTAGTCAATGCTCTGTCATACATATCCCTAATTATGTTAATATAGGTCATAAGAATGCCCTTTGCCTCCAGACACATCTATAAGAGGTCTTTAGGAATGCACATTATATTAACATGAAGATGAAAAATGTAAGAGATACTAGATACATTCCTATTATTGATGAAACAATTCACAAAGGAAGAAAAGTGTTCAAGTTCAAATATAATCGTGCATAGGTCCTAAATTTAATGAAAAAAGTATTTCACTAATGGTAAGAATTTGTGTTGTCCTACTATTACAAGACTTGAGGCTAATTTCTTATCACTTTAGTGTTTTGTTCTAATGAAAAATAAGATGGGACAACTGTTTGTAAATGATAAATGGGTTGCATCTCAATATGACAGGTTTAATGCTAGAATGAAGGTTTCTATAATTATACTCGAAGATAATGAATTTTGGTCCTAATATCATTGTCATCCAAATTTGTGAGATTTTAGTGAGAGTACTTCATTTGACTGATAATGATGACAAGGCAATAACGAATTATTTTTATGATGGCATAGAGATCGTGAACGAAGCAATCAAAACTAATATGAAAAATAAACCTTCTTTTTTTTATGATGGCATAGAGATGGCGAACGAAGCAGTCAAAGCCAATAGGAAAAATTAGCCTTCCTTCTATACACCTTATTTTGTGATCATCAATGAAAGATTAGAAAAGTAATTTTACTTTCCGTTTTTTACTATTGGAGTATGTTTTAATCCTAATATTTATTTTAGACTAAGCTTTACAAAAAAATCTAAAGTCAATAGGGGAAAGTTATTAGCTCATAACTGAAGGCATATAAGAATGCATGTGGTGATTTTGGATGCTCATTGCAATTTGTCAAAGGGACATCCTTTAATTCTATTACTCACTTGAAATTAATAATCAATTTATTTTGTTTATAAGGTTACTTATTTTGTCTTATATTTTCTTTGTTGGATCAATTTAAAAGTGGTGTTCAAAATTGAAAAGGTTTGTAACTCAAAATTTGAGTCGATATGTGAGTGCAACTAAGTTTAAAAAGAATTGAAGCATATTTAAATTCATTCATTTCAAGAAAAGAAATAACTTGAAACATAAAAGATTAATTGATATGATCTTTTCTCGATATAGAGAAATATCCATTATTATCATTATTAAGTTGAATATCATTTTTTGTAATTTCTTAATAATTTAATTTTATTTGTTTATAAGGATTCTTAATAGAAAAAGTAGATCTATAGATCTTTTAGCAGATTAAGTTTCTAATAATCTAAGTTTCATATATGAGAGTGACTTGGAAGATAATTTTAGATGGGAAAGTGATAGGTGCATAATTAATCATATTTATACCTTATATTTGATGTATTTTTGCTTGATAAATTATACTTTTATCATATATATGGTACTTAATTCACTCCAATTGTGTTTATAGAGAACAATTGCCTCACAAACTTAAAGGAAAAGAATTTGAAAGAAAACATGAAACAAAACGAAGATTCAAAGTACAAAAGGTGCATAACCAAACATCATCCCATGTACGTATCTTAGGCTGTGCAGATTTACAATTTTTAGAGATTTTGGATATGCATGATTTGATGCGCAGTCATGCATCAGTACATACATCAGCCAAAACCCTATAATTTACTATAAAAGATATTTTTGGAGCCAAATAGAAGGAGGAGATGTCAAAGGCAACTTGAGGGGCGATTTTGAGCTAGAAAAGCAAAAAATATGAATTCATTGAAAGATCCATCGGAATACAAGATCAAACCTTTACCTTGTAAGAATACTCAATAGAAGACAACTAGAGAGATTTAGAATTATGAACCCATTGTTTTTACTTCATTTTTCTTTTTATTTTTGTTTGATTTCATGTTCGATCTTATATAACTAATTTCCTTTAGTGTTTAGGTTAGATGAACCCTATGTTTATACTTTAATATGGTTTGATTCTTTTATATGCAATTGGTTTGATTGATATATTGTGATCTAATTAAGTGTTTTATTTGTGTTCTAATAGATCTAGAATATTAGATCATAACCTGATTTCATATATAACAATTGAAAAATCCTTTTTATGAATAAATCTACTGTAATTAGAAAGAGTTGATTGCAACCCTAGAGATAGGATGCATAAACATTCTAGATTAGGGTCAAACCTAATAAAGAGATTCACAAATCGGTAAAGCAATCATATAAACTTTAACCTAATTAATTCGGTTGAAAACCTTAGGACTAGTTATTAATAGATTCAAGGTCAGTTATTAGCATATCATAGGAATCTCCATGGTCCAATAAATTAACAAAATAATTGCATAATAAAAGATCAATTTGTTTAGGGTTTTAGGGGGATTCAAAACGTAGACACTAATTTTCTTATATTTATAGTTTATTAAATTCTTCCTCAATTCTCTAATTCACCCTTGTTGCTTAATTATTTTACTTGTTTAAGTTTCTATTTTCTTTTAATTAAAAATTACAATCGAATTCATAGGTTAAATAATAAGACAATGGTAACTACTGGCAATCACTGTCCTCGTGGGATCAACTTGTATTTGCTAGTACTAACTACAGCTATGTTGTACACTTGCGGTAATTCATAATTGACATACATAGAAATAGTTAGTTAAGTTTTTTATTATTGATATGTCATTTGGTACGATGAATTTGAATGATAGTAATGATGAGACTTCTCTTAATGATGAAAATTTTGCAACAAATAAAAATTGTGGTCAATACAATTTAAGCGTATACTCTATTGAATAAAGTTCTAGACTTTTCATTTCTTCTCTTTTCTTTTAATTTCACTCTCATTTAATATATATGGTAAATTTTATATATGCAATAAAAATATAGTATTTTTAACTATAAGTATTTTTATTTCAAGTTTCGCTTTTACTTGGATGTGTTCCCTAACACAAACACTTGTTGTAATGTTTATGGAGTCATGGACATATATTGTTCTTACTGTATGATGTTTTGATGTAATTGTTCTTTATTTATGATGTAAATTGTAACATTTTAATTACTTTGCATTATTTTTAATTTTATATCTAGAAAATAATTAAACAATCTTTTTCTCATATTAATTGTGGTTACTGTTTATATATAAATTTGGTAAAAAGTAATATTAATAGAAATAAAGAGATAGTGGTTATCTCAAATTTACATTATTGCAATTTTTGGAAACATAGTTGATATAAAATTAAAATTATATAGAAAATATATTGATGAACTATTTTACAATTTAAAAAAATTTAGAGATTATGTTATAATTTTAAAATTTTACCTAAAATGGTACTTGTTATTGACCAATACTATTGCATAATATTGCACATATAAAAAAGTTAAAAAGAGAAAAAATAATTTCAATTAAATTGAACTTAATTGTGAATTTTCAAAAATTTTAGAGATCAAATATAAGATATTAAATTTTATTAAAATTAAATTATAACTATAACTAGAGTTCAACTGTAATTATAGTTAGAAATTTTAATTTCAATACGAAAGAATCTTATCCATGAATAGGAAAAAGGTGAGTTAGCACTATTGTCTTATCCTCTCAAGTGTTGAGTTCTTTTTCTCTACTATGTGAATACTGTTAGAGGTTGAACATATAGACAACTTCTGGTTGACAATTTAAGAAAAATATTAATGTAAAATTTCAAATCATTAACATTTTGGTTTATGATTATATTTTTTAAGTTGTTCAATTAAATCAATCGTGATTTGCACCTTGTAGAGGAGACCGGGTTCATACTTTGCTTTGATTGGTTCTTTGTGGCATATATTTCTCAAGTCTAATGTCTATCATACCAATTGTTCATTTTTCCATGTTTCGAACTAATAAATCATACCCCTGCACTTGTTAACCCCTATTTAGATGATAAAATGCTTGAGTGGGAATGGAAAGACCACAATTTCACAACTAATTTACTAGGCTCTACGTATGCCTCTTGCCAATTGCCTGTTCCTTAAGAGTTGAACTCCTTGGTTTTCTACATGTAGAGTATTTCTTGTATATGGTTAATTTGAATAGTCTTGTTCCCTCATATTCTTTTAAATGTGAAGGATATTCGGAAGTTGTTGGTTTCTCCAAAAGAAGATACTTGGTGGTGTACAAAGTTGATACATGATCATACCCTCGAATTGTACAACTCATATCTTTCAGCTCAGATATCCAAAAATTACAAACTTAATACCAATTGAAAGCTAAGATAATAACCTATAACTTTTGTGAAGATACCTTTGTGTTATTCGGCCTATATCAATACAATTTATTCAATAATAACAGGACCTTATTTCTATCCTTAGTACTGCTACTGCCCAAGCCAAGACTTACTTTCCAGCTAAATTGCAATACCCTTAAGGATAAAGTTCAAATTAAATTGCTTCTTAACATTTGTAGCCAAATATCTCTAGTCCAATGTAAAACAAGAATCATTTCATTTGCAAATCTACAGATCAAAATATAGCCAAAATATCGAATCATGTTTAGTAAAAACATTCCAGTTATCAAATTCCAGCACACCTTAGCATTTTCATCCTAGCACCTCCTTTCGGGATAAATTTGCATGATCTTTATGACAAGGAAAATGGTGTATTTTAGTAACACTTTCTTCTATACAATTGTTCCAATATGTTTCCAGTTTCTAATAAAACCAAAATTGTACAATTTGATTCAGTATATTGAAAGTTATACTTAAAACTGTTAAAACTATTTTTTAAACTATAACAAACCTCATAACTCTACTTCCAGCTAGATTTTGAAATACTTAGAGATAGAATTTAAATTCTAATTCTTATGAAAGTTATAGACTTATGTCTCTAATTTATTCTGAATCAAGAATCAATGTATTTGGAAATTGATAGTTCAAGATATAATCAAAATACCGAAGTCTACTCAATGAAAATTCTCCAGTTCATAACATTCCAGTATACATCTTCACCAATATCTCATGCACTTCAGTCCAATTCACACATCATTCTTAAACCACTAAACATATCATAAAGATCAGATTGTTACTTACTTGTTAGGCTTTCAATTTAGCGTAAACTTCAGATTAAATCAAGTCTCCATACAAAAGAAAAATCATCGCAAACTTATGATGAAAATAGGTTGATTTTGGACAGTAAGATAAAGGTAACTTTCAGCTGGTTTTCTTGCCTATTTTATGTAAGGTAAAAAGATGGTTTTGGTGAAGCAATTTGGATAGGGTTTAGGCAAATTACAGAAGAGAAATTTGGAGAAAATTCGTGGAGAAAGGTGAGAGAAACAGTAGAAACATTGCTGCTGGAATTTGCTCCATCAACATGCTAGGTGTCAA
>JAOQMP010000209.1:22514743-22540872 GCA_027563575.1 Erythroxylum pedicellare | reverse complement strand
AATGCTAATGGTCTCTAAATAAAATTTTAATGCAAATAACTCACAATTCACATTTTAATCACATTTATAAATCAATTGTACTCGAAAAATGTCAATGAATTGATGAACATTCATATTCATGTGCACAAAAATGTATATGTCATATTTAACTAAAGCGTGATGTGCATTTCCTAATTTCTCAGTACTTTCTCATAAATCACAATCTAGCCTCAACATGGGTAATGAGATGTTACACAGAGCATTTTCATTTCTAGTTACCCTTTGATGAGGATGACTCGATGAGTGGCACTGGCACATTTGGAGCAAGAGCATCTAGATCCGTGGCTGATCCTCCTGTGGACTAGTTCGAGTCTTTTGTTCTTTTTGTCTTAGATAATCATGTATTTAGTTTTCAGTCTGCTGGATACTCAGTTACCTTGTTGTTATTCATATGATTAATGGCCAATTGTTTATATGATTCTCATTGTGCTTTCCTCAGTGCATTATTATTCAGTAGCCTTACTGTTACTTTTTACTACGCTATTGTGTTTTGATTGTTTCATAATTGGGGACAATATGATGTTTAAGTGTGGAAGAGGATATTCCATTTTGACATTTCTCTTTATATATCATTTTTGGCCATTTAATTGCTTTCGGACAAGTCAATTGTGTGTTTCTCAAGTGTTTCTTTTTCTCTGTCATATTTTACCGTAGCGAAGCTGCCCATTTTCAGTGTCGCCACGAGGAAGTCAATCTCTTCCATCAAATTAAAAATTTTTGTTTAAATTCCAAAATTTTTTCTATTTTAATTCCCTCATTCTAATGGTTCTCCCAAATTAGATTCTTTTCAGTCTTGTGTTTTGAAGATTTTGTAAATTTCAAAGTTGTCCATGTATTTTTGGAAAACCATCTATGTTTTAAATGATATTTAATTTTGGTTAATTCCATTTTCAATGTTTTCATGAGAGGCAACTAAAGGTACGCTGAAAAAGTAGCATTATGCGTTTTTAAACCTTGAGATTGCTTGATTGAGATACTAATCTTGTTGGAAGGATATTTGGGCCTGAATTCTTTCATTTGTGTGTGTATCTACTTAATTTGATATCTCTCTAAAACTTATTTTAATTCTTGATCAAAGCTTGATAAACTAAAATTTTGTTAATATGATAGAGGTATTTTTTTCAAAAACGCTACTTACCCAAACACAAACCCCAAACACTTAACCATTGCTAGCTTTGAGCCATCTTTTTGAGTGTATGCATATTTCCACAATTGATGTGAATATCTGATCTCTAGTTAAACATGATAAAAAAGAGAGAGCTTTCTTAAAAATAAAAAAAAAGAAAAAGTTCCAAAAGCTTTCAAAAAAATCAAAAAAATCAAAAATCAGAAAGCTTTCTTAAAAGAAAAAAGTTATTGAGAAAAGCCAAAGAAAAAAAGTGAGATTTTTTAAAAATATTTTCTTATACGTCGTTGACGCTTGTTTCATATGAAAATAATTGTGATGCATGTACTCATTTTTCTTCTTCAATTCAATTCATTTCATTTAGCCTTCCGTACATTACAATCTTGAAAGTCCTCTTGATTCTTGAAATCATAGTTCTTGTGGTGGAGAGGTAGAATTATCACAAACTTATGGTAGAGAATGAACTAAGCAGATTTTCGAGTGAAATTATCCCAAGACAAGTGAGTTGAGAGTTAAACACATATATTTGAGAGAAATCTCTTTTGCCCAATCTCTTGGATTAAATATTTATAGTGTTTATTTTCTTAGCGCCCTTTCAGTTTGTTTTGGTTGATTTATGAGAAAGTGATTTAACTGATTTTTTGCTCTCATTTTTAAGCATGGTCGGTATTTTCTTCTACACTTGTATCTCTTTGATTTTTATAAGCTTTGTCCAAGAGTATAAAGGTCTAAGTGTGTGGGAATTTGATTGAACCCAAGTTTTCCATATTATTTGGTGACAATTTCACAATTTTTGTTATAATTTTTTGGCTCTTATTATCGGATATTGTGTTTAATTTAGCTCATGAGTGCTTGTTTTGA
This sequence comes from Erythroxylum pedicellare, assembly GCA_027563575.1. NCBI lineage: Eukaryota > Viridiplantae > Streptophyta > Magnoliopsida > Malpighiales > Erythroxylaceae > Erythroxylum > Erythroxylum pedicellare. Next base: position 22,538,846 of record JAOQMP010000209.1, on the reverse strand, counting down.
ATTAATGTAGTTGAAGATAAAATTTTCACAAATAGATAGTAATTTCGCACAATTGATTTTTAGGACAATTGATATTAAAAACTATTATTTTTCATTGCAAGATACTCAAGAAGTAGAGCTAAGAGTGAAAACTAAGAAATTTAAGAACAAAAGTCAAAAACACCATCAGGCAAGTTCGTTGCGGTGAGGATCATCTTTCACTACGGCGAAAACTAGAGAATTCAAGAAGAAACTTGTCAGAAAAAGTTGGTCACAAGAATTCAAGTAGAAATCTTTTGAGAAAAGTTCACCGTAGCGAAAGCTGCAGTTGGACCCGAGCTATTTTTGGAAACTCACTTACCTATTTGTAAAAACTGGCCCAGATACCTACTTGGAAACACTATTTTTGACAAGTGAGAGGGGAGGACATATCATCATCTGTCTCTCTCTCATCCAACCCTAATCTTCTTCTGCTATTTTTCACTATCAATCTTCTACCATGGGTGCCTCTAATTCTTCTTAGTTGTGAAGCTTCCGAGAGCTATGCGTAGCTAGGCATTTGGTTTCCTCTTGAAGATGTAGTAATGGCTGGAATTCCATGAGCTTAAGAGGGGAGTAGTTCAATCCATAGTTCAGCTCTTACTTTATAAATTCCTAAGTTTAGGATTTGTAATGTATGGTTAGGTTACTTGATTATATTTGTAATCAAATTCTGGATATTCATATTATTAGTTTGGATTTGTTTATGTAGAACTTGCGCTTAAATATATGAAGTTTCATATATGTCTATTTGAAATCTTTGATTCTCTCCTATCTTGCATGGTCAGGTTTGATATTGAGTTAATTTTATATTTCAATTAACTAGTTGCATGGACTCATTCCACTACAACACTAAGAGCATTTAATAGGATCTTAAGAAATGGAGTCCCATTAATTAAGATCTTAGTCTTAAAGAGTTCTTTAAGGTTTACCCATTTGAAACTTAGTGATTTCTTCTCCTATAAAAAATCAATTTTGAAATATGATAGCCAGAGCTCGTTTTCAAGAGGACTTTATCACTGTTAATCACTTGTTTTTACCTTCCAAATTTTTTGATTCCCTAAAATCCAAAAAAAAAAACTTTTTGCAATTCAATTTAGTTGAGTTAATGATTTTAAAAAAACCAAACCCTTTTTACACAATTAGCTTGCATTTCGTGACATATAGGTTAGCTTAGGTCCATTCACTTAGGTTCCAATTAAGAGAACGACCTGAGGTTGTACCCTATAGTGCAATCTTTGGAATATTTTTTTATTAAACCTCTAAGTGCTTAACGATTAGAAAGGTCTTAATCACTAAACGACAATCATCTTTATTAATGAACGACCACACTGTCATAATACATCAAATGTATAAAAGTACAAATGTACATAGAGCAAACATAACGATTCCCTAACTAACAATGTCTAAACATGTCAAAACACCCATTCTGTATACCTGTATCACAAACACAAATGGGTGAAGTCCTTTAGTTAAAAGATCGACTTACAGTTCCTCAGTCCTTAAATGCTCCAAACCTTAATGTCACATTTTCGTATTAACTCGTTCATAGTTAAATAATTGACCTTTAAATGTTAAGACCATATGATATTCTTCGTTGTTATGAAACAACACAGCAGCTTGATCATCACATTACAACTAAATGGGTCTAGCCATTAAATCAACCATAGACAACTCAGAAATTAAGTTTCTAAGCTAAACCGTCTGTAAAGTAGCCCTATAGCATGCATTATGCATGTATGGTTAAGGAAGTCTCTCGTATCTACTTGACACTCTTCCACGACATTGTAGCATTTGCAAACATAAAAATGTAGCCTTAAGTAGACTTTCGATCATCCGAACATATAGCTTAAATTTGACTATGAATTTCTACGGGTTTAGTTTGTTGACTTTTTATATGTCAACATATAATCCTTGATTCCCTTTAAGTATCTCAACATTCATTTGACTGCATTTCAATGATCTATACTTGGGTTAACCAAACATTGACCAAATAGTCTAACAGTAAATGTAATGCTCACTTAGTATTTACCCGAGCATACATCAAGGAATCAACTGTACCAAATTCAGGAACATTCCTCATAACCTCTTTTTTTACTTTATTATTTGGATACTGTACCAAAGATTATCTCTCATTATGAGAGATAAGTGTTACGATAGGTTTACAGTTAACCGTATTAAACCTTTGTAACACATACTCGATGTATCTATTTTGTGAGAGGTTTGATGAGTGTTGGGATCTGTCCCAATGAATCTGAATACCTAAGACATAAGATGCTACACTAAGGTTCTTCATGTCAAAGTTCTGGACCAAAAGTTGCTTAACTTTATATAACATAGTCAAGTAATTTGATGTAAGCAACACATCATCCATGTGCAGTAATAGGAAAATAACTTTACTCCTCTTGACTTTATAGTACAAGAATCTTTTTAACTTTATTTTCTATGAAGCTGAAAGAGGTCACAACCTCATCAAATGTAAGGCATCACTTTCTGGAGGTTTGATGTAAACCATATATTGATCTATTTAACGTGCAAACCATGTCAATTCCATCTAGATCCTGAAAATTTTCAAGTTGTACCATATATACCTCTTCATAGAGATTTTTATTTAGGAAAGCGGTTTTAAAAGTCATATGATATAACTCTATATCATCATGAGCAACAATTGAAATCACTTAAAATATATCCTATGAAGATACGAGAGAAAAGGTAACATTAAAGTCAACTTATCTCCTTGAGTGAATGATCAGGTAAGTGAGCCCATAAACCGTTGAACTTTATCCCGAAATCCTTTAGGTTTTAAAACCATTTACAGCTAACGAGTTTATAGTTCTGTTGTAAATCAACTAGCTCTTATATCTTATTATGCTTCATGGCTTGCATCTCATCAATCATTGCATCCCACCACAGATCTACATTGGGTCCAGAAATAACTCCTATAAAAGTAACTGAAATCGTAACATGTCTAATATCATAGTCCTGTTCACTTAATATATTATGTGATCAGATGGGATAACAGGTTGTCTCACTCTAGTGGATTTACATCACTACACTAGATCTTCTACCCCTAGGAACCTCTATATGTATAGGTATGGGTTTTTGTTCTTATACAGGCACGATACAATGACCTAGATCCACCAGATCTAATTGTATGAGTAGTAGGTATATGATAACTGTAGTATCCACCCTGCTATCATCCAAAGGGTCAACGGGTCCACCATCATTATAGACATTGTATTCCAGAAACTTAGTTATTTGCGATTCCACACTTCTGGTCCCTCAATCATAGCTAAACATATGTATACTACTTTAATGCAATAAAAAGCAAGGAAAAAACGAGAAACATAAGTTAAATATGGGGAAAATAAAAAAATCTTCGTATTTAACCACCCGATCACGTCATTGCTCTGATACCATGTGTAACACGTAATGGTACCTTAGTTACGTATCCCGGATCGAACGTGAAAGGGCAATAAATGAAAAAATGCAAAAATACCTGATTTCGGTTTTATAACTTCAAATGAGCTTTTCAAAGTCAAAACGAGCGCGAATCCACTTTTGTCTTCACGAGAACTCCTTACCGGAACGTAGTCAACGTCTTTCTACTATTTTCTCAAAACATAAGCTCCCTTAACGGGTCAGAGAATCCTTATGCTTACGAATGACATGAGTAGTTTTCATAAGACCTTAACCTTTATATATAGTATCCATATCGGCTTTCTCCATCACAGGCCCGATATAGGTTTGGTTCATACTGATCGGGATTTATTTTCTACTTGAACTTCGACCCATTGATTTAGATTGTTTATTGGGTAACTTTATTATCCTTATCTGGATTAAATTACGTAATTTAATCAATAAGTCATTGAAAAACCGAAAAATACAATTAAATGTTGTCCAACTTAAAAAAAAAAGTAAAAAATATCCAATAAGGAGGGCATCTCTTAGTAGTGCTCTTGATGCTTGACATTAATATTAGGTGTAATGACTTTGTGCCCTAGGGTTGAAAAGAATCAGAGGGCACCAAACCTTTTGTGCTGGCTGCAAATGCTGTCGTGATATTTACAGCAACTTATTAAAAGGATTACGGGTCAAATGATTTTTATAACCTGGGTAGGAACCTTAATGGCGGATATGAGTGTGCAAGTAAGAGGCAATAAATTATCAACTACCATCATCAATCACATTAATAGTCTCATGGTTCCAAGAAATTTATTAGGATGCTCAACTCTCTGTCTGACCATTAATACTCTCATGGTTCCGAGAAATTTATTAGGATGCTCAACTCTCAGTCTGACCATTACGATAGCAAATATGTGAAACAAAGGAATAAGCAAGTCAGCCTCGTCTCCAACAATGACACGCCATATCTATTATTTCAATGATTCTGGCTTTGCTTGTTTTTAAATTTTCACTCAAGTACCATAACAGTGAAAGACTTGAATGCCAATATCTGTTCTTTCTAGCTGTTCTGCAGATTGATTGTCTAATCCGGATGCACTTGTTGGAGAGAGAATTGTGGTAGATTTTGCCATGTCTTGTCTTCCACGAGTGTTACGTGTTTATTGGGTTGACTTAAACCATAGCTAATTAATTTTTGTTAGAGGAGAAGGAGATGGTGATGGTATAGTAGTACTTGCTATATAAACGAAAAAGGACTCGTTAACCCATCAGCAGAAGTTGATGCTTATTGCCAAAACCTTGGAAGAAGTCTAAAGAAAAATAAATAAATAATGGATAACTCCAAGGCCTATCAACTGATCATTCTGTACAATATATAGTTCATGAGCAAGGAAAATTAAATACAAGACCACAGCTTCAGCTGAGAGAGAAGACTTGTACAATATTTGAGGTAGAACTAGGGCTATTGATGTACGGACACGATGAATTGGCTCCCTCATCTCTTCAGAACCTTTTCTTGCCCCTTCACTTCTTCTTCTGCTAATCAATTTAAGTCTTGCAATCACCACTTTCTCTACCATCTCAGCCCATTTTTCTTTACATCTAATGGCTACCACCTCAGTTGAGCAGGCCTCCAAAGCATTAAGATGCCAGGTTTTGTCACTAAAGAAACCCCACTTGTTTTGTGTACAAGTTCCTTTCGACTCTCACAGGAAAATGATTGTCTTTGTTTTCCAGACATTGGTTCTCAAGGTATCCATTCACTGCCAAGGTTGCACGAGGAAAGTCAAGAAGGTTCTTCAAGGCATTGATGGTATATTCTTTGATGATCATTGCCAATAATTTGGGGGGGCAGGATACAAGTTGCAAACTTCTCAACCTTCTAGTTTGTATTAAGTTTAATCACTATATTCAAAGAAAGAAAGTGAGAATGATGACTTCAGCCTTTTGAATATTATGGAGTCAACTCCAGAGTCCTAAATTTTATTTGTTCTTCAGCTCCTGCTGATACAAACTTTTTTTTTTATACTGCTTTTAGGTGTTTATTCAACAGCCATAGATCCACAGCAACAACGAGTAACGGTCACTGGTATCGTTGGAGTGGAGACTTTGATCAAGAAACTCAATTACAAAGGTAAATGTGCAGAGATTTGGCCCCAGAATGAAGCTAAACCAGAAAAAGAACGAGGCAGAGCCAAGGACAGAAAGCGGCAAAAGGACGCCAGAACTAACCAGAATTGGGGTGATCTTCCAAGCAGAAGCAGTAATTTAGGTAATAAGGAGGAACCAACTGAAGAGACAAAAAATGATGGCATATCAGCAGAAATTTCCTCCTCCGGCAGTGAGTTTCTTGCAGCTAAGAAGGAGGGAAATGAAAGTAAGTATGGGTGCTTAAGGAAGACAAAAAAAAGTCAAGAGGGGCATGAAGGCAATGACAGTTCCAGCTCCGCCTCACTGCCTTCTGCTCCTGTAGGTATTGGCAATCAGCCTCATGGTTGGGGCATAGATCATCCCGCCGGACCAATTCATCTCAACACCACACATCATTATTCAACTCCATATCCACAAGTTCTATACATCCCTCAAATGTCTGCATCAAGCCAAAGTAGTGCATTTCCCATAGGAAGTCCCGCTTTCGATCATGTCCTCGCTTCACCTTACATGCATGCACGTGTACATGCATCAATGGACTCGTTCAACATTTTCAGTGATGAAAATGTTAACGGGTGTTGTATTATATGACCAGTGAATTCTGACAGTGGGCAATCTTGCACTTGAATGGTGAGGGATAGAGACTAGAATGCGAGCGAAGAGAGTAAGCTAGGCATGCAGAGTGAAGTAGGCAAGGATTTTGGGCTTTACAATGCTGCATTTAGCTTTTCCTTACGCTGTCGCCTGCCGTTCATTTTTGGTCCCTGAGGATGTCAACGATTGCTCAATGTGTTGTGAATACAAAATTTCTGAAGTTTTAATCGGTCTACTTAGGGATGTAGTATCACGAGCCAAGAAACAAGTAGAAAAGCCCTGTATGTAACTCGATGCATATTCCATGTTTTTGCTCTTACATTAGATTGGCATTTTGCCATGAGAAATATCTTTGTGACATTTGGACGTGTTTCCTGCACGAATGTGGTCTATTGGACACAAGACAAATCAGATGCAGTTGGCTTGTTAAGAAACAAGTGACGTCGGGTTATGCTACACTTTCACAGTTTGTGGTTAATGCTTGTTTTGCAAGAAATCCCTAACACGTCATTATTCGATAACCAGAGTACATGTTACTACAGATAGAGAACCGGTTCTTCTCTATGCGACCCTCGACAAAAACAACTGCTGGTTCACTTGGTTGACAGTTAAATGGTTCTCCACTATGCAAACCTCAACAAAAACAACTTGATGGTTCGCTTTGTTGAGGCTCCCGTAATGATTGATAATCTCCAAATTTCAAGATCCATAAAACATAAATATTGTTTGTGGGCCTAAAAGTTTTCTGAAACCAGTCAAATAAAGATGCAAAAACAGAAAAGGCACAAGCTATTTAAATAGCAATCCCACTTTCAGAAGCTTGAAAGGCTGAGAAATTCAGAACACAAATGTGATGTGAGCAGAAAGTAGTGGGATCATGGTTGACAAAAAAAAGCTATCAGAAGCTCTTGGACCATCCGTTAGAAAGAATGATTCTTTTTCCTTGGAAGCCAACTATGAGAGCTTACTTAGCTTCTTCGACCGTATAATGTAAAGCATTGCTCTATCAAGGACACTTCACTATTTCTTTTGCTCTTTCTAACAATGGTATAATATCAAAAGGAAACTAAAGTTCTCTTTATTTACACCCAAAGACTGCCATGTGATGCTGATTCAATAGTTGCGTGAAAATTGGTAACTATGAGCTTTCTACAGCCCAACGGCATCTGACACCAGATGTTTACAATTTGAAACCTCAACTATTGAGACAACATCACATCTCATCACAAGAAACAAAACAATCACACAAACTTACACACATGTTGATGCCTTCGAAGTGCGCTGATTTGTTCCTAGGATAATCACGATCACAGTTACATCATCATGATACTTCCTCCTCCTGCCAGCTGGAATGTTCATCAATTCTTCCCTAGTGAAACCTGCAATTGCATTATTAAAGGAACTTTCACATCAAATATACAAACATAAACCGGTTCTTCATAGACAATCAGATACAGTGACCAACAAAATCTCTTATTCACTAATTATATAGTCTAGCAACTTGCTTTTCTTTTTCGTTTTCCCATTTGAACTTTTTCCGATAAGCAGAAAAAATCATATATATCAAGGCACTCCTTTATTTTTCTTTGCACACAAATTGCATCAGTATAGTTGGGATCATCTTTTTGTGTGGACTGCATCTGATCTCATAAGATACCACTTCTATCTAGTTTCCAGGACATATCTAAATTATGTAATGAGCAAACTGCATGTCATTATAGTCATCATGTGCTTAAAGACTATTTTAGAAAACTTTTGCTAACAACTTTAGTATGCCCTTTCACTAAAAAAGCTCACCTGCAGAATCAGCAGCTCTCTCTACAAGCTGTTCTAATATGAATTTGGCTGGATCACCAGTAGGATTCTTTGAGATGTAATAACAGACACGCTGTACTGCCTCATCATTGGAAAAGAAATCAAACAAACCATCACTTGCAAATATGACGAAGTGATCAGATTTTGAAATGTTATGCACATGCACAGATGGGCGAGTAGAGATATAAGGAGGGCTTATAAGGTTACGAACTCGGAGAATACCCATTAGTGCATCATTTAGGTTTTCCTGCATCAAAGAAAGACCATCAGAATATCAACTGAATCATTGTATTTTGAAATCAAACTTAAGGTTAGAGTGTTCCTTCACATAATGTTATGTTGTACAAATAGATATTGCCAACCTTTTTCAAGTAACCAACTCCAAAAGCTCGAGTGACCTTCAATTTTCCCTTCACTTTTCCACCTACAATTGCTGAGGGGTCATCAGGATGCTCACTTAGTAGTCTAGATTTTTCAAGTTTGTTGTCAACAGTGTGACAATCAGTGAGCTGGACAGCTTTTAGCTTCCTACAATTATTCATCTCATTGCCTTCATCATAAGTTGCCAATACAGCTCTGCTATCACCTAAATTAAGTGTGTACAAATCCATCCCATGTAGAAGACCAACCAAGACACAAGATCCTACTGAAACCAGATCAGGGCGGTCCTCCATTTCTTGCTCTACCATGTACAAGAAATCATTCTCAGCCTGACTAAGAGCACGTTGGAGACTATCGAGCACCTTTTGTCTAAATGAATCATGACCACAGTTTGCATGATTCCTGGTGATCAAATCCTTTGCATTGTCAGATCCTGAAGGAGGTGTTTCTCTAGGATTATTTATACCATCATCCACATATTGGAGAAATCCATTTGAGTGAAGTGGATTTAAATCTATGAAGTTTTCCTCCTCTTGTTCCCATTCAAGTGGATTAGTATGGACTATGATTGTTTCATATAATGTACCAGCAAGAAAATCAGCTGCATCCCTTCCATTGAATCCATCATATATTCCACAAAAAAGCCATCCATTTTCTTCAGAGCAGACAGCTTGAACCCTGTCTTCACCAGCCGCTCCACCTGCCACCTGAACTTCCATGTTACTGAGACAACCTTCGCTCTTGGAAGGAGCGCTCATCGATTTTAATGAATAGAAATCACAATCAAGTGGACTTGGAGATGAGGGGCTGCAACTTAAGTTGGACATACTGCTTTGGAGAGAAGATGACAATATATCCAACCTTGAAAGATTTGGTGACGAAGGAACTTTACGAAATGAATTAGGAGAATCCCAACTTGGAAGAATTTCTGATCCAATAACACCATTGCAGATATTTGTGTTAGCCAACGTCGCATTAGCACTCAGAGCAGCACCAGATAAACAAGAGAAGCTGCTGTTCCTATGGAGTTTGGTTCTGTGCAGGTATTCATATCCATTCAAAACCTTACAAGTGCTACCACCCTGGCTGTTGCATTGATAGCCAAAACTTACCTTGAGTTCTCCTTCAGGACTGAATGTACTTTCTCCTTGCATTTTTGTTTCTGAAATTATGACATCTCCAGTATTAACATCCTCCATATATGAAAGAAAGCGGATGCATTTCAAATCATAGAATCACTATAATCAATCAATTCTGAATCCAATCAAATCTACCAAAACTTTCCTCCAAAAATTTAGAAGTCAATATCCAGTTTTGATTGATTAAATTGCAATATGTACAGAATAATCTACCAAAGAAAATGGTCATTTGAAATTTCCCTACACATAACACTGATCTTCTAAAAAAATATTCAAATTGACATAGTCATGTTCAAAGTTTATTCCATCATCGAAGACGCTCTGTGATTTATTGACTTTAGTGCAATAAACAAGAATGGACATATTTGGAGGCATAATTGATTGATTTCAATTGCCTTTCATTTACAGACTTTTTACTAAAAGTGCACCAGAAGCTAAATTTTAGTACGAGATTTGATCATTAAAAGCTCTCTAAGAAATATGAAAATCGGCAGTGACATTCTCTTCATGCGGAAACTATTCCCTCTCTATCCTGAAAATTACTTCACTCAAATGCATGAGTTAACCATAACATGACCTAATGTGATAGAATGGAAAGATCAATGGTCAATATATTCGATTCCAGCCTAATGAAAGCAGCAAGATTTGAACCCAACTAGAGGAGAGGATGAATTAAACAGAGTAATGGGGTTTTGAAGAGAACAACAAACTGAAATCTTGGCAGTGAGAAGAAATTACACGTTGGGGCAGCAGTAGCAGCACAAGTCTACTAGTTACAGTGCTAAGCACAAACATTTTACAGATTTTAGTCATGCGTAACTAGGAGTTCATAGACAAGAAGAATCAAAGTTCAAATTGACAAAAGTCAAAATAATGTTGACTTTAGTCTTGAGTGAGGAATTTGGAGCTAAAGAGCAGTATAATTCAAAAGGAAGTATAAAGATATAGCTACACATACTGTCGGCTGAAAAGCTTTTCCTCCAGACAACCAAGATCCTTAGTTATTCAAGAGTAGCTAGAAAAAACTAGCTTCATTTAGTTGCTGAAAACACCAACGGGTAATATTTACTTTCATGATATATATCAAAGGTTGCGGTACAAGGTATTGAATTCATTATTTCTTCATAGGAATTTAACAATATCCCAAAGATCTTAGAACTCCTATTGTGAAAAGAAATCCTTTACAATGGTATAAGCCAGGGGAAGATTCAAACATCGCAAATAAATGTGAAGAAATGACCTTCATCGCCTCATATTGAGACATCTGGTCAATTAAAAATCTTTAGACTAAGAAATACCATACGTGCTCAAACAATTGCGAAAAGGGATAGTGTCCAATCATATCAACTTTGTTTAGAATGAATTAATCTCTACAGCATTCCTAAGAAGTAACTACTCGGGCCTGAAGCACCTTGACGACGAAAGAAGAAACAGAGATATTAAAATGAGCCAATCAAATAAAGTTAGTTGGGTAGACAAAAGTATGATCAAGGGAAGGAGAATATCCTACAGAAAGAATGCAATTTATCTTTTCTCTCTTAACTATACGTCAGGAAAAAAAATCAAGGTGTTGTATTGACAATTCCCACCAGTATAAGCCATCAGACTACGAAAATCAACCATAAGCATCATATAAAATTACACCCAGATGCGAAAAAGCTATTGAAGTCCAGACCCACCTCAGCTTTAATGGTGGACAACAGGGAGGAGTCCAGAAAGGAAAAAGCTACGAACTTGAAAGCTGACAGTAGAGCAGTGTGGGTGAAGAGTAGACAGAAGAAGGAAAAGAAGGAGCCCAGAAAGAAGTGAGGTCTTCAAGTACTAAAAGCCAAAGAACATGAAACAAGGAAAAGGGATTAGGGAGAGATAGATACAGAGCGGGTGAGTTGAGGACTGAGGAGAATCTGTATGAAAGAGGGAAGGAAATTTGGATGGTGGAGAATGGTGTTTGTTAAAATTAGAGAACCTTTTTGTTTGGTTAAGATTTTGGTCCGCATGATTCACTGTCACCGGTAATTCCGTTGTTGATGGAGTTGCATTTCAACTATGCCCCTCCTCCGCCTCCTCCTCCTTTGTAGAAGTGGAAGCTTTCACTCTTTTGTTTTCTCCGAACTAGGCGTGTATTAGTTGCGTGAAGTACCTTTTCTTGTTACGAGTGGTCATTAGGTTCTGCTCTTAAATACTTGTTGTATTCTTGCAATTTGAAGATTGCCTCTTGCCTGCCTTGAGAGGACTTGAGCATTTTAAAAATAAGCACACATTTACAAGTGTTTCACTTATGTTGACTAATTACTGTTACCGAAAATGCAATAAAATAATGGAATATGGTAATGAAATGAAAAGAAAATTGAGATGCTTTATTTGTTTAGATTAGATTATGCAACAAAACAATCACTTGAAAATCTCTTGTGAATCAAATATCAAATATCAAATAATATAGGGGAATTGCGACATGAAAATAATTAAACAATTAATTTGGAAAACCAAGTTATTATTTAATATTATGTAATTAACAGAATCAATTTGCCACATATATATATATATATATATATAATTGCAATTATGAAAGTGAAGTGACGTGGGATTATAATTATATACAGTTTGCTCATTGCAACGCTGTCTTTTCCCTCATCCCATCCAAACAAATTAACTATTCTTTTATTTTAGGCCCCCTACGGAAATCAAGGCAAGTAGCAACCGTACTGCTTTAAGCTTTGGCTTCAACTCTGTTAATACCAAATTTTACCCTTTCAATTTGAATTTTAATTATAAATTGAACCTTTTCTTAAGATTACTTTAGCTGCAATCATTTATTTAAAACATTATATAGTTTTATTTTGGATATCAAGTCCCTCTGTCAAAAAAACCCATACGAAACAGAAAAAATACGAAATTATAAGGACACTTGGTAGGGCCACTTATACATGAGAGCTTCACAACTCAAATGAAAGGACACATACACACTCTGCTGTTTTGCGGACCACACACACTATTGTGCGTGCCTGTGACCAGAACCAAATGGTCCTTTGATTTCTTTTGCCTATTTGTCATCCACATCTCACTTCGTGGGTCAAGACTGTTTCCTACCTGTCAACCTATACTTCTAGGTCCAAGTTCGACCACAGAGCAAGCGAAACAAGCTCTAGACCAAATATAAGTGCATGGTTCATTTATTCTCCATTGTTTATAACTATATGTGCACTTGGTTGCCTCCAATCTCAATTTAAAGCGTTTCCATCCCACATAAAATTCAAACATAGTTTCAAATTTAATTATATCCTCGACTTTTCTCTTTAATTTTGTAGCAATTATTTAAAGTAGAACTAAAGTATAGAATCATTTATGGGAGAAGGAGAAAGTAAAAACACAACATTTTCTATTGAAAAAAAGAACACATATAAAACTCTTATCTTAGTGAATTATATATAATGCAACTTTAATTATTTTTGATCCCAATTATGTGAATAAGTGATTATTAGACAACGCTTATAAATTACAATAATTGTAATATTATTTATAAATATTTTGTTAATGGTTTTACTTTTTAGAAAATTTGATATAATATGAAAATGAAGCTTATTTTTAAAATTCAAATCCAAAGCCATTTTATAAATTTATTCTTTAAAATCTAAGTCTTTTATTTATCAAACTCAATCCATTATTATAAATAGACAAACTCTATCTACAAGTTCAAAAAAGAAAAGGAAATTTACAAAATAACATAAAAATGAATATTGTTATAAGTTCAACCAAAATTATCTCTTATTTTCATAATACAACACATGTACAAAGTTTCATGGGTAAGTATTGAAATCGTACTCATCTATTTTTTATATCTGAAGCTGAACAAAAGTAAGATGTTTTTTAAACAAATATAACGACCACAGCCACTAAAAATAATAAAAAGCATAGTCCAGACGTTCACTTTGCCCAGGGCCGAAATTGAATGGGGCTCATTTAAAAGAGTTGAAAATTAAAATTTTTATTTATTAAAAGAGTTAAAAATTTTAGAGTTAATATATTCATTAAGAAGGGTAAAAATTGAAAAGTACATAGTTCTGCCTATGTTTATATATTCCAAGGCTTTATCTTGTAAAAATTGAAAAGAAAAAAAAAATTGTGGTTGAGTTTCTTATACTAAATTTCAAGCTTTATTGAACAGAGCTAAATAAAAGTTCGATCCCAACCATCAATTACGCAATCTAATGATTCTATTTCAATCTTGCTAAGGAAAAGAAAAGAAAAGAACAAGTTCTTCTTATATATCTCTCTTATATTTTTATTTGCATTTATTTTGGATGTGTACTTTTACAGAAGTTAAAGGATGATAGATATACATACATGCACAATAGACCTAAAAAAATGGAAACTTTGAGATCAATTTATTAGAGATATATGCTAATATTTTTATTAACAACGATATATTTTATTAATATAATAATAAAATATATTGTTATTGATTTTTGCTTTTAATATATTATATTAATAAAATATTATTAATATTAATATCAACGATATATTTTATTAATATTAACAATGATATTTTGTTCTCAATACTATTATTAATAAGTTTGCATCTAGAGGTGCGCAGAGAAATTATTTTTTATGGTCATTTATATACATTTGTTGGTGCAATTTTCTTAGTATTTTGTAATATAATATTATTAGTCAGTTGCTGCTGCTACTATTTTGTTATTGTTACTACTACTTTTAGTGATTTTATTGTTGTTTAATTTTGCAAGATGTTAGTTTTTATTTATAATCATTTAATATTTTGTTGAGTATTTGGACTTATGACTTGAATCACTTAAATATAGATATTAAATTTTAATAAGAAAAATATGCATTTAAAATTTACATATTTGTATATTGTTAATTCATTATGGTCCTTTTTACTTTGCTCCTGGCCTATAAACCGTTAGAAATGAGCATGGTCCCAATAACCATAATATTTCTTTATTTCCCCTATTTCTTCATATGTTATCACGCCAAATCCTTTTTCTGATGTTACTATTCCACTCATTACACGTTAGTCCTTTCTTTCAACTTGCCCTACTTTTCATAGAGTATTTTGAATTTGACCTTACTTATTTCCCTTTCCTCTCTTCTTTCTCTCATTTCCACCCCTCCTACTACTTGGATTGCTTTATAGATCACTTGTTCTCAGCTAACCATCTCTTCCTCCACTTTAGCACCTCTAGTTACTTCCTTTTCTTTCTATTAGAATTTTCTTCCGGTTAGACCTTGAAGTACTCTTAATCCAAAGTGGTATCATCACCAGTATTTTCCTTTGGTCCCTCAAGTTTTTTCTTCCCCATCCCTAATTCTTGTGAAAGTTTACAGTTTCTTGGCCAATTAAGGTGCTCAGAACAAAAGCTTCTAAAGGCATAGTACTATGGTGGATTATTTTATTGATAAGTGTTTTGAATTTTCTGTGGTTTAGAGTGGATTATTGCAAATTGGAATAAACTTGGTCTTAGAGAATACACTAAAAAATATACTTACTTTTATTTAAAGTTAATAGTGAAGCTAGCATGATGAAGATCTTTGAATCAAGGCTATGTCACATTATAATCAAATCCCTATTCTTACAAAAATGGTGGATAGGTTTAGAGTTAAAAAGAATAAAGAAAAAGCATGCTCTAATATAGATAAACTTTAACAATATACTTTAGAATACTGATTAACAAAAGATCTAAGTTATCTTTTAAATGCAATAATGAGACTAATTTAATTGGAAGATAATACAACCTCAATAAGGAGGATAGACTATGCCAAAATATATATTAAAGTTGAATTAGAGAATGAATTGCTATGAACCATGAAAATCCTCAACCAAATGATGAAGGTTGACTTATCTTAGCATAAATCTTCTTCAGATATCAACAAGACCTACTGAACCCACTTAAATTAAGGAATGAAGAACTACTAATTTTTTTTTACAATAGGTTAATTTACTAAAAAAAATTTGTAACCTTATACCAATTCTTTGGTCGACACCAAATATGAAAATTTAGACTTAAAGCCAATCAACTAAAGTAGACACCAAAAATCCTACCCATGTAAAACATGAACTTGTCCTTACTAATTCTAATTTGTAGCTTAACTAAAACTAAGAATATTATTAATCCCTAGAATTAGAATGCTAATTCCAATTTATAGCTTAGCCAAAACTTGAACTTGTCCCTACTAATTCTAATTTCATTCATACATAAAAACCCTAATCTATAAGCATATGAAAATATAATCAATCCTTAAGAGGGAAAGAACAACAAATATAAAGGAGAGAATGCTTAACTGGGTTCTTCAAACTGACTTCGGGAAGCTTAGCCCTCCATGGATTACCTAAATATCTCCTCTATCGCCCCTCTCTTGTTTCCCGAAACCTCCAAACATTTCCTCTAACTTTTGATAATGTTTCTACCATCAAATGATGAATTTATACTAAAAACTAAGGTTTCGGGATAGCTGTATAACAATCACGGGCGAGACTTGAAGTGTTAAGCCTGTGAGTATATGTGTCATGGAAGTGACTCAGTGTGTCATGCCTATGACACTTTTGTCATGGGCTTGAGAACAATGTGTCACGCCCATGACAAAACTTGTCATGGGCATGACAAATGTGTCATAGGCATGACACACCAAGTCACTTGTCATGGGCATGACATGAGTCTCATGCCCATGGTTACTTTGTCATGGCCATCTATCATAGGCATGACACATTGCTTATCATCGGCGTGACACATTGTTCTTAAGCCCATGACACACCAAGTCACTTGTCATAGGCATGACATGAGTCTCACGCCCATGGTTAATTTGTCATGTCCGTCTGTCATAGGCGTGACACATTGTTCTCAAGCCCATGACAAATGTGTCATAGGCATAACACACTGAGTCACTTGTCATGGGCGTGACATGAGTCTCACGACCATGACTAATTTGTTATGGCTGTGAAACACATCTCGTGACCATGACAACATGCTTCTTCAATTCTTTTGTCATTTTCTTGTCTTCTCTTGCTCTAATCCTTCTCCTTCTTATTCCATGAAGACAAGTGAGTGTGATTCTCAAGAAGACAACTCAAATATAATGCTTCCGATTTACTTTAGCTCTTTCGCTTTCAAATTGTACCTAAAACCAAATATGAACTAAAGTGAATGTCTTAAACATTTTATATCATTAATCACTAAGTATTATGGAATAAATGTATAATCAATTGAGCATATATCTATTTTCTCTCACATTTAGCTTTTGACCAACCTTGGGCAAAACATCATAATCAAAATCATAGACCCAAAAATATTTATTCATTTCCCATATTTCCCAAGAATATATAGTCATAAGCAAAGATGAATAACTTTCAAAAACCATAGCAAGAACTCAACATTCAATGCTTCTACTCAGGATTAATCAACATTCATCACCTTTAGAAACTGAGCAATCTAGAGGTAAACTTGAGAAAATGTGTTTAAATAAGGCAGATTCATGGGTACACTAAAAAACTATTCATGATCATGACATTCCACAACTTTGTATATCATTTCATTTCTCTACCACTAGGATTCACATGCATAATCATGAATCAAAGGAATTTTAAGATTATAATATGGGCAAGGATAAGGTGAGATGTTTTGGATAGTGTAACATAAAAGCTATCAAAGCTAGTGAAATAAGAAAAACACCCAATATAACATCAATTGCAAAAGCTAACATTCATTCATCACTGCGTACCATTAGTTATGATGAATGCAAAAACTACGTTTCACATCTCAAATTCAAGCTCCCACACCACAAATCATATGAAGCATAACTAATCAAAAGGGATCAGTCATAAAAACGATGATATCAATAATTGAAACTATAAGGAGTGATCCTTCAAAAACACATTTACCTCATATACATTATACACAAATCACCCATTCAATACAACTTTAAGAGGAGAAATAATAATGAATAACTTTTCAAAACAAATGCACCTTGATATTTTTATTCAAACATTTTTTTTCTTTCTTTTCCTTTCCTTTTCTTTTATCTTTTATCTTTCCTTTTCTTTTCATTTGAAAATTGAAAGAAGCTACAACAACATGGGAATTTCATTGATAAGACGTAAAATAACATCTCAATAATTATAAATATCTCACACATATGCACACTCTTACACTTATACTTTTATACGTCCACAATCATTAACAATCAACAAATGATCCACTAGCTTTAAGACTTAGGTAAGACATTTGGTTAGGTTTAAAGCATGTAATATGGTTAGCATAAAAAGAAAGGCTAATAAAGCTCAAGGGGGCTTAACAACGGGACAATTCACATTAAAGGGTAAGCTATTTAGCTAATATAGTTTATAAAAAGAAAGAATGTCTATATCATTTCCATTTTAATGCATGTGATAAAAATAGGGTCTTTAATGGAAAATCAAAGCAAAGTCAGGATATACATGTCATGAAAGTCACATATAAATAAAAGAAAATGAGACTGATATGGATGTGTTAGTCTATACAGGCTCAAAATCTCACTTGTTTATGTCTACCACTAGTCACTACTCTTTTAAAGATAATGCATATTGACTAATCACAAGAGAAAAAGTACATGCTAAAATTGCCATGGATTCTTCTAGTCAGTTCACTCTCTAATCATCACTATATAATCCTAGAAGTAATAGAAAAAGAGAAAATGTTTATTTGTTTGTTTTATTCTCTCTCTCATTTCGTTGAAAACTCACAAACAAGTCAGAACAAACAAACTTAAAAACAAATATGCATATAAGAAAGAAATGCAAAAATGTAAAGGAAAAGAAATTAACTTCTCTTGAATTGCCTCCTAAATAGCACCTTTGTTTATTATCGCTGGCTTAACTCCTCATTTTCCTTAACATGTGACAAAATTATGATCTTTGGGTGTCACATGCACTTGCTCCACTTGAGGTTCTTCAGGATAGGGCCTCAATTAATGATCATTTATATTACATTGGCTTCCTTATCTTCAAATTTCCAATCTCTAATGAGTCCCAACACTTTTGGAATATCTCATCACCCTTTTCTTCCTTATTTACTTTCTTCAATCTGTAAAGTTGAAGGATTTGTTTAACAATAATTAGGAACCCAATATTTACCTTTGAGCTAAATGATATGTCTTTTTCTCCTTCGAATTCCTTCTCCACTTCTTCAACATAAGCAATTTCTTGAGTAGTTCTCTTAAGATTCTCAAGCTCCTCTTCACTCTGTAAGGTCTCTGCACTAATGTTGCTTGGGTACACCTCGAGTTGATATGGTTGCTCCTCTTCAGTTTATAATGCTACGTGGTCAAGAGCTTCCATTAGAACCTATATTGCTTATCATGTTTTGGAGTCTAAACATTGTATCTTAGTGAAATTGCATCATATTCTGTTGAAATTTCATCATATCCTCCTAGAACTATTGTACACTCTATTGAAGTTAAATATTGTTACCAGTCATAATATTAAGCAAGTCTTCCAAAGATGAACTTTAAGTCGTGATGAGAAGCTTCTAGTCTATACAGGAATTACTGTGTGTCAGGCTTACTATCAAGGAAGTAATTATGTTGATTATCTCATCCATAACTAAAGTTTGTATGATCACTCCAAACATGATTATAGGATTGAGAATATGAGTTATGGGAAAAATTACTTCTGTCTATGTAAATTTTTTCTCTTAACATACAAACACTAAATAAAAAGTGAAAAGATTAAGAAATAACTGAAAAGAAACTAATTATAAACAAATATATACAAAAACAATAAAAATAAAAATAAAAAGTAAAGCACCATACTCTCCAACAACGACACCAAAATTGACGTAGTGTGTCATAACAATATTCAAAATAACTAGACCTACAACGATATCAATAGTGAGTCTAGGTCGATCGCACAGAAAGTGTTTGGTTAGCTTTTGTTATGAAAAGAATTGGTGTTTAGGTTTGAGGTGTTTAAATAACAAAATAAAGTAAAATTAAACTACCGAAGTAAATTAAAGAAAACAATCTAAAAATGATGAAAAGTGTTGAATATGTTAGGGACTCATCGGTTCAATCTCAGCCTACACACAGTTAAACATATTTTATTGAATTGTTGTTCTCATACCTCTTTTAGCAACTATTAATTGTAGGTTAACAATAACTTCTGTTAACCCCAGTTTTCCCTTAGGTCGTGTTTAATTAACAGACGCTTGTTAATTAAACCTAGCTATTGAACAACCTAAAACAAGCTCTCTAGATTTAATTAGATAGTCGTATTTCGAATTAGGAAAACATATTAATCAAGGCAACAACTACACAAGGTTGGGTAATTTAACCTAACCTATGTTATCCTTAATGATTAAAAACCATTAGTTTCTACAGATGAATCTCAATATAAGAATTACGAGTTATATTAATGATTCTAGCAATATCCAAACACAACAATTACGGATTGTGTTCAAGCTTCTAATAATGGGTTCATACATAAACAATCTAATGATAATGAGAATAAAGATTATTCATACATGAAAACCTAAATCCATAAGCATAGGATAACATAATCAATCCCTAAGAGAGAAAGAACAACAAATACAATGGAGAAAATATTTAACCGAGTTCTTCGGTGTCAATATCACCTCCGAACTAGTGTCAAAAAGCTTAACCCTCCATGGGTCTCCTAAATATCTCCTCTGTTGCCCTTGTATTGTTTCACGAAACCTTTAAACGTTTCCTCCAACTTTTCATAATGTTTCTGTCGTCAAACAATATATTTATACTAAAAACTAAGGTTTTGGGATAGTTGTATAGCAGTCACGGGTGTGATTTGAAGTGTCACGCCCGAGCATATGTGTGTGATAGGCATGAGGGTGTGAGAAGTTTCTCATCCCCATGATAAACTTGTCATTGATGTGATATGACTCTCACAATCATGACTAATTGGTCATGGCCGTGAGACACATCTTATAGTCGTGACAACATGCTTCTTCAATTCTTTTGGCATTTTCTTGTCTTCTTTTTCTCTAATCCTTCTCCTTCTTACTCCATGAAGACAAGTGTGTGTGATTCATAAGAAGACAACTCAATTATAGTGCTTTTGATTCACTTTAGCTCTTTCTCTTCTAAATTGTACCTAAAACTAAATATGAAGTGAATGTCTTAAGCATTTCATATCATTAATCACTAAGCATTATAGAATAAATGTATAATTAATTAAGTACTTATCACACACTAATAACTACATTTACTCTTAAGGCCAAATTGTCCTCACTACACACACACACACACACACACATATCATTTCATTTTCTTTCTAATTTTTCAACACAATTCACCTAAGGTCCATGCCAAGCACCATCCAAACACATCATAAACCATTTCAACTTCATCACTTTCCATATACATTTCATATACACATTTTTTCAAATAATAACATAACACTTCATTTAATAATTCCAATGTCACAAATACACTTAATGACCATCCATAATCACATTCACATGGTCATTAAATCATAACCATACTTTTATACTAAAAATACCCTTAAGGCTAAATATATTTTACATCAAACTTTTCCAATTCAATTCTTTTTCATTTATTTTCTTCATTAGCATCAAAACAATTCCATGAATGTCATGAAACATCAAAATAATTTTTTTTGATCAAATCAAACTAGAATCACTTTTGATGGCTGATCCTCTCATTCTTTATTTAATGGTTTACTTACTTGTTTTCAACTCTTAAATGCTTCTAAACTTATTATCTACTCCATAGGAAGTCAAAAATTATCATTGATGTTAAACACATCCATCCTACACGAAAACCCATAAAAATTAGAAATTTAAGTTAGAAAGACTTACCACTTTTTTCTCCATTCTTTTGAGCAATTGGTAAGCATTTATTCTTGATAAAGATCTGTCCAAATCATGCCCCAATTCTGTAAAAAAAAAAATGATTGCACTCTTCTTCTTCTTTCTTCTTGGCCGAAATTCACTTTGCTTCTCTCTTCTTTTCTTTTATTTTTTGGTCTCTCATGTTTATCACCAAAAGAAGCTAATTTGTCTTCTTTTTTGCTTTGTATACTCCCCATTAATGCTACACATGTCACTCTCTAATTGTTCTTCTTCTAATGACTCATCAATTCACTATCTTATTGTAAAAAAACCAAATTGCCCTTTAATGAATTTAATTCACTAACTAATCGAATTAAGTTCTGCAAAATATTTCATAACCATCTTATTATCAAATTGACCATCAAATACTCTAATTATGGTCAATACTTATTGATTGGGTACTTTAAAAAAATTTATGATGAGTTTAAAATCATTAATACCCATTGTTTTCCAAAAAGGGCATTTTAGTCCTAAACTTTTGGAACTCCTGAAATCCACCCGATTGGACTTATTTTTGATTTGTTTTAATATCATTAGACACTAATACTTGTTATGGATGTTTTTCAATATTTCAAGATTGGGTCTCCCAAAAATCACCATTCACCTAGACTTACTATTCATCCAAAAATGTTATTCACCAAAAAATAAAAATTTGTATTTAATGAAAGGAAAGGTTCTGGATTTTACAACCACCCCTCCTTATACAAACTTCATCCTCAAATTTTAACTAAGTATATATGTTCAAAATAGGTGGGGATACAATGTACACATTTGCTACTCAGGCTCTTATGTAGTCCTCTACTGTATGATTTCTCCATAGTACCTTAACCAAAGGAATGATCTTATTGCGCAGAACTTATTCTCTGTGGTTGAGGATTTATATTGGATCCTCCTCAAAAGTCAAATCTTTCTTTAAGTTCACCAGTTGTTCTATGATTACGTGTAAAGTGTCCGCTAGGTACTTACTAAGCATAAATATATGGAAGACATTTTGAATCCTCGTGAGCTCATCTAGTAGCTTCAATCGAGCTACTAGCTCAATTCTTTCTATGATCTCATATAATCCTATGTAATTCAGACTTAACTTACTGCATTTCCCAAATCTAAATATACCTTTCCAAGGGGAAATCTTGAGAAATATTTTATCTCCTATTTTAAATTCAAGATCCCTACGGTGATTATCCACATAACTTTTTCGCCTATCCTGGGCAATCTTTAATTTATCCTGAATTACTTGAATTTTATTTGTTGTCACCTGTACAAGCTCGGGACCTATCGATTTCCTTTCACCTACTTCATCCCAATATATTGGAGTTCCGCATTTTCCCCTATAAAGTGCCTCATATGGGGCCATGCCAATACTAACCTGATAATTGCTATTGTACGTGAACTTTATTACTGATAGGTGTATGCCTTAACTCCTCCTTAAACTCCATGACATAGGATCAAAGCATATCCTTAAGTTTCTGGATAGTTGCCTATGATTATCCATCCATTTAGGGGTGAAAAGCAGTGTTAAACTTCAAGCGTGTACCTAAGGTTTTCTATAAGCTGGGTCAAAATCTCTATGTAAACCTAAAGTCCCAGTTTGAGACAATAGAATTCAGCATACTATGGAGTCTCACTATCTCATCGACATAAAGATAGGCTAATTTGTTTAAGGGATAATTATTCTTGATTGGAAGAAAATATGCGAACTTTGTTAATCTGTCTACTATCACCCATATAGCATCGTACCCACTCTACCTCCTTGGAAGTCCTACTACAAAGTCCATAGTGATCTTCTCCCACTTCCATTATGGGATATGGAGGGGTCGTATTAATCCCGCAAGCTTAATGTTCTACTTTTACCTATTGAGAGGTTAGACACTTAGAAATGAACTATACTATTTCCTTCTTTATCCCTCTCCACCAACAATGTTCTTTGAGAGTATGGTACATTTTCGTGCTACCCGGATGTATAGTGTAAGCTGAGGAATGAACTTTTTCTAAGATATTTTCTTTAAGCCTCTTATATCCGATATAGATAATCGTTGCCCCCTCATTACTTACCAACTTCCTTGATTGTAAGATTTATTATTTTCCCAGTCTCAACTTCGACCTTCAATCTCATCAACTGTGGATCTAGTTTTTATCCTTTTCTAACTCGATCCACCAAAATGGGGCAAACATAAAAATTAACAATTAATGTCTATGATTCTACCATATCCAATCTCACTCCTAGAGACCTCATTTCCACTAGAAGTGGAAGATATGTGATCTTCAGTTATGTTATCAAATTGGCAAGTCTCTTACAATTATAATCTTTTATTAGCTCCAACTACACCCTCTGCTTCATGATTAATTCCTTCTGAGTGAACAAATAGTTCAAATTCTTATATTTAGTGAAAATCCTATAGGGAACACCATACAAGTAATGCCTCCAAATTTTCAATGCAAAAATTGATGCTGCTAACTCTAGATCATAAGTGGGGTTGTTGAAGTAAATCACACGTTATTATAAAACTTACGTACAATATACAACGTATACAAGAAGGGGGGTTGAATTGTGTAATCTTTTTGTGAATACACAAAACCTTATATATTTCTTGAAAAGAAACTTTTTCAAGTATTAGATGAATACCAAATTACAAATAACTTGTACAAACTTATATAAGAACAAGAGTATTTAAGAGTTAAGAGTTAGAAGATAGATGATGCAATTTTTATACTGGTTCACCCCAAACC
>JAOQMP010000209.1:22457483-22484913 GCA_027563575.1 Erythroxylum pedicellare | reverse complement strand
ATATTTATTGATTTTTATATTTAGAATTTTAATGTATCATTTCTATAAAATAGTATGTAATTTATATATAATAAATATATTTTTATGACACCACGTAAATTTGTCAAATCATATATTTTAAAAGAGATTAATAAAAATTATAAATTTATGCAATAAAATTAAATTTGTGTTTTTAGTTTTATAAAATTTTGAAATGACATTGTTGTTAATTAAATTTATGTTTAGAATTAAAATCATTGTAAATAATATTAAATTTCATTTTTAAGAATATGATATTAACATTTAATATTGCATCGGCATTTATTGTCATTTTTTGCATGACCTGATTTCCTTTTTTACTATATTGTAATTATTTTTTAATTAATTGCAATAAATACAAATATATGTGGTAATTAAAATAATGTTATATGAATGTATAGATAATAATTTTAACTAGTATAATGATTTATTAATGTGTAAATAATATACAAAATTTCTTATTTCTTATTATGTAATATATTATTCTATTTATTATATATAAATTCGATACTGTTATATAAAATTTATATATTATATATCATTTCGTCGCCAAAGGGCAAGCCAAATGGTAATGAGCCACCATTTGGGAACGAATTTCTAACTTGTCACCAAATGGTATATTTCTTTCTAATTAATAAAAAATGACATCATTTTGTTTAACAACAAAAGATGTAATTTTCTATTAGGTTATTAAAACCAAAACGAAGCTCTCTTCGTATTTCCTCTTAGTTCATCGTCGAAAAAGCATCGTCTCCTCTGTTGTGGTCATCTCCTGTGTTATGGTCATCACCATCGAAGAAGTGTCATGTCCTATGTTGGTATTGTTCTTCTTTTTTGTTTTCTAGAACTGTCCTAATTGTGTTCTATTTTTCTACTATATTTTGGAGTTTATATGGGTTTTGTGTTTTGCTTATGGTGTATGGCTTTCTTATTTGTGATTCTGTTTAGAAGATGGTGAATTGTGTTTTGTGTTGGATGTGTATGGGTTGACGATTTTTTTCCACCTTCTACGCTTGTTTGAGGAAAGCCTGTTAATTGTTTTATCAAAGGTCTATTAAAGAATCAAGGTTACTTTTTTAAGAGATGTTTATGTACATATTTACTATATGATTGCTTTTTCACCAAATCTCTACCACTTATAGTATACATATGTATAGGTTAAAAGGACTTTATTTTAATGTGTAATGAGGCTGTGATTAGATATAAGAATTAGAAGTAAAATGATTAAAACTACAAATGTTAGCAAGGCATCTAAACATATATAGGAAACAAATGTATAAGTTGGAATCATGACATTCAACTTACTTGGGAATGGTTAATTGATTCATATGAAGAAAAAAATGGACTCACCTTAAGTTTCCTTACTACTACCTTTCACACTTTTTCTTTTTTTTAGTACTTTTTTATTAATAAATATATGAATAAACAAAATAATTTTAACCATAACACAATAGGTAAGGATGTTTAAATAGAGAATTTGGCTTGTAATATAGTTATCAAATAAAAGGAAAAGGTTATGGCTCAAAGGAGCTACCTAGGGATATAGAATTGGGGTGAATTTTTAAGTTAAAGGCTGTAAAACAATGAAAGTCTTTTTTTATTATTCTTATATATGCATATAACGATTAAGTCTTCAAATGTTCCAAATAAGTTCTAGAGAAATGTATTGAAGACTTAATTGTTATATATTTATTTGAATGTTTCAATCTTTTATGGCTCAAAATCTTAAAATTTATTTCAAGTCACTTTAACGTTGCACGATGTCTTCTCATTTGATCATCAAAGTGTATCAAAGTGCATAATGCTAGCTAATTTAACCATTCGACATATTTTTACTCTTATTCTTAAAAGACCAAATCTTTCAGTATACATATATTTTAATTTATTCAAAATATGTTTGATGAAACCATATAATGGACTAGTGGAAAGTTGACATGCCGAATAGTTTTTGATGGCCAAAATAAGTTCCGCTGGGAGAAATGTGGCAAAATTCTCCCTAATGAAGAACAGATCGATCTACAACAAATCTCCTAATCAAACACTAATCACTCATTGTATTCAATAGCATATCTTCTTCTTCAAGGTTTTTAATATTATCTGAACTAGCTCTCTCTTTTTATTATCTGTATCTCATTTTCTATTAGGAAGCTCTTAGATGAACATTGGATTGTATATACTATGTGTTGTGTAAAGATTCCTCGAATCTTTAAGAGAATATAAATGAAAATGGAGGTAGTGGCAATGTCCTGATGGTTTGTACAAGATTAGAAAAATCGGTTGTTTTGAAATAGTCGTCAATTCTAATAACTATGTCCCTTTAATCAAGTATACATATGACAACGTTTCGCAACGCTAGTCAAAATAAACTAGATCTACTACTATAGCAGTGGTGAGTCTTGGTCGATCCCACAAAGAGTATGTGTAAGGTTATTGAAATGAAATTAATTGATGTTTAGGTTTAGGGGGTTTTGGTTTTAGAAATAAAAAATAAAATAAAACTAACCTAATGAAAACAAATTAAAGAAAACATACAAAAAATGATGAAAGTGGTGAATTCGTTGGATTCTGGTTCTTGGATTCAATCTTGACCTACACCTTAATTAAACATTTTTCAATGATTTGTTGTTCTTAAACCTCTCTTAGAGACTATTAATCGTGGGTTAATAATTAACCCGAGTATTCCCATAGGTAGTCTTTAATTAAGATATGATCTTTAATTAAACCTAACTACCGAATAACCTAGGATACGATCTCTAGATTCAATTGGGTAGTATCATTATAAATAAGGAAAACTAAATAATCAAGGAAACAATCACATACGATGCGTCATTTAATCTATGTTATGTTATCCCTAATGATTACGAATCATTAATCGCTATACGTGAATTTTAAATATAACAATTACAAATTATATCGAAATTCTAGCAATGGGTTTGTAAATAAACGATCCAATGATGACATCCAAATCATCTTTTCAAAATACCCAATGGGTTCATACACAAATAATCAAACAATAACGAGAATATGATTATCCATACACAAAAACCAAATTAATTAATATAGTATAACACAATCAATTTTTAAAGAGAGAAAGAAAAAACAAAAATAAAGAAAGAGTGCTTAACTGGGTTATCAGTTTCGATGTCTCCTCCGAATCGATGCTAGGAATCTACCCTTTTATAGGTCTCCTCGTGGTGGAGAGCTTACCTCCACCTTCATGCTCTCCTGAAGCCCCCAAAGTTTCCGAACTCCTTCAACCGAAAACACTATTTTACTCTCAAATTGCTTCAGCTGAAAATCACTGCCTCCCTCTAGCTAGCTCCTCCACCTTTGTGTCCTATTTTTATTAAACCCTACGCTCCCTTCTATCTGCTACTCTTCTTTTCTTTATTTAAAACAAATGCACCTATTGAAGAAACGCAGACAACAAACATTGTTTATGTGAAACGCAAACAACTACGCAAACGCAAACAATGTTTATATGAAACACAAATAGTTAAGTTTTAATCCATTTTTGTCTAGCTGCTGGTGTCTTGTTTTCTTCTAGAATTGCTACCGTATTGCTTCTCTTCCAGCTGCCTCTTGGATTGTCAATTTTGTGTGTTTCGTGTCCCGGCTGCCTTGTCTTCATTTAACTCCCATAAAACACATTGCATGGGCTGCTGTCCATCATCCTTGGCTTCATTAATTAAATTAATGTTCTGCATGGCCATGCAAACCATTAAATTCATGTACATCTTGTATGGTCTATGCACAATAGCCATGAGCAACTTTGATTTATTTGTGTTTCTTTTTTTCTTGTCTTATTTTTGTCTTTTAATTTTTTTCTTCTTACTCTATGAAGACTAGTAAAAATTAATCTTCGAAAAATGGCCCCAATATCATGCTTTTGAGTCATTTTAACTTCTTTGCTTCTGAATTGTGCCTAAAATCACATATGAGTCAAAGTGAGTATCTTAAGTAATTTCATGTCATTAATCGCTAAGTGTTATGAAATAATTAAACAATCAATTAAGCACATATCAATTTTTCCTACACTTAACTTTTCGTCGTCCTCAAGTAAAACATCAAAATTAAGCTCATAGACCCAAAAACATTGACTCATTTCCCATATGTTTCAAGAATATGTAATCATAAACAAAGATGAATGACTTTCAAAATTTTATAGCAAGAACTTAACATTCCAAGCTTTTACTCATGATCAATCAACATTCAATACCTTTAAAAACCGAGCAATCTAATGGTAGATTCGAAAATTTTGTTTAAATAAAATATATCCACGGGTACACTCAACACCATTCATAATCATGATAATCCACAACTTCGCATATCATTTTATTTCTTCACCCCTAAAGGTCACATGTGAAATCATGGATTAAAAGACTTTTTAGGATTATAATGTAGGCAAAGGTAAAGTGAGATGTATTTAGGCCAAATGGCTTAAAAGCCATTAAAGCTAGTAAAACAAGCAACACTCGGTGTAACATTAAGTGCAAAAACCAACATTCAATCACAATTGTGCACATCAACTATGATAAATGCAAAAACCAGTTTCACAACTCAAACTCGAGCTCTTATACATAAACCATATGAAGTTTATACCAATCTAAAGGGATCACTCATATAATTGATAACAATAAATTGAAACCATAAAGAGTGACCCTTTCAAGCCAACATCTACCTAATATTCAACATACTCAAATAACCTATTCAATGCAACTTTAGGAGGATGCATTAAGAGTGAATAACATTGCAAACTACATATGCACTTCCTTCTTGATACATTTATTTAAACATTTTTAATTTCTTTTTCTTTCTTTTCTTTTCTTTTTCTTTCTTTCTTTTCCTTTCTTTTCTTTTCCCTTATAAAAATTAAAATAAACTACATCAACAGAGAAATTTCAATGATAAGGTATAAAATAACATCCCAACATTATAACTAACCTACACATATGCATACCCCGACACTTAGAAGTTTGCATATCCATAAACTAAAAAATCAACAAATGTTCCACTAGCTTCAGGGCTTGGGAAGGACATTTGGTTAGGTTAAAGCATGTAATGTGGCTAATACACAAAAAAGTAGATAAAGCTCAAGGGGGCTTATCAAAAAGGAAAATCATATAACGCGTAAGCTATTTGGCTAATGTAGTTCGAAAAATCAAAGAATGCCTAATCATACCTACATTAATGCATGTGATAAAAATGTGTCTTCGAATAAAAATTCAAGGCAAAATCAGGCTGTACATGTCATGAAGATTATGAATTATTAGAACACAATGAGACTGATATGAACGTATTGGTCTAATAAGGCTCAAAATCTCATCGACTTTTTCTACCACTAGTCACCACTCTTCTAAAGATAATGCACATTGACCAATCACAAGAGTAAAGGTACATGCTAAAGTTGCTATGAAATTCTCTAGTTAATTCACACTCTAATCATGACTATATAATTCTAGAAGTAATAGAATAACGAGAAAATGTTTGTTTTGTTGTTTTATTATTTCTCTCATTTTGATTGAAAACTTAAAACAAGTAAAAACAAAAAAAATAAAAAACACACATGCATATAAAAACTAATGGAAAAAAGTACCCTTGGGTTGCCTATCAAAAAGTGCCTTTGTTTAGGGTCGTTGGCTCAACTCCTTCTTCTCCTCACGTGATAAAATTGTGATCTTCAGGTATTACCGTTAACGCCACTTCCATACGAGGTTGTTTTGGATAGGGCCTTAGGTTATTATCATTCCCATTTAATGCCCTCCCTATTCCTAGCTTCTAAAAATAGGAAAAGGTATTGGATTAATACTAGCATCTAAATTGTATAAACATTTAAGAACTTTAAGGTCACTAAAATTTTCAAGGAATAGTGAAACTCCTTGGATCCTTTAGAGGTAACTTATATTTATGATAATGATACACTCTTCTATCAAAGTACAATTCTCCTTTAATTTACTTTTCTTAGAGGTAACCTCCTTTAAAAACTTCACATAGTTAGGCATTTGAGCTAATACTTCGAAGAATAGTATATTTGATGTTCAATTTCCTAAAAACATCAATACCTTTTCTTTTTAAGTCTCTAAGGGTATGGAATTAGTAGCATATGACATTTTATGTAGGGTTTTGGTCTATATTCATGAATGGAATTCATTAAGGATGGAATTGGTGTTTTATTCCCATTTACATCATTCTCTAAATCAATGACATCGATTTACTATTATTTCCTCCATTGTCTCTTCCTCAAGCTTTCTTGACTTCATCACGTATTTATCTCTAGCATCACCAGCATCAAGTGTTATACCAGTCCTTAATTTGAGAAGACAAACTTGGTCCTTAGGGTTTCCTTTAGTGTTACTCAAAAGTTTTCAAACCTCTTTCATACACTACCATAGTTAGTTTGCTCATTTATATCTCTAAGCTATTGATAGATGCATTATTAGATTGTACCAAATGTTCAAATTAGACCATTTTATTTGGTAGATATAAACTATTTAAGTGTTTCTTCCAAATCATTGCTTTGTGATGATTGTTATTAAAACCAAGGTATATTTTGGAACCTAAGTGGTCCTATATGTCTACCTACTTTAGTTGCTATCTACTCTTATTAAAATTTTGGGTAATTATTCCACCTCAAATTGTATGTGTTATTAAAAGGTTCACTTCGAATTCCTTGATTTCCTCTATAGGCAGTCATATAATTTGCTTACTTATTATAGTTAAGAGGTTGGCTCAGTATTGATAAATGCACGTGATAAATGCTCATATATTCTATACTAGTAACATGCCTCCCTATTATTTATGTCTTAATTTAAGATCATCTTCATCTGACTCAAAATATCCACTATTTATTGTTAAATCTGAAGATGCTTACACCTCATAAAGGGATTCCTTTGACTTCCCCCTTACCATTTTGGTAATAAAATTTCTTGCCAAAGTCTAGATAATACCCTTGACCTTATCAGTAGTTTTTGTATAGATAATCCCTTTCATAGTAATGTCAATCAAGGTTTGACATGTTAGGATGAGGTAATCGTGGAAGAATTACATCACCAACTACAAGGAATATTGGTGATGTAGGCATTGGCTAAGTATAGCTTTGTATCTTTCCTAAGCTTTATGGACTGCTTCCCTCTTATTTTATATAAGATTTTGAATATACCTTCTCAATTTAATTGTCTTATACAGAGTAAAACATTTTTCTTATGAATGCAGTATACCCTTAATTCCACTCTTCAAAAGAGTTCATATCAATTGATCGTAGGCAAATTCTCACTCACTCTTTTATGCAATATAGAGAGCATCATATTCAAAGCTCATTTTTTTGTAAGCCCATTTAGTAAAAGTGTTTAGATCACTAAGTAAAAACTCACTAAATTTGATCATTTCTTCACTAAATGATCCATTAAAAATTAGGAGAAAGTGAAGATGTGATTCCTTTAACTCATAGTTCTTAGAATTTTAACTAAATCTAATATATGAGGGATTGATGTTAATGATATGCAATTAGATTCCCCCTATACAAATTTTTCACGGCTATCATATGAGGGATTGCTATTAATGATATGCAATTAGATGTCCCCTATACAAATTTTTCACGGCTGTCATTGTTCTACACTAAGAACTATATCATTGTGATGTGTAGTTACTTTTCCCTCCTTTTTGCTATATTCTTAGTGCAAGTTTCTTTACTTTCATGATCAATTTGAAGTAGGCTATCTAAGTGTCACTCATAAATTACCTATTTCACCTCAACTACTTGAAAAAAACAAAAGCAGTCATAAGTAAAAAATATATATATAATAAAATAAAACTATGATTAACAAGAATAATAATAATAATTCCTAAGAAATGGCACCATAAATATGATCTACTTTATATCTGCAAGCACATAGAGTCAATTATATATATTTTACTAAAATTGGAGTGATTTTAAAGTATTGATCATACAAATAGTTATATAAATAAACTAAATAAGTAAAGAGTTTATTAAAAAGAATTTTATTACTAAACAAAGGGAAAAAGAAAGATAAAAAAAATGAAGAAATATTAATAAAACAAACATTATGGATTCAAGGTTCACTTATATAGAATATAATTATCAAACAAGATTGATTATTTAGGTTGGAATAACAATTAACCTAAGATATTTATACCCTCTATCGAATTACATAAATATATGCAATTAAGTAACCACTACGTCTCAATGCATAATTTCACCTAATCAAATTTATTTATCATGGTTAATATATTGGTTATCACTAAAGTCTAGGATACTATCATTTTCTAGCACTAGAATATTTATTCTCCTAATGTGTAGATTCTACTTCGGTTGCTATTCCTTTATATAATTCCTAAGATTGAATTTATGATATTTGATCACAAATCCAATTTTAAGAACAAAGAGAATACAGTCAACTAATTAAATAATCAAATCATATATAAATAATACATCCCTAATCCTAACTAGGGTTGTAAGCCCCTAAGCATAATAAAATAAAACATAAACAAATCATTCTCAACATATAAAAAAATAGTAGAAGAAAAGAGTAAAAGAAGATGCCACAAGGTCCTCTAATACTAAGAAATAACAAAAATATTAAAAAAATAATAAGTCCAACAAAAGTATGTCAAAAGATCCTAGGTTAATTTTAATACAAGTATTTATAGTCAAGGTTATGAAAATAGAGTTCTAGATGGCTTAAATTGGAGAAATCATTGACAACCAATGACACATCAGCACCAACACCATCATTGGTATTATTATGGAATTGTTAGCAATCATAAAGCCACAAGTAACCAGCATCTGACACCAACTTGTAAACGAAATTAGTTTATAATATTTCTCTTTGTAAATTCAAGATAAGTCTGACGTTATCCTAACTCTAAAATTAGTGTTTTTTTTTCTTTTCAACTTCTCAGGTCTTTGAAAAAAGATAGGTGTTTATTACTATACATGCTCGACACTTTTTATGTCTTGTTCTACTAACTTCTCCACTTTTTAACATCTTAGAGCTAGAATTAGCTTCTTATGTCTTCTAATAAGTTGTTATCTATCTTCTTATCTTCCAAATGACTCTAAAATCTCTTTAATTAGACATCTACGGAGGAAGTTGCACTAAATTTCATATTTACTCCTTAAAGTTATCACCTATAAAATAATGAGCCAAATATAGAAAATATAATATAATTCGTATTAAAATGTTATAAAAATGCTAAATACCTTAACTTAAACCTAAAAAGTATGTAAAATATAAACCTATTATCTATTATTTCTTAAGTTGTTGAAATGTTTAGGCGAAGAAGTTTACAAAACAAACATGGTTTATCTTATTAATACTACTTGCAAACTTTATTCCATTGATATCATTATATGCCAGTCTACTTGTTTTAGTTGATAACATTTTCCAATAGCAACAAATTTGCACTTTTTTATGTGACATATAAATATGTTATTTTATTATATAAATACATACTTATGATTTATAAATAGTCATCCTATTGTAATAGTGTATTGTAAATTATTTTAAGATCAGTCCTATAATTTCCAAAATATTGGATTATTCGAACTAATAAGAATTTAATAGCATACAATATGTTAAAGGATAGGTGTCCTTGTGGTTTGGATGGTTAAAAAAAACTAACTTTAACCTAAATCTTTCTGGTGCTTTTATACCATCACCAAATGTAAATGCATAATGGAATTCTCCAGATTGATTAAAACTTGGATTTTGTTCTCATACTCAATCTGTAGTGTCAAGTATGAAAAGTAACATTAACTTCTCTGTACAATTTGAAGAAGCTATGATTAACTTAGGACGTGTAGATGTCCTCATTAAAAAAATGGAATATTAAGAACTTAGGTTAGGCTATTAGTAGTGTAACCAAAATCTTTGACGAGTTTGACTCTTTACTATATTTTTAGGGTTTAATAAAAATAAACTCACAATTGAGATAAAATAGTTCATAATTATATTTAGACATTTAATAAAGGTCATAAAGATGTACATCATAAATATTTATAGGGTTACACTTCCTTAACCAACAATTGTCTTAACTAATAAAGAAAAATATGAAAAGACCCTTAATTAGAACTAAGAACTACTTTAAAAAAATTAAAGATTGTTACTAGGAAAAATCCAAAAGAAATACAAGGCAAAATCTAAATGAATTATAAGGCAAATAGCCCTTAAAGCAATTTCAAAATAAACTTTACAATATATACACGGGCTACCAAACAAGATCATAGAGTGCCTATATTATATGTTAATGAAAATAGGAGTAAAATAGTGGATGGAAGGCATTTTAGAGGTTCCATTTGTCCTTGATGCCTTTGATAACACCAATTCAATACCTTTAGCAATAATCAATTCTCTAATCTAAGTTAGATTCTTTTGGATCATTTGACTAACATATTAGCTCTTATTATAGAATACTCTCTAATTCCTTCCTTTCTAGAAGCTATAGATTGAATAACCAAGTTTTGTTTGAACAATTGATACATGATCCTTCTTGTTGATTTGATTTTTAAATTTATCTAGACCACATGTATACGGGTCATGTCCTTATAGTATAAACAATATAATTCTTATAAGGATTGTTCTAGATACCTAAAATTTTTTTAACACTTTGTTTGAGCTAAGCATTATGATAATATAACTAGAAAATAAACTAAACTAAAGAAAATTGATAATTGAATCTTTAACAAACAGTAGTGAATTTGTTGATTAATCAATGATAACAATTTAGGAATTGCCTCTGTCATAGTTTTTTTTCTTCTTTATTTCACCTTATTGATTTAATAATACTTGACCCTAGATATCTAATTGTTTTGATCACCCTCTCGAGGGATCTAATGAAGTAATCTCAATTCAAATAGATAAGAATTAAATTGCAACCTCTTGATCTCTCGAAACTCTTACTAACAACTTAATTCGTTTTGAAGCAATTATATAGGTAACTAAAAAATGATTAAGATCTCTCTTCAATTTCCTATTACTATGATGTTTATAGGTCTATTATGGTTGTTCAACATAACAAATATTCCAACCTAATCTCTTGATTCAGATCAAATATAAAACAATAAACACCACAAAGTCGATATCTATTAAATTACGAAAAAATTAACAAAACAATTCAATAGTGATTCATAAAATAATTAAGCAATCCATAGCCAATTACATCCACAATTTTTCATAATCAATATTCAATAATAGGGAAAGAAAAGAAAAGAAAAGAAGTTTAAATTCTAGATGTGCTCTTTTTCTTGTCCTTGAGCTGGAAAATTAAGCAGTTTTTGTTCTTCTGGTATTTTGCCTCCTTGATCTCTTTTTTGGATGTCTTAGCTTCCTCTTTTAACGTTTCTCTTTTCCTTTTATACTTATCAATCTTTTTAGGGCTCTTTCTAGGGTTTTTTCATTTGTTTTTGTTCTAAAAATAGCCCCAAATTATTAAAAATACAAAAATCTCTTAACTTAAAAAAATGTCTTTTACACGATCGTGCACTGGCTTCTTCCGGCATTCTCTATCATGATCATGCACATCTTGCATGATTGTGACAAAGGGCAGTTAGTAGTTCTAAGTTCTTCCTACATGATTGTGCATGTGCTCTATCATGGCCTATCTCCTTTTTGAACTTCTTCTTTAGCTTTTCTTAAAGTTCCCTGTCTTAAATCTTCAACGAAACACAATAAATATCCCCTAAAACATGAATTAAGAATAAATTCTTGCCCTAATTAAATAAAACATGCAAAAGCACTAAGAAAGACAAATTTAAGTCCTAAACACATGATTATCACCTAAGAAAATGCCTAATAACACATTTTACAACCTAGAAAAACACATTATAGATTATACCTATCACTTTTTTAAGTGGATGAGGTTCAAGGCCCATAGGACTACTTAGTCCCGATTCATAGCCTGACATGAGGCTCCACATTTTCCTAGCACATCTTACCATAACAAATTTGAAAGCAGGCATTTAAAAAAACAAATGGTTAATTATTTTAGGAGTGACCACACATAATCTACAGTTGAGGTTTATTGTTATTTTAACAATACCCCTCAAGCAATCCATGGTTGGTAGCCTCCCTCTCACTATAATCCATTCCATTGACTGGTTAAAACATTTACTTGAGCATTTGATACATAAAAGTTCTTAAACCTTGAGCAATTGTGAGCGAGTATAAAGTTCCCTGAGCTCCTCAGTTATCACCCTATAACCAGTCTTTTTTATTCCAAATGTTCATCCAAATTAAGGAATAGAGAGATTCCCTTATCTTTATAATTTGCTTCATACTCTAAGTTGAATCTTGCTTAGGATTTGCCATTTATAGATTGTTATTCCTTAAATAATGAACATGTACCCATCTAGTCCATAAAGAATCCATGTCACTAGCTAATCTCCAAAGCCTCTTGCTAAGAGGGACTTGTTTATAATATGAATTTAAGAAATCCTTAGACTTTTTTTTTTCCTTGGAAAACATATTATGACTAATTTTAGCCTTTGGTTTTGTGTTACAATCTTTTGACTATAGAAAGTTCCTAAACAATATCTCAACATCCTTACACATCCTCTTAGGCAATTAAATATGAGAAGACTAGTAAATATAAAGGTTGCGTATTATAAAAAGGTACAGGGAGAGAGATTCCTCCTACCTTAATTCCCTAGTTCATTAAATGCTTTTGGAGGCTTCCCCATTAATGATCATATTGAATGAGGGGGTGGGATGAAACAGGTAATTTAGGATATAAACCTGTATGGGTATCCCAAAGCTCTTAATGCATCTATTATGAAAGACTAGTTAACTATATCAAAAGCTTTATATATATCTATCTTCATTACAAACTTTATACCTAAACCTTGTAGATGATAATTTTTTAGTAAGTCTTAAACCATTATCATTTATGCTTATGCCCTTTATGAAGGCTGCCTACACATCATTTATAATAGAGGGGAGAATTCCATTGATCTTGAGGGCCAATATCTTTGATATTATCTTGTAAAATATATTGCAATAAGATATAGAGTGAAAGTCCTTTAAGGAGGATGGATTGGGAGAATTAGGGGCTAAACATAGATATGTTTTATTCCAAGATTTCACCATCTTTAAGATAAAAAAGAATTCCAGGACAACTTCCAAATATCTAGTTTTCTAAGACCCTAGGATTTTTGGAAGAAACATGCGTTGAATCTATCCAAACTACGAGACTTATTAAGATTAAAAATAAAAACTACACTCTCAATTTTCTCAATGGTAACTAGCTTTTTAAAGAAGCCAATTTAATCATTTGTGATTAGCTTGGGCATTAGAAAAGATATGTCTAGGTGAGAGGGAGAGGGGTAAGCTAGGTTCCCATTATATTCCAGAAGTACTTTCTAAATTGTGATAGAATCTTAACTTATGAATTAACATCTTGACCTAACTAGGAGAGACCTTTGAAAGGAACTTGTATTGTTATCACCTTCTTTCAACCACTACACCATTAATTTCTATAACATCTATGAGTTTTGATCTTCTAAGGCTTCGATATGCTCTCCTATTGAATCCCTTTCAGTTGCCCTTATATAATTATATTTCGAATATAGGTAGCTCTCTTCTTGCTTTCTCAAAAAGTTACTTTAGCTTTGGAAAGAGTGGCTTCTGTAATTGGTAAAGTTAGTATTTTCAAAATTTTACTTCTTCCTTATTTCTTTTAGCTTTGTAAGAACAAATGAGGCAAACCTATAAACCTCTTGGCTTAATCCCCTTTAAATTGCATCCTAAAAGCCATCAAAGTGACATAAGAAGTTAGAAAATCTAAAAGGAGAGGCTCTTTTCTAGTTCTTAGTAAGTGCATGTATTTAAATTAGAGACTGGTTGAAGGTTGTCAAAGAATCTAGCGTAACTATCTTAGAATTTCATCTAATTACAATTCACTATAGCCCTATTAAGTTTCTTCCTAATTAACCAAGAGCCCTCCTGCCTATTGCTCTATGTAAACCAGTTCCCTTTGGCTTTAAGTTTAGTGACTTCTAATTAGGACAGGCATGAGATGAGCTCCTTGTAGGGCTTATTAAGAGACATGATGCCTTTAGCTTCAGAGATAAACTAGTAGCATTAAAATCTTTAAAGATAAGCTAAAGGTCCAAAATTGAATTCCTAAACCCTAGTAACTCTTTCTGTAATTCATTCCTTTAGAAAGAGATGTTCTTGCCATATATAAAGGTGTTATAGGCTCTACCTAGACCAATTACTTCACCTAATAAATGCAAACATCATGAGGAAGAGGAGTAACTCAAGACTTTGACAAGAGAAGAGTTATATGCAACCATTATTCTATCTAAGTGATGTTTATCATGGTTAGTTAGCAAACACCACTTATATTTTGGGAACCATAGGTTCTTTCATTTATCATCTTTCAATTTTGTCTCTAAAAGGCCAACATTGGCTTGAGAGACTGAATATAGCTAGCTACTACTAACTACTTCTAAGGGTCATTAATTTCCCTTTTATTCCATGCAAAATAGAAATAAATCTATTTGGAGTAATGAGTAGATGGTTTACCTTTTTCCTTGTGATTTGATCTCCTTATTTTAACTTACCTGAATCCTTTAATCCCTTGAGAGATATCTAACTTTAGAGCTATTATTTCTCTAAAGGATGATTGCACTATCTTAATGGAATCATTATTGGTAGGCTCTAATTTAGCTAAAACATTAGCTTCATCATGTTATCACTATAATTTTGTGGAACTGTTGAGAGAGGATTATAACGTCCTTTGGATTCTTCACATGGAATTACCTCTTAGGAAATAATTTTAAAAGGAGCCTTAAACCTTAGGCCAAATTAGATTCTTGATTAGACCTTTTGGAATCTTGAGGGAGTTCACTTGAGGCTGCTTGAATAATCTCCCTAAAAAGTAACAAAAAGTTGGATTGATCTTCAACATTCACCTCTATTAGTTCTGTTGGTCTCCAATCTTTCCCTTATTACATGAGGGAAGGTCTCAATTGGTATATTACCTTTATGGAATCCTTAACCACACAGCCCTTTTCTCATAATTTAAGAAGTGAATTCTCATTAACTCTTGTTTCAAATCCACACTCACGCATACCTGAGCATTTCCTTACTCTTCTTTGTGATGTTGTAGCATCATCCATGCATAGTGGTCTACCTAATAAACTTGCCAAATGGCTCAGACCTATTGTAAACTAGTGTTTTAGGGGAATTTGATGGAAATTGACCTATATATGCACTTATTTCTGCTTCATCTCTTCTAATTTAATCCCTAGTTTTCATATTTGAAAAAAAGGCAAGCCATTGAAGTGTCAGGGACTAGCCTCAATAACCTCAATTGCATTACTCTTATAGGAGAATTTAAAGAGGAAAAGTTAGTCATCCTTCAACTCAACTCCTGCAAACCTTTCCCTTTCCATATTTTTATAGATCAATGTTTGATAACTAGGAAAAGAAGGGTGCTTTACCAGGAAAAAGCCAACCATTATAGCAAACTAT
This sequence comes from Erythroxylum pedicellare, assembly GCA_027563575.1. Lineage (NCBI taxonomy): Eukaryota > Viridiplantae > Streptophyta > Magnoliopsida > Malpighiales > Erythroxylaceae > Erythroxylum > Erythroxylum pedicellare. The sequence continues at coordinate 22,469,401 of JAOQMP010000209.1, read as the reverse complement.
GATGATGCACCCTCTTTTAAGAGGTCTAAGGAGGAACAGACAAAGAAGGAACCCTTTTGCATGGTTGGAGGAAATACTGTAATAAAGAGTCAGTTGGTTCTCCTGAAACACACTTTTAATTTAACTTTAGTTCAGGTATCCAAAGTTTGCAAGAGGAAGGGCCTAAAGCTGGGGATGAAATGGATAAAAAAGAAGGGAGCCTTTTAGACTTATCTAGAGGAATTAGAATAAATAAGAGTAAAGGAGGAAATTGAAGAAGGTTAGATTATCCTAAGTCTAGAGTAGCAATGGCCATAGCTTAAAGAGGAAATAAAGCTCCACCTGCTGAGGAAATTTAGAAGTTAGTTTTAGAAATAGAATAACCAAAGGCATGAAAAGCATAATGATATGACAATCATTGCAGGCAAAAGACTTCCAAAACAAAGTAACCAGAGAAGGGGGAGGAGAAAATGGAAATCAGAAAGGAGGAAAGAAAGAGGAAAAAGGGAAGTAGTAAATGATTAAAGAAGCAAGAAAGCAAAGGAGGTAGAGGCAACGAGGAAGGTAGGGAGGATTGTCATGAGCACAAGGATCATCCAATGGAACTATAAGATTTCTTGAGAGAAGCTAGAGCTTTTCTTTCTAGAGCATACCTTTTAATCTAACTATGAAAACCACTATTGAAGACTTAAAACTTTCAACTTTACTAATTGTTAAATCTTGATATTTATTACACTAATTATGATATTATCTTGAATAATCATGTTTATTCTTCCTATCACAAAGTAATAGAGGGATGAGGTAGTAACAAATAAAATCATGAAAAATATTCCTTTTTTCTTTAGTTAAAAATACCACTTTCCTATATCTAAGATTTATTGTTTCCTAAGTTGTTAAAATGTTCAAGGTTAAAGGACTTGCTCTTATTGAAATGGTTTATATTGGTTATACTTGTAAACTTTGTTCCAATGATACCGTTGCACATTAGTATGTTTCTTTCGGTTAATGATGTTTCTAGATTTAATACTTTTATACACTCATAATATATGATTTTATATATAGTTGGTTTTGTTATTTAAAATTAAATGATTCATATGCACACTATTAGAATAACATGATATAGATTCCTCCAAGATCCTCTCTACAAATTTTAAAACATAAAGTACCCGAAACGAAAATAAATTCAATACTACTTAATAAGATAAGCAGGATGTTTCTCAAGGTTTAGATAGTTTAAACATAACTAACCTTGATTGGAATCCTTATAATGCTCTTATTGTAGAAATGTCATACTATCAATATTTGTCTTTAGGTACCTTAAATCAATATATAATAATAAGCACAGCTAGTGTAAATGATTTCTTTATCAAATTTGGGTAAGTTATAGTTAAGTTGAGACATATAAATGTCCTCACCAGCCATAAGTGTAGATCAGAAACTCATGTCAAGCTGTTAACAAATGTTTATAATAATCTTTGATGAGGCTAGTACTCAACTATACCTTTAGGATTTGATAAATATGAAAATGTAAGCTTACAATAGAGGGAAATATTGTATAATTGCATTCAAAGATTCAAAAGTTGTTAGAGTTACGTATAACAAATATTTATATATTAGTTATGTCTATCCTTAACAAGAGTTTAAATTAATAATAAATACTACAAAAATTCTATAAGGATAACGAAAATTGTTATAAGAGACTTAAAACATTTTGTTTATTAATACCAATATTTTGATGCTTATTGCACCTATTACGATACTATCCAATAATTATAATTGTTCTTTTTGTTGAAGAGTGATAAAGGGATAAAATGATATCCTGTGTAAAGCAGAATAAGATATAACTTTATTTCTTTAGCTAAAGATGTCAATTTATATTGTTTCTTAAGTTGTTAAACATTCAAGACTAGAGGATTTATTCACTTTATTATCTTTAATGTAATCTTTTTTTCATTAATGATACTCTCTTAATATATATATCTATATATATACTGAAAAATCTCCAATTTTATTAAATTTTGCAATATATCCCAAACTTTAATAAGTGACAATAAAATGATCAAACTTTTAATTTTTTAAAATTAATTTGTCATTAAATCCTCTTTTAATGATGCTAATATAGCAAGCCACATCAACTGATACATTTTGCACACGAATGAAAGTGGAATATAAATTCTAAGCAAGAAAATTGTTAATTAAAAATAAAAATGCTGCGTTACCTTGTAATGAGAGGGTAAAGAAAGAGCACTTCGATATTTCATGTCCCTTTCTCGTTGCCTATCCCTCTCTATCTCTCTAGAGTTATAGCTTGTTATAATTGTTCATTTCAAAATGTTGCTATGCTAGTTTTTGTTTTATGTCTATAAATACACGTTGAGTGAAAGAAAATGAAATAAGGGTAGTGACCATTAAAGGTGACTTGCTTATTGTGCTTCATTCACATCATCCATTATTGTTCTAACGACAGTGAAGGGCTTTCTGGTCCTAATTCTTGTCCTCCTTATCTTGTCAAGACTGTTTGTTCACTTTATAAGGAGTCAAAACTTGAGATATAATTGTTCAAACTTAATTGAAGTTTATTTTAAAAATCCTTTAGCTTTTTGGTTGCAAGGCTTATAGACTAAGAAAAGCAAGTCCCAGATGAGTTTTAGAGTCCTTTCTACACTAACCATGTTATTGTTTTCTTTTATATTTTCCTTGTGTAATGGTTCCTTTATTAGACAAAGAAAACTTATCTTCTTCCTGTGCTTCATATGTTCCTTAGTTCTCTTGACTTTTTTAAGAAATGTAATGAAATATTTTAAATGAGAGTGGAAGCACTTGTGATCTAAGAACCAAAGCTAAAGACTATGATTAACTAAGTGAAAAAAGGTGTCTATATTAGTACTAGGTTTAAAAAGGCCCTCATCTCTAATCAATTGGTGGGTTAAACCCCACTCTGATTTTTTGATACAGGAGTTCTCTTGACAATCTGATAGGTTTGGATTTCTTTAGGTTATGTTTGATTGGACATAAGGTTTTTAATGGAATTGAATGAAATGAAATGCTTTATAATAGAATAGAATGAAATGGTTTATAATGGAATGGAATGTAAATTGATTTAATATTAGAAAATTATTTTTTAGAAAGGATAGAAGGATTCACAATGTAATATAGTGAAATGTTGTTTAAAATAAGGGTTTATAATGTAATATAGTGAAATGTTATTTATCAATTTATATTCCATCCTAAACCTCCCAATTCAGAGGTAACTTTTTTTTACTGTTTATGATGGAATATGATGTAATGTAAAACCTTCCCTTTGCATCATCTTTCCATTCCATTCTATTATAAACCCTCCTACCAAACGGTGGAATAATATTACATTTTATTTCTTTCCATTAATAATTACTCAACCAAATATAGCCTTACAACTTTTACGGAAGTAATAGCAATAAAGAGTGTTGAGAGTATGGAGGCAAGTTGCATTTTTATGTACACTCAATAGCCATCACAACAATCTGAATGACATTATCCAAGAGATACTACGGAACCATGCACCCAAACACAATAAGGATGTTTACATGGTAGCCTTTCTAATATGTATTTAGGAGATCTAGCAGGAGAGGAACAACAGAAGATTTGTAGAAAGGGAAAGAGGCATACTTGCCCTCACAGAAACAATCTCTGATAATATTAAAGAACAACTATTCATAAACCAGTTGGAGAAGAAAAGCAACGAGATATTAGCTATTTCTTAGAGCCTCTAACAAGAATCTAAGAATACTCAGTACGTAGAGCAGTATTTCTATAACCTAATCTAGCCAGTTATAACACGCACAACAGTTCTGAAGGAGTCTAAAGTTAAGTTCTTACCTTACAAAGCCCTCCTCCATGAGATGGTTACATCAGATCCTTTGCAGGTGCTGAAGACTTGCAGTTAGGAGAAGAGAGATAGTAGTCGGAGCGCAAATACACAAGAAGACCCTTTGTGTTTCCTAAGAAGGGAAAGTGAGCGAAGATGGAAAGAGAAAAAGAAGTTACGAGGATCAAATCAGAAAGATCTTACCTCTACAACCATCTGGAGACGCTGACAACAGAGACATTAGAGCCTTAATTAGGAAGTTTCTGGTGAAACATTGAAAAGGGGATTTTTCTTAACTCATTTTGGAAGCTCCGAGAATACATTAAAGGGTGGTTAGTACACAGTGACATTTCTTTTGTCTAAAATGTCATTTTATCTGTGTTTTTGATATGTTGTTAGTAGGATAATAGTTGTAATAAACTCTTATTCTTCTTAATCCATTTTAATTTAAAAAAAAAGTGTTGAGAAGTGTAAAGACAATGTGAAGAGTTTAGGTTACCTTTTGATCTTTGATTTTTAATTAATAATTCTCACATAGAATTTATATTTCATATGTCATCCATGAGAAAAATATATTAAATACGCTAGCATTATTAACAAAAGGTCTATTAGTTGGTTAGTATTTATTGTTATTTTTAAAACTTTAAAATATAATTGCAAAATATAATAAATTTTAAAATTTTAATAATTAACCTTTTATTTTAAATAGAATTTATAAGTAATTATCACGAGTAAATTAGTTGGTTAAGTATTTATTGCTATTTTTAAAACTTTAAAATATAATTCCAAAATATAATAAAATTTTAATAATTAACCTTTTATTTTAAATAAAAATTTATAAGTAATTTTCACGAGTAAAGACCCATCAAATTGACAATTGTTGTAATGATAATTTCTAAAAAGATAAGTCCCTATTTGTTTCTATTTTTATTTTTATTATCCTATTCTTAGTTTTAAATTAAGTAAACAATCTGTTTATTTGAGTTTTTGATTTCTTCTAATTTTCAAAAATTATGAAAACTATAAAAGTAATTTTTTTCTATTTCTGTTTTTTCATAATATGATTTACTATCAACTAAATATATATATTAATTATTTAATATATTAATTTTAATAAGAATAATAAAAATTTAAAAAACTAAAAAAAAGAACCGTGCGGCTACTCCAATTCTACCCTTTTACGATTTCAGAGTGGTACTAACTTTGTTCTTGTTTTGTCATATGTTCATTGTTAAGAACTAATATAATTATAAAGAATCAACGATTTAAGGAAGCTTTTTATTATTTGCCTAAAACTTCAGCGGTATGACATCAATTGCGTCTCAGCCCAAAATAACAGAGTCCGAGGCTAACACAAACAAGAAACGCCCAACGGGTCAATCCTATAAACCTCAATTTGCTTATGCTAATTGCCTACTCAACAACAAAGCTTATACCTTACAACACTCTCTCGCTCGGCCCTTCGTTTAGCAATCATGGCGTCAACCAGTCCAAGCTAAAAGAGTGAAAGCTAAACCGCTGTCAAACCTCACCGTCCTCTCCGGCTAGCCATGGCTGGTGCTCTGGGAAGCGCCACCTTCTCTTTTCTCCGACCTCCATTTATCGTACCTTCTCTTTTCACCGGCAGCACTACCAATCACAGGCGTCGACTGAGACCATTCGTCGTATATTCTGTTTCGAGTGCGCGGCCACGAAGACCCATCAAGAGAACAAACCATTTGCGTCCCAAAATCATCACCAAAACCTCCCCCACCACTCCTGTTCCGTACATAGAAGCTCCCGAGCCGGTAGTGGCCCACTCACCTCTTAACGGAGACGAGGAAAGCTCTGGTTTTGACGCTGGCGTGGAGAAAAATAATAAAGTTGATGACTTTGTCGGTACGGACACTGTGAATAATAGTGAAGCGTATAAGGGGCTTGTTGGTAGATTGTCTGCACGCTGTGTCTTGAAATATGGTAGTTATTTGGTCGGTCTTTTTGTGTTTCAGGCGATATGTACTGTTTGGGTACTCGGCAGTGCCAATTCTCGCCAGAAAAACGGGAACTTGGGGGGCTTGGGTGAGGAAGATAGCGCCTTGGTTAATGGCAATGGAAGATTGGTTTCTAATTTGAGTAATGTGAGTGATTTTAGTGAGAGTGAAGTGGAAGAGAGAATACATGAGATAAGGGCAATGGCTAGGGAGGCTAGGGAGAGAGAAAGTAGTGAGAGGATGATGGGTGATGAAGATAGTGAAATTGAGAAGGAGATTGATTCTAGATTGGTTAAGTTGGAGAAGAAGTTGAATTCCAAGAGAGAGAAGTTGCCCGTGTCCTTTATGGACTATTTGGGTTTGTTTGGGGATGAAGGGGATCGAATTGGAGAGGATGGTGTGGATTTGAAGGATGAAAAGGAGATGTTGATGTTCAAAAAGAAGCTTAAGTTTAGAAGCCCTCCAAAGAACATGAGTAGCAGTCCAGAGGGGTTCTCAGGTTTGATTAGGAGATATCTCAGTGATGACTCAGAACAAAGTGATAATCATTCTAAGGGAACTAATGTTGGAATGCCAGCTACTGCCGGCCAGAATGAGGTGAGAAAGTTGGAAAAGGAAAGGAGTAACTTGGCTAGCGAAATGGGACCTGGTAATTTTTATGGATTCATGATTTAACTGTTGTTTTTCTTCAAATGTCAATTCCATGAATTTGGCTATTTTTTGTTTTTTTTTTCCCAGTTTGTTTCCTTGGTTTCTTAAATCTGTGGTTCATGCATGTAAAAGTCTAATGCTGAACGCTTTCTTTAGTTTAATTATGTTCTGGTTTGTTTTGAGAGCCTCCTTCACTTCTGGGATGTTAACAGAAATTTATAGGTGATGTCCAGGAGACCAGTCAAGAAAGGTCTTCAGAAGAAGATGTGAAGGCCTGGAAACCTCAAGATATTAAGAAACAATATTTGCAACACTTGACCCAAAAAAGTCAAGGAAGTGCCCCCTTAGACAAAAGGCCGGTTTCATTCAGTAGAAATAGAAGCAGAGAAACTAGAAAGAGAACAGTGGCCAAGAAACATTCAGATGAAAAGACAGATTTGTGGTGGTCAAATCTTCCATATGTTCTAGTATGTATTAGAAGCTAGTGATTCTTGTACTGTTTAATCTTTTCCTAGTGAAATGGTTTTGTGGATTATACTTGTATGCAATATGCAGTTTAATATATGATACCTAATCTTTTTCTGTTAAATTGATTTTTAATCAGCATAGTTGATATATTTTTTTGTCTTAATAGTTGTGCTATTGTAATTGCTATACCCTCTAAAGTTGCCGTGCTATTATTAAAAGGCTTTCATTGAAATTCTTGCACAGTAAATCTTCCTTTTTCGACTAAGTTTCAAGTTACAAGTTCAGTATCTGCTTGATTGTTCCAAGTCTATAATACCTTTGTTTTACATTCTTAACTCAAAAGGTATTGTTTGTCTTTCTAAATTCTAATCAATATCTGGATGTGATCCACTCAGGGTGTCCTTATGCGAAGAGGTCCTATTCATGAAGCACAAGGACTTTTTGCTCTAAAGATGCCTTCGTTGCTAGATGGAGAGGACTCTGCTTATACTCTTGCTTTTGAGGACCGAGTTGATGCAAACAACTTTTGCTATTTACTAGATGCATTCTTTCAAGAGCTGGATGACTTCAATGCTGACATTGTTCCACTTTCAGTGACAGTAAGAAATTCTAGTTGTTTCGTTAACATCATTAAGCTTGTTTGTTATAAGCCTTTGACTGTGATCTAGTTATGGTACCCTGCAACCTAAAATCAGAGAGTAACTCAGGGTGTTTGTTAGTTTTTCTACCCTTTCGACCTATTGTGAAAAATCTAGAAAATAAGAGCTCATTAGAGATAACTCTTTGATCTCAAAAATGGGAATTTGATAGGAGAAAAATGCTTTCTTATTCCCTAGCATAACTAGCTTTTTATACTAAATTACAAACACAACAAACTTGTACTATTTTGGAAACATTCAATTAATTCTAAACTAACTTGATATGATAATTTTAAACTACTCTATCTAATTTGATCACAATTATCTAAATGACAACCAAACTAATATGATAATTATAAATGATAGCTAGTGAATTGATAGCTAATCTTGTTTCTTCTTTTTCTCATGTATAAAACGTTTGTAGACTTGGTCAAAGGGAACAACTTGACTGACTTAGGCTTATTTAACTGCTGGACCTACTGTTGGATCTTAACATTTCTCTCCTCATCAAGAATGCTCTTGACTTCGAGTGCAAAAAGATGGATAATGACTTGGAATAGTAGAAATTGACTTCCATAATGCATCAGTTGGAGAAAGGCTTTCCCAATGTATTAGTATTTGTCGGGAAATATCCAGGTGGGTTTTCCTCGATATTTTGGACTCCTAAACAGTTAGGAAATCAGATATGATATTATGTACATATATTAGGATATTATTTAAAGATATTAATTTCCTAGAATAACCCTCTCTATTTTTATATATACTTGTATCTGTGTACTGATGGAAAGAGGGTGAAATACAACAATTTAGAATTTCTGCATGGTATTAGAGCCATACCTGAACATTCGATTGTTTTTAATCCTGCCAATCTATGTCAACCATGTCTGACATTGGTGAATCCTCTAACCCAGTTCAAACACCTGCTCCACACAATACTACCTCAGATTCTCATTCCAATGACATCACTACTATACGACTGAATGGAGAGAACTTTTTTCGCTGGTCCCAATCAGTGAGAATGTACATCCGTGGGAGAGGCAAGATTGGATATTTGACTGGTGACAAAAAGGAACCTACGGTTGATGATCCTACACACATAATATGAGATGCTGAAAATTCTATGGTGATGACATGGTTGATAAATTCTATGGAGGAAGATATTAGCTCCAACTATATGTGTTACCACACAGCTAAGGAGCTATGGGACAACGTGAATCATATGTATTCTAATTTGGAAAACCATCCAAAGTGTCTGAACTAACTCTCAAATTGGGTGAGATCCACCAAGGTGAGGATAGTGTTACTAAGTACTTTAATTCTCTGAAACGTTTGTGGCAAGAATTAGACTTGTTTAATGACTATGAATGGAAATTCCTTGATGACTGTAACTGTCTTCGAAAAACAATAGAGGATAACCAAATTTTTAAGTTCTTAATTGGACTTAATGTTGAGTTTGATGAGGTTAGAGGCAGGATTATTGGAAGACAACCACTTCCTACCATTGGAGAAGTCTTTGCATAAGTCCGACGTGAAGAAAGCAGACGGTTTGTGATGCTTGGCAAACGAAATCCTACGTCTACTATTGAAAACACAGCAATAGTTGCTGGAAATACTATTGGTCGTACTAGGAAGACTAAGGAAAAGTCACGGGTTTGGTTTGACTATTGTAATAAAGCACGACATACCCGTGAAACATGTTGGAAACTCCATGGAAAGCCAGCAAATTGGAAGGGATCACATGAAGGGAAATTTAAGATAACTTCCTCTAGTGATTCAACTCACTATGAATCAAGCAAAATCCCATCAGCACATGAGGTAGATGCTGGACAGTTCTCATAAGAGCATATCAACTATATTTTGAAGCTTTTGAAACCCGAAATTGAATCCTCAAGTGGTCCTAATGCATTTGTCGTGCAATCAGGTAGGGATTTTACTGCTTTATCATATTCCTTTCCATATAATTCAACTCCTTGGATCATTGATTCAGGAGCATCTAACCATATGACCAGTTCTTCTAATTTATTTCATACTTATGACCCTTGTTCTGGTAATGAAAAAATCCATATAGCTGATGGATCATTTTCTGCTGTAGCTGGTAAAGGTTCAATAACTCTATCCCCGAATATCTACCTTAAATCTATCCTACATGTTCCAAAACTAGCTTGTAATCTGCTGGCCGTAAGCAAACTAACCCATGACTCTCCATTACTTTTTTTGACTCATATTGTGTTTTTCAGGAACTAACTTCGAGGAAGATGATTGGTAGTGTTAAGTTGATAGATGGTCTCTACTACTTAGTTGATGATAACTTGAAGAATAAAGAAGCTCTGGTATCAAGTAGTATTCGTTCTACCCTTGCTAAAGAACAGATTTTGCTTTGGCATAATAGATTACGACACCTTAATTTCTCTTACCTAAAAAGACTTTTACCTCATTTGTTTAAGTTTGTGGATTGTTCAAAACTTCATTGTGAGCAGTGCATTTTATCCAAAAGTCATAAGATTTCTTACCCTACAAAACCATATCAACCATCCAAACCATTTACTTAATTCATAGTGATGTTTGGGGTCCATCCCGTGTTAAAACTCTTATCGGGGAAAAATAGTTTGTAACTTTTATTGATGATCATACTCGGTTTTGTTGGGTTTATTTAATATGTGAAAAATCTAAAGTTGCTCAAATCTTTCAAAACTTCTATACTATGGTTGAAACTCAATTTCACACATGCATTGGTATAAATCACTCTGACAATGGTACCGACTATTTTAATGAAGTCCTTGGGAAATTTCTTAAGTCTAAAGGCATTGTTCACTATCTACGTTTGTTAACACTCCTCAACAAAATGGTATCACCGAGAGGAAAAATAAACATTTACTAGAAGTCGCTTGGTCCATTATGTTTACAATGAATGTGCCAAAATACCTTTGGGGTGAGGCTGTTTTGATGACATCATTCTTAATTAACAAAATGCCTAGCCGTGTTTTGCATTATGCAACACATTTAGATATGTTTAAACAATGCTTTCCTGAAAATAGACTTTACTCTACTCTTCCTCTTCGGGTATTTGGGTGGACTTCATATGTTCACAACTCAAATAGAGGAAACTCCAAACTAGATCCAAGAGCTAAAAAATGTCTTCATTGGGTGTGGTCCTAGTCAATGAGGTTATAAGTGCTACAATCCTTAAACTCAAAAAATTGTTGTCTCCATGGATGTCACATTCCTAGAGCATAAAAATTTTTTTCTTCAGGGGAGAACTCTAATGAAGCAGAAAATTTTTGGGCCATTACTCCTAATCCCCTACCCACGATCATTATTGATCACAATATAACTTCTGATAATGAAGTCAAAGATACTTCTAATCTGTCAATGCTAGGAAATCCCGATTCATCCGCAGTGGGAGAAATACTACTGTCTGCTCCTAAGGAACGGAATACTGAGCTTCATGTTTATACTAAGAGGAAAACTCAATTGAAAAATAGAGAACAACCTATAATGCACAGCCTCTCAACTCCCTCAGAGAAGGAACCTGGGAACAATTCAAGTAACCCTTATGCTACTTTATCCTTTATTGTGTCTAGTAATGATCAACCTATACCTACTGACCCACAAATTACAAGTGATATTCGTACTGATCTCTTTGCTGATAATTACCTACCCATGGCATTTAGAAAGGGGAAACAGGCTTGTACCAATCATCCCATATCAAAGTACCTATTTTATGGGAAACTATCAGACACACATAAATCATTTAGCTCTAAAATCACTAATCTGTTTGTGCCAAGAAACATTCAGGAAGCACCAGATTGGAGATCAACAGTTATGGAAGAAGTAAATGCTCTTGAGAAGAATAAAACTTGGGGACTTGTGAACTCTCCTAGAGATAAAATTTTGGTAGGTTGCAAATGGCTTTTCACTATTAAGTCTAAGGCTGATGGTAGTGTGTAAAGGTTGAAGGCAAGATTAGTTGCTAAGGGATTTACTCAAAATCTATGGTATTGACTACCAAGAGACATTTGCTGTAAATACAATTTGAGTATTGCTATCCTTGGCTGTAAATTTTGAGTGGACTTTACATTAACTAGATGTAAAAAATGCATTTCTTAATGGAGACCTAGAAGAAGAAGTCTCTATGAGCTCACCCTTAGGTTTTGAGGATACCTGTGGGAGAAATAAGGTGTGCAAGCTAAGGAAGTCATTATATGGACTAAAACAGTCCCCTGGAACATGGTTTGACAGGTTTGGAAGGGTTGTGAAGAGCTACGAGTTGGAAGAAAGATTTTTATTTCTAAAAAAAATGTCTTGCTCTTTACATTCTATGTTCTCTCTTATATAACACTCTATACATATTCTAAGTAAGGCAACTAA
>JAOQMP010000209.1:22416791-22452112 GCA_027563575.1 Erythroxylum pedicellare | reverse complement strand
TGATAGTACTCTAATAACTATAGATTGATCCATTAAACCATAGTTCATCACAATTATGAAATGGTACATTAGACTCATTCTACCCCTTAGGGTAGAAGATGTTATAAATATAACACATAGGTGAGAACGTATTTTTGGTGTATGTGTGCGGTGATAGTTGAAAAGGGTTTTCTACCGTAAGCTCTCTTTTGCACATACTTGTTGGGTATTGATAGGTTTGTGGTCTCTTGGATTGGAGGAAGTGAATCAAGATGTTATGCCTAACCATAGTGGTATGTACATTTATTGTCTAGTTATTTCTCTAAATAGAATGTGGATCTTGGTTGAAATATTGAACATTACATTAATGGATTCAGTTCTATATATTGTGGTTATTGCTCAATGCATTTATGAATAACAATTGGCATCAGAGATACATGGTCATTTGATTTTAGGGCTTGTATTTGGTATAAACCCATTTTTTCCAAATCTATTTTTGGCACGAATAATCTCGAAATGATGCATTGAAGTTGTAAAAATTGTTTTTGATTATTGTTATTGGCTTTTAACTTTGTTTTGGGCAAATGAATCTCCTTTCTGGATGAGATTTTTTGAAGTTTTTTGGTGGTTCATTAATGGAAAAAATGAGCTAAAAGCTTTCGAGTTTTGGAGGATTTTTGGATGACATAGGTATTAAAAATTCATAGAGCATGAAAAATGGAAGAAAACCTGTCAAGCCTCATTAGAAATGAACGATTGAGGCCGAGTTTCAGACAGGTCAGATCTGTGCACCTGCGGGTAAACCCGAATGCCCGATAGGGGTTAGGGACGATTCGTATGACGTTGTCGGAGACCCTAAAAAATAAATAAAAATAAAAATATTATTATTTATTGAAAATAGTGAATGCTTATTTTTACTTGTAAAATTGAACATATGAAACTATTTGTAATGAGGAACTTTTAAATATTAATATATGTTTAAATTTTTTGTTTTTCCTCTTAAATAACATTAATATCCATATGGGTAATTCATTGTCCTATCAATAATTACTACTTAGTAGGATGTTTAATATGGTGAAGAAATTTTATTGAAATATTATGAACTACATAATTTTTCTATCCTTTCGATAGTACATTGATCATTTGGTTGTAATATTTAATATATTGTTCTTACCTGTGAATGAGTTCTATATTTACTTAAAGAACTTTAGCATGAATGATATAATTAATTTTGAGAAAAAGAGCACAAATTGCATGATTCTATTTTAAAATGCGTATCCTAGTTATTGCTTTTGGTTCTCATTCAGCTTTAAGCAATCTTAAAGTTTCTGTCTTCTTGACGCTTAATAGAACAAACCACAAGCAGTGAGTTGAATCTCTTATGATGAATTTGACTATTATGCGAATGGACTTGGGCTTAAGAATTGATGCACCACAAAAACCCTCCGATGATGCTACTAAGAAGGATAAGAAATCCTATGAGAAGTGGGAATACTTTAACTGATGTTACTTGATGATTATGAGGTATCGCATGGATGAATCCATTTATTATAGTATTCTCGAGGCTGATAGTGTAAATGATTTTCTTACTGCCATTAAGAAGAAGTACAAGAAGTTCTCAAAGAATGAGAAGAATGAGTACTTAAATATGCTTCTTCATACCATTTACGACGGTGTAAATGACCTTAGGGCTCACATTGACAAGCTCATGGGTTATTACCATAAATCTAAGCCTATGGATATGGACCTTAGTAAGGACTACATGATATGGTTTGTGATGGGGGATCTTCCTTCCAAATTTGATTCGATCAGATCAAGCTATAATGCTTAGAAAGAGCAATGGACTGTTGAGGAGATGATTGACATTTTTACTAAGGAAGAGGAAGATATGAAAAAAAGAAGGGCAAGAAGCATATCCATTATGACAAACCACAACACTTCTAATAGCTCAAATGATAAAAAGCCTTTCAAGAAGAAAGTTGTTAGTCCTAAAGGAAACGAGCAAGCAGGCTCACCTTCTACTAGTCAAAAGAATAAATTTTTCAAAAGGAAGTGCAACTTTTGTAAGAATTTTGGGCACAAGAAAGCTAATTATCGAAAGCTTAACGCTCACTTAAAGAAGAAAGGTAATTGTCTTGTGATGGTTTGTTTAGAGTCCAATATTATTGATGTGCCCCAAAATATTTGGTGGTTAAATACTGGAGCAACAATTCAAGTTACGAATTCTTTACAGAAACTACAAGTCAAAAAAGGCTGACTAGTTTTGAGCAACATGTGTACATAGGAGACAATACCAAAGTCCAAGTTGAATTTTTGGGGACATTTAGACTATAATTGAATACAAGAAATCTTTGGGAGTTACATGATGTCGCTTAAATACCCTCTATTAACAGGAATTGATTTCTATATCTATTTTGGATAAACTAGGTTATAGCCTTCTTTTTGGAACTGAAAAATTGACTTTATATCGTGACTCTCTTTTGGTGGAAAATGGAATTTTATGTGAAAATTTATACAAATTTGAATTGAATGATGTTTTTATTGTTGCTTCTTCCTCTTCTCTTAATATTGTTGTTGGTTTTAAACGTATAAGGTTGGGTTTGAGATCTTCTATGTTATGGCACAAACATTTAGGTTATATTTTTAAAGACAAAATGGAGAGGTTGGTAAAAGATGATGTACTTCAGGATCTTGATTTTTCAGGTTTCACTACTTGTGTTAATTATATTAAAGGAAAGTTGACCGTCGAGGTTAGAAAAAGCAAAACAAATAGGTGCACAAAATTGTTGGAGTTGATTCATACGAATATATGTGGACTATTTATTCCACATACTATAGGTGGTTATAAATACTTAATCACTTTTATTAATGATTTTTCCCGATACAGTCATGTGGAGCTCATTGGTGAAAAATCTAAATCTTTGGATGCATTTAAGATTTTCAAGACAAATGTTGAGCTTTAAAAGGGGAAAAATCAAAGAAGTTAATTTTAACAAAGGTGTAGAGTATTATAAGCATTATAATGAAAGTGGAAGGAATCCTGGGCCTTTTGCTAGATACTTATAAGAATGTGGTATTGAAGCAAAATATACAATGCCTGGAACACCTTAATAGAATGGAATCACTGAAAGAAGAAACCACGCACTTCTTGACATGTTGCAGTACATGTTGATTCATTCTAGTTTACCAAATTTTTTGTGGGGTGAGGCGTTGAAGATAGCCACTTATATCTTGAATCAAGTACCTAGCAAGTCAGTCTCAAAGACGCCATATGAGTTATGGTCAAATAAGAAACCAAGCTTGTGACATTTTCATGTTTAGGGATGTAAAGTAGAAGTAAGGCCCTACAATCTACAATCTAAGAAGTTTGATCCGAAAACTATTAGTGGCTACTTTGTACATGTAACATCCCATTTCTATACAAAGGGTTAGAACCTTAGATTTTTGTAAATGAGAAATGACAATAAGAGATAAGATAAATGCATTTCATACTCATGCATAACAATAGTATACATACGCATGTGAATAGATTTTCATATACATTGCAATGACTATTTATGCACTCATTTGACATTTTTTAGGTATCAATAATTTTAAAATGATTATGATGTGAATAGTGAATATTTTGTCTTAAAAATTGATTTGGTGAATTATATTATTGACTTAGAATTTTTGGTGAAAATATGGGAAATTTTTAAATTTATGGGTATTTTTGGACTAAAAAATACCAAGTGGCAAGACAATTGATAAATGGTAGTAGAAATAAATATCAAATGACAATAGAAACTATTAATATGTGACATTAAGATTTAATGACAAGTGTCATAGAAAATTGGGAGATAATTGGATTAGAAATTGAGAGACAAATGGACTAATTATTAAGAGTCATGTGTTAGCTTAAGTAAAAATACAAATAGCATAATTCGTTATATGGTAAGTGTCATGACACCCACTAAGCATTTATTACCTTGCTTTTAGCTCACCAAGCATTAAACCCACGACATATACATTAAAAGACCATCTTTTAATTGCCTTTCATTTTCACTACATGCTCTCTTCTTCATTTTCTTATTCTCCATTCACGATACTCGTCGTTACTCTCACAACCCATCCCTCAATGTTGAGCTTTACTTTCATCCTTCACTTTTCCAATCCAAGATCCTTGTTGTCTTCTTCTTCTTGATGAAAACCTAACCTATTTCTCCTAGAAGAGTTGATGATTGTATAAGCTTGGAGGCTAGGGTTTCATGGTGATTTTGAGGAGTTTGGATTTTTATCAAGTAATTTATACATTAATCTTCATAGGTTGTGTAAATATAAACATATATGATGATAGTTTGAAGGTGAAATGATCATGATAGTGGAGTAGAATGTGTGCAGAAATTTGATGAATGTATGTATACGTTGGTGTTTTGTTTTTGTGTTTATGATCAACCATAGTTTATGAGTTGTTTATGAATAATATTGATCTGAAATTGAGGTGAGAATGAGGAGGAAATGATGTAGAGTTGATGAACTATGCATAAGATGGTTTGAATGTAAAATATAGGAGTTGAAAATCTGGAAAATTGAAAGAGAATGGTTGAAATATGTTAGCTGTAACGTTTCCATCGGACATACATCTGTATTTTAGCTATATTGTGATCTGTAGACATCCAAATGAGATGATTTTAAGTTTAGATTAAATTAAAGACATATGGCTATATTTTTCATGAAGGAATCGAATTTGAATTCTGTCTTTAAAGGTTTCAAAATTTGGCTTGAAGTTGAGTACAATTTGCTGTCATGGTGTGAGAACATTTTGAAAGTATTTTGTGTATAACTTGCATAATACTAAACCAAATTGTGTGAATTTGGTGTTGTTAGAAACTTAAGACATAGGGGAACATTTGTTTAGAAGAATGTATTGCCTAAATACCTCATTTTCTATGTCAAAATGGCCATGCAAAATTGACCTGAAAATTTGTCTTGAGAAAAAAACCGGAAAGGCCATCAACGTGAATTATGCTTCTTTTATGTGATGTTTGAAATAACAAATGGTAAGGTACTTTCCTATGATACATTTAGACTTGAATGGGACTTTAAATGAACCTAGTTTGAGGTTGAATAAGTTGATAAAGTGTTGGATATGTATAGGTTGTAATTGAAGATATAACATAGTGAAAGGATTGTTGATATCAAGAGTTAGAGGTCGGGATCAGTTGACGTCTGCATATGTTAAAATACTAAAAATAACAGAAAGGTACTTTCCTATGACGCATTTAGACTTGAATGGGAATTGAAATGAACCTAGTTTGAGGTTGAGTAAGTTGATAAAGTGTTGGATATGTATAGGTTGTAATTGAGGATATAACATAGTAAAAGGATTGTTGATATCAAGTGATATCGAGAGTTAGAGATTAAGATCAGTTGGCATCTGCATATGTTAAAATACTAAAAGTAACAGAAAACATATATGTTGCGTTCCTAAAATAAGGAATTTGTCCATTTTTTGGGGACGTGGAAACACATAAGAACTCTTGAATGAAAATGGAAATCAATCCCAATAAGCTACTTTTGAAAGGGACGTGAAATTATTCAATGGCTTTCAATCTTCCTTTCCCCATATAGAGCCAAAGAAAAGAGCTCCTCAGTCACATAACTTGATATTCTATTTTATTATAAAGGGCAAATTTGGATTCTGGCAATGCAATGTAGTTGGACTCTCATGTCGATCCAAATGAATCATTCTTTCTACAGAGGTCAATCTTTGTCTTCTAGGCAAGAGGATAGCAAGTTAAAAAATTCTGTCTCAATAGGATAGACATGTATTTTATTTCTATTACTATAAAATTCATAATTCAACAATCTTTTGATGCCCGGAAGAGATAATCCTTTGATGAATAATAGCACGCGGTCCAACGAACCAATGGTCTTAGAGATAAAGATTAGATTCAGTATCTTTAGGGATTACAATTATGATTTGATTTGATTATGATTATAAATGTAACGTTCCTTTATATAAATTTTTTTTTTTGTAGAAAGTAACATTCCTTTATATAAATAAGATACTCTAGTTTATAAAGGGAGTGAGGGCTGCTGATTTTTGCAAGCTCTTCCCATTCCTTTTCTTAATTCATAGGAGGGGTATTTTGGCTGTTGGAGGAAGGGAGAGGTGATAAGCTACAAAACCAACCTTGGCTTCAATGGGAAATGAGTAGATATTTTGTGATTACGTTTAGAGGCAAGGGGCAGTTGGTGATAAGGTTGTAGTTTTAAAAGAGCCAAATCCACTTCCTCAAAGTTTACTTCTCGATGTCTAGCATCATGGGCAGATTTTATGACATTATGAGTTTGTAAGAGATGCTCTTGCCCTTCTTATAGCAACAGATTTCTATTATGCAATTCAATACTTCTACTCGTGGGAAACCTGAACAATAAGAAAGCAAGTGAGGGGGAGAACTACCAGAAACGACTTCAAAGAGAGTAGTTTTCAAAGAAGATTGATAGCTAGTGTTGTAATAGTATTCGATGCAAGATATCTGTTCTATCAGATTTCTATTATGCAATTCAATACTTCTACTCGCGGGAAACCTGAACCATAAGAAAGCAAGTGAGGGGGAGAACGACCATAAACGACTTCAAAGAGAGTAGTTTTTAAAGAAGATTGATAGCTAGTGTTGTAACAATATTCTATGCAAGATATCCAATCTATCCACTTGCGTGGACGGTCTCCTGCAAAATGTTAAAGATACATCTCGATAACTCGGTTAATTGCCTCTATTTGCCCGTCACTTTGAGAATGATATGTTGAGCTGAATGATAACTTGGAACCACTCAACTTAAATAACTTTGTCCAAAAAGAACTTATGAGTGTGACATCTTAATCACTAACTATGGTTTCTGGCATCCTATGCAATTTAAAGATATGATCAAAGAAGAGTCGAGCCACTGTGACTGTTGAGAGGCAGAAATTGTGCATATTTGGAGAAACAATCAACTACAACCAATAAGACAGTCTTCCCATGTGATGGTGGAAGCCTATCTCTAAAATCTATAGAAATATCTGACTAAAGCTATGCTAGAATTGGGAGGGGTTGCAATAGCGCAGTAGGTTGTAAGTATTCTGACTTATTTCTTTGACAAATTTCACATATCTGACCATGTCCTAAACTTGGCGTTTCATTCCCATCTAATAAAAACCTATGAAGCCTTATGAAGAATCTTTTGATACCCTTCATGATATTCAGCATGAACTGTTGAAATTATTGCTTGAACAAGGGCAGAAGAGGTTGGCAAATAAACTTTGTTTTTGAAGAATATTAGCCCATCACGATATGGCCAAGGACTGCCCTCCTTGGTTGTAGTAATACGTTGCACTAGTTGCTGTAACTCCTGTGAGTTACAAACTTCTGTTCGAATCGCATAAAAGAACCCCAACTGAGGCATAAATTCCTCATTTCTGCATGATAGTGCATCAGCCACAATATTTTCTCACCCCGCTTGGTATTCCACTATGAAGTCAAAGCTCATGAACTTGCACCCAATTTGTTGTGTGAGGTAATAATACGTTGCTCTAGGAGGAACTTTAGCCTATAATGATCTGTTCGTATTAGAAAGTGCCATCCTCACACGTAAGATCTCAAATGGCGCATAGCTTTGGCTAAGCCAATCAATTCCTTCTTGTAGGCAGTAGATGTTAGTGTTGTTCCGCTAGAGTACGACCGAAGAAATCAATTAGTCCGCTTTCTTGTTGTAGGACAGCTCCTATTCATTTCCATAATTTGAGACATCACATTCTACTACAAAGATCTTTTCAAAATCTTGATGGGCTACAACTGGTGTTTCGGTTATGGCCAATTTTAATGCTTCAAAGGCAGCCAGTGAATATTGCATCCAAATAACATAGCTGTAGGTGGCCCAACAATTTCGCCATAATGTTTCACAAATTTTTTGTCGTACGTAGTAAGACCAAGGAAGTCTTTGCTCAAATGGTAGTGGGTTGGGGACTTTTTGGGGTTTGCTTCCACATCCCAAGATGATTTGAGTTTGAGCAAGCAAGCATTTAGACTATTTTAGGAACAAGCAGTGCTATCTAACAAGGTGAACATCAATTGAAAATGATGCATATGTTTTGCCCAAGTACGATTATAATTGAGGATGTTATCAAAGAATACCAAGACAAAGTTGCGTAGATATTGCTTGAATACAGCATTTATGATGGCTTGAAAGGTGGAAGAAGTGATGGTGAAACCAAAGGGCATCACTAGAAATTCAGAGTGTCCATAATGAGTGTGAAAAGTTTTCTCCACTTGTTTATCATGCATCCTAACTTTGATTCTTAGAGCATAAATCTAGCTTTGAGAAATAGTGAGCCCTGTGTATTCCTCCAATATTTCGTCGATTACTGGATTTGGAAATTTTCTTTGATAGTTTGAGCATTTGGGGAGCAATAATTGATACAAAATCTCCATGAATTAACAAAGAGGACTGGAGAAGAAAAGGGAGACTTGCTAGTTTGGACGATTCCTCCTTTTAGCATCTCCTCACATTGCCTTTCAATCTCATCTTTTTGCCCATGAGGATAATAATGATAAGGTTGGACAACTATAACTCTTGTTCCTAGTTGCAGATTAATGTGATGATCACATTGACGAGTAGGTGGCAGCCCTTCTGTGGCACTAAACAAGTATGGGAATTCTGCTAGGACTCTTTTGAGCTACATCTTCTTATCCACTTCTGCTAGTGTTGCTGATAGAGAAGGAGTAGGTGGGCCAAAATCTTTACTTCCGCATAGCTCTACATTCTGCCCTTGCCACCAAAACTGCATCTTTATGGCTGCAAAGTCCTAATAAATAGGACTCAGCATCCTTAGCCAGTCACCCCCAACACTGCACCAAACTCAGAAAGAGGCAGTAAAAATAAATGAAAGTGAAATGTATGAGGACCTAGTTGTACCGAAAGCGATTGAGATACTCCGGGGCTGTGTAATCTTTCTTCATTTGTCACTGTCACTTGCAGTCCAGCCCTTGATTCAGTGGGTATTTTCATTTTATCCACCAAAGATTCATTCACAAAGCTGTGAGTGGTTCCCGAATCAATCAAGATCAGTAGGGCCTTTCTGTGGACAAAGCCCTTCACTTGCATTGTCTGTGATTTCTACGTTCCTGTTATAGCATGAATGGATATTTCCAGCTCTGTTTCTTCTACCATAATTTCTGGTTCAGGTTGCATATCATCAATTCCCTCCAATCAAAAGAGTCATTTATATTGGTATCCTACTGTATAAGGCTCATCACAGTTGTAACAAAGCCCTTTTGTTCTTCGTTCCTCCATTTCCGCCCTATTTAGCTGCTTCACAAAAGATGTCCGTGGTGCATTATTTGTTGTGTTTCTTTGTAGGCCACTTGGTTCTTTCTGATGTCTAATTCCTTGACAGTTGTACAACCGGCTAAGTCATAGCGCTAGTTAAATCTTGAGGATGTTGCAGCTCAACTTCTCCTGCTATGGCTTCTTTTAATCCACCAATGAAGATCTCAACTGACTGTTCTTGTGTAAGATTGCTGGCACGACAGCGAGTCATTCAGAGTGCCGCTGATATTCCTTCACAGTGCTGGTTTGATGAAGTTTGTACAGTTCTCCCAATTTATCGCTTCTGACTGGTGGGCCAAATAGCATATTGCCATTGGCCTTGAAATCTTCTCAGGGCAGTTGTGGCCGATCCCTTTCAAACTTGAGAAACCATAAAGGATGCCAACCTCACTTTATCTTCCTCTGTTGTTCGTTGATAGTGAAAAAAATGTTCACAACTGTTCAGCCATTGCATGATCAATTTTACATAGAACATATGCAGTATTTTCCTCGGATAATACTGCTCTCACCTTCATTCTCTTGTGCTACAGGACTTTCATAAACCAGCTTGTGCAAAGTCTGCCAATTCTTGTTGTTTGTTCTCCATAGCTGCACGGTCTTGTTCTCGTTGCCTCTTATCACGATCTTGATTGTCCTGATGCATTTTTAGAAAAGCCTGAAATTGTCATTGGAAGTTTTGAGAGTCCTCCGTAACTTCTTGCTCTAATACCAAACTGTTATAAGCCCTTGACTGTGATGTAGTTATGGGACCCTGCAACTTGAAATAAGAAACTCAGGGTGTTTGTTAGTTTTTCTGCCCTTTTGGCATATTTTGAAAAATCCAGAAAATGAGAGCTCATTAGAGAGAACTCTTTGATCTGAAAAATGGGAATTTGATAGGAGAAAAATGCTTTCTTATTCCCTTGCATAACTAGCTTTTTATACTAGATTATAAGCACACCAGACTTACTATTTAGGGAACATTCAAATAATTATAAACTAAGTGGATGAAATAATTCTAAAATAATCAAATCTAATCTGATCACTATTATTTAAATGACAACCAAGTTAATATGATAATTATAAATGACAGCTAATATTGTTTCTTCTTTTTTCGACGTGTAGAATGCTTGTAGACCTGATCAAAGGGAATTACTTTTGGGTGATAGATACTCTGATTAGTACCTAGCTAAGTGCTAACAGTGGATTCTAAAGGTAGTTCAGTCCTATCGGACCAGACACTGAATACCTCTGAGAGAATTTAGCAAGGCTACGCACCTTACATAAGACTTTCTTCTTATGCTCCGAAGAGGGCCAACTAATCGAGTGGTCTTTTGCATAGTTAAGATTTTTTACAAATGTTAGGAATCAGAGGCTTTTCTCAATTATCCCTGTTTTTCATTCACTTATAGAAGAGCTACCTTTAGTTCTTAGGCTCATGTAATTGCTGGACCTGCTGTTGGATCTTAACTTTATTGTGGTAGTTAACAATCGCAAAGAAAAAGCGAGCCTTGGCATATGTTGGAGGGAAATTAAGGACTTCAGTATACACTTTGTGAGTAATTTTGTTCTTCACGTGTATAAATAGAAAATTTTGTGGGTGAAGTAGATAGGTTCCTTGTTTCTCACGTGTTATGTTTCTAACTAAGGAGTTAAAAATTTGAACTTCTGCAGGAACTTGAGGAGGCAGTGAAATCAGAGTCCAAGAGGGTAATTGTTGTCAAGAAGGGGCAACTTAAGCTTTATGCTGGCCAACCATTTGCGGAGGTTGAGATGGCATTGCGGTCTTTGATCAAACAAAATTAGTAGCGAGGTAGATGAAGATATTGCAAAATATTATCTTGGTCAGCATCTGTTGGCTGTTGGTCTTCATATGGATAACGAAAGAGACATGGTGAAAGATCTGATTAGAGTTTCGCATTGGCAATGGCATGTAGAAAGATCTGATTAGAGTTTCGCATTGGCAATAGCATGTAAGACACTGATTAGAATTTCCCATTTGAAGTTAAGTGTCAGTTGCTTGCAATTTTTCTTCTGCTAAGTATCAATGTCTACATTTTTCTCTTTTGTTTTTGGACAGAAAAGAGAGACATTTGTAGAGGAGATGTATGTTGATACTTGATAGGCCTGTGTTTTCGCAAATTTCTTGTCATAAAATATGATATTATTTTGTTTCAACAAACAAATACAGGTTTTGCTAAGAACATTGTGAAAGTAAGAGTTTAAGATGATAAACTCCACTTTTAAGCCTATAATATTAACGACAACACTGCTAGTGCTACTAACCACCAAAGCCCCCCCTGTACAGTGAAGAAGCAAAAGTTTTGCCCTGACTGTTTGCTTCTGCTCTTCATTTCTAGTTTTCTTGCCGCCTCTGGCCTGCGGCAGCCTTTTATTCAACACATGGAGCGCAAACCATTTAAAGAAATTGGGAAGAAAATGTCCTTTTAACCGCCTTGAATCTTTAATTTTAGTGATTGGAACACACTGCCTTCTTTTTTTTAATTTTTAATCAAATAAGTTCATGTCCTGATATTGACACTCAATCACACGCCTACACTAATACATGGAAACGTGGTTTAAAAAGTATCCAGAGCAAACATGTCTATAAATTGCATGTTAAAAGTTTAGAAACAATATTTTTCTTCAAGTACAATTTTTGTTATCCGTTAATTTCTTTTTTTATTTTATTTTTCAAATTGGTAACTATTGTTGGAAAACTCCTATTTTTCAACTGGGTAACTATCATCTGTTTGCAACTCAGTTTGCAGGAGTTATAAAAAGGTAGTAAATCCCAACTTTTTGTTATGGTACACAAAATTAGCATCAAGAAAGTTTATTAATCTTGAATGGTGAAGTGTTTAATGATTTTTCTTTGATTGTAAAACACAAGATGTTCAATCAAGTGAATCTAAACTATGAGTTTGATGATAACAAAGCATCTTTTTAATATTAGCAGCTCTATTATTATAATAGAATTAAATATTTTCAGTGAAAGGGCAAAGTGAGTAAAGAAATCAATACAATCGATTGAGCTATCAAAGGGTCAATAAACAAAATGAAGCACATTTGTAATTCAAGAGAGGTCCAAGAAAATTCAAGTGAAGAACCCAAAATAAGGATGAATCAAGAACCTCAAGATGCAACAAATAATTATAATATTTCTTGATACCTTGTCAATGAATTAGGGAATTTAATCTTTGCATTATCAATTTCATATACAACATACTGCATACACTTTGTCATAATCAAGAAGTAATTTAGAAAAATTGAAGAAACTTTTGATCATCAAAACTCTTCTTATACAAAATTTCAAATGATTTTGAAATTATCAAAGAAAAAAGTTTTTAATCTTTGAAAGGACTTGAAAGTTTAAAAAATCATGTTTTGATGATTTAGTAAGTGCATAAGTATTGTTTGACACTATACATAGACTAAATTATTCACTATCTGAAAACTGCTCATCAATTACACTATTCATCGACTAAAGCACTATTCACCAATTACTTAAACCCCAAGGTGCAGGAGAGTTGGTAAAGGGCTCTCCTAGCTTAAGTGAGCTCGTGGGTTCGAACCCCCCTCATATATATAGCCGTTTAAAACTTGAAGCCAGAATTTTGTCTCCCGCAAGGGACCTACTCGGCTCGAGTGGGGATTAGTCTGGGTGTGGATGATTTAAATGTGCCTTTCTATAGTTGGGATCCGCCTAAGATATCTCGTAAAAAACTCAAAAAAAATTTACTTAAAGAGGGGACTTTTTGTCTTAATAGGGGTTTTACTAGTCGATAAACTAGCCGATGGTTGTCTGGCAGCAATTGAGTTATAAGAAGAATTTTTGGTATAATAGAGAGCTGGCTAAGATTTAAGTCTTTGTTTGTTGATGTAAGAAAGATAGGCGACTTTCTAGATGTTTGGTTGTGCAATTGTTTCAATCGAAAAAATTGCTTGAAATACACTTTTTGAGGTTTAGTTTTTCACCTTAAATAAGATTTGTAAATGGTTAACTCTTAACTCATGACAAATTAAGACAATTGTAAAGAGTTACTCTACACCTATGACAAAACAATACGATTGTAAAAGTTCTTCTGTACCCATGGCAAAGAAGATATTATACATTAGGTTCCTCTTCACCCATTGAAGGAAGAAGATACAAAATTCTTAAATGGATATTAAGAAGTAATAGATCAGTTGTTGTTTGGTCAAATCACTATAAAACAATTTTTTCTTTCCTTACTCTTTATTATTATTGCTATTGTATTGTGATTATCATATATGAATTTTCAATAATCATTTATTAAAATAGATAACTCATTCATTAATTTTCAAATAAGAAAAAAAATGCTCTCATATGCCATCCAGGGACCAATATAAAAGTAGATGATGAGAGAACACATAACATAATATAGGTTTAAGGATTCAACTTCAAAATGATTACATGGGTTTATGGGTTTTAGAATTGGGGATTAGGCATTTGAGTTTCCTTTATCGTTTAGGGATTAAGCATATTTTTTAATAGGATTATGGTAAAGTGTAATGGATAATAATACTTTTCAAGTTAAGGGCTTTCTTTTGTACTTTTATCAAATAAAATATTGGAACAAGTAAGGTTTTAACACATAATTTTGATGATAAAAAAGTTACTACTAATGTTTTAATATTTAGTGATATTAGTAAAAAATCAAGCTTGATAGCAAGATAAACTAGACAAATGAGCCAATTGAGCAATGAAAGGACAAAAAGATGAGCAAAGTAGAAAATTAGGAAGTTTCTAAAGAAAACTATCTTAATACATTAAAATGCTTTTGGGGAACTTTTAAAATGATTTTTATTCAAGTTGTCAAAGGAATATATTTTAACCTTTGAAAGAACTTGATAAGTTTCGAAAAACTTGTTTTACGAAGTTGGGTTGACCAATATGGTGGTTTAGGTAACAAATATTAGGACTTTAAATAGATTGATTAACCTCTGTGGTAGTATGGTCAATCAATATATTTAAAAAAAATATCATAAGTTTATGACCTCATTCATATTGTTATTAGTCACTGTAATAAATAGTTTCTATTTTAATGAATTTTAAATTATTTTAAACGTAAAATAGACTATGTATCAATAGTGGAAAGAATCTTGTATATACTAGAGAGTTGACAAGAACTATGAGAGGTTATAGAGTGTAGACATGACATAATATATTTTGAGCCTTTATTATTTAGTCTCAATAAGAGGTGGATGTTTTGGGTTGTATGGTTGTGCAATTATTGCAATTGAAGAAATTACTTAGGATTTGCATTCTGAGGTTTTTCTTAACCTTGAATAAGATTTATAAAGAGTTACTCTTCATTCTTGGCTTTAAGATGTTTCGTCGAAAAGGGTGGATGTGAAGGCTCTGAGTTCTTGTTATCCTCCCAAGTCAGTTAGTGGATTTGGAAAGCTCTGCCCAAAGAGTGCCTACTTGCTAGTCATCAGTAGCCCAAGAACTGGACCTACTAAAGAAAGCTAGCACTCGAATTAAGGAAGACGGGAATGTTACTTCAATATGGGGGATCGTTTGTATTTTATTCCGTTAACACTGAGATTAGCCTCAATTAGTAATCAGCTATTCTCGAGCCAAGTTCCCTAGATCTATATGTTCCTAACAGGCCTAAATGGATTCATTAAGAACGGGTAGACTTCACAAGCACTCTCTCTACGGATTGTAAACATTCTTTTTCACCTATACACAAAAATGCTATATATAGAGTTCTTTATCCATTAAAGAAAGTAGATAGTAAATTATCAAGTGTACCATAGAAAATGAATGTATGCTAATGATTGTTTGACTGAAATATAAATTGATTTTGTTTTGTTCCTTACTCTCTTTAGTTATCATTATAATTGTGTTGAATTTCTCATATATGAATTTCTCATAATCGTTAATTAGAGTAGGCTATTTATTCATTGGTTTATAGATAGGACAAAGAGTGAACACATATAATTTACCCTCTCTCATATGTTATGTAAAGACCAACATAAATATCTTAATTTTTAATTTATAATGACATATATAATCTGCTATCAATACTAAGGAGTGTAGAGGTGAAACATTACAAATTAAAAAGATGATTTAGTGACAAATAAAATTTAATTAGGTTTTTTAAACATTAATTTTCAAGAATTAAAAAATCCTTAAAATTATTGTTTAAAATCTTTTTATAACAACGTTAAGAGTTATAAAAATTTAAAAATATTTCTTATTTTTAGTATAAGTTAAATATTTATAAAAATTTTTAATAATTAAGAGTTGTATTTGATCATTTAATTTATATATTATAATACATATCTTATATAGTCAAAAATAAAATTTGTATTTCCTTAAACTAATTATTATATTTGATATCATTTTGAGTAAAAAAATATTCTTTGAATGTTCATAAATTTAATTATTTAAATAAATAAGTCATAATTTAACTGATTAATAATTATATAACTTAATTTATGGTAGTGGCAAAAGGGAATCAAAATTTTATCCTAAGCATTTACAGCCATTGTCATCTGTTGTAGTGTGTTTACTATGTCATATTTAGACATGCTATCTATTTTTCACTCATAGATAAATATAAATTTAGTGTAACATCCCATTACTCATGTTAGGGCTAGAATTGTGATTTATGGGAAATTTATGGGAAATTAGGAAAATGTACATCATGCATGAGTTAATTAGGACATGCACATTTTTACACATTCATATGACTGTATATGTATTCATTAACATTTTTCGGGTATAATTGGACTGAGTTGTGATTTTTGGAAAACTTTGAGAATTTGAACTTGTTTTATGTTGGAAATATTATTGATTAGTGGATTGTGATATTTTTGAATTTTGGTGAATTTTGGTAATTTTCAGAAATTATGAATTTTTACAGAAAATAGGAAAAAGGAATCAAAAGAAGATTATAGATAGTTGTATTGTAAAGATAGAGTTAATGGAGTTAGTTTAAAAAGAAACTTAGTTAGAGTTAGACCTTAGGAAAAGTGATAAGTATTAAGTTGCTTTTATTATTTATCAGGAGTAAGTTTTGATATTTGAGAGTTAAAAGACTAAGTTTTTTCTTATCATCACCTTCTTCGAATATCTCCCCATACACAGAGTTTTTCATCAAACTCCTTAACTTTGCTTTTTCATATCCCTCACAACTTTCCTCACTACTAAGTGTTTCTTCTGCCTTAAGAAAAACCATAAGTTGGTTAGAGTTCACAGTGGGTTATGTGTTTTTACATGGAGATTAGGGTTTTGGGATAGTTGAAGATTTTGGAATCTTTAACAAATAAGTATTGAGAAAATCTTTTAGAGTTATGAATTTATGAAATAAATTTGATGAATTCACTGTCATCAGCATGAACATGAGATTTACGTGTATATATTCATAAATACTGTGTTAATGGGATGAAAATATGGATATAGTGTTATTTTAGTTTTGATGATTATTAGTGATCAGATGTTGTAGAAATGAGTTTTGGAGTTTGAAATAGCAATGAAATGGTGTATAAGATGAGTGTAGGAAATGAAAGTGTGAAAAGGTGATATACTCTGTTTTCTATTCATTGTGCATGGATATATACGTATGTGTACGTGAATGGGTGAATTCTTTAGAGATGATCAAGAAAATAGTCTTTGAGTTGAAGAGTAGTTGTAAAATGATTGTCTGAGATGGGAATGAGTGTTTAAATGGAAGTTGAGAGGAAACATGGAGATTTAGAATGAAAGTTAGAAATGCAGAAAGTTGACAGAGCATGAATAGGTTGAACATAAATTTTTGGTTTTTGATGACTTTTTATTTTTACTTGTATATTTTAGAGTAGTATGAATTTATGGTGAATGAGTTGTTTGAAATGGAGTACAAAAACTAGAAATAAAAATTTGACGAGTTCAATTTTAGAGAATGAAGTCTGGAAATTTTCTGGGAATGAATAGTAATGGTGTTGAGTTTTTGATCTAAAATTCGGTGAATTTATTGTACCAATTTAGGCAGATTTTGATAAATGGTCTTCATGAAACTTTCTTTTAGCTTTCCATTGATATAAAGTTTGTAAATTTTGGAGTTCTGGATCAAAAGTTATGGAGGTTTGAAGTTATGATGTCGGTAAAAAAGAAGAAGGATTCGCAAGTACATTAGAGTGTCGCAGTCATGCATGTACACGATCATGACTCTGTAGGACTACCCAAAATGTCATGGTAGTGCATGTTCACGATCGCGACTTCGCAATACCACTCGGAGTGTCGCAATCGTGCATGTACACAATCACGACTTCCCTGTTTATCCAAAGGAGGTTATTTTTTGAACATACTTTGATCTTTTTCTTATAACTTCTTCTCTAGACTACCAAATGACTTGATTCTTGAACCAATAGTTTCCTAACACAATTTCCTACCTCTACACAAAAATTTGTAACATTCTGAATTGTTTTGAAAAATATTGATCGAATGAAAGTGAGAGAATTTGTTAGAATGGTACGAACTGGTGTTGTTTTACTGAACATACTTTGGTGTTTTAATTATATATGGACCTATAGAATTCCAAATGAGATAATTGTTGATTTGGAGTAAGCTAGAGACATAGGGATACAAATCATATGAAGAAGTTGAATTGTGATTCAGTCTCTAAGATATTTAATTTCTGGATGGAAGTGGTGTATAGTATACTGTTTTTGATTATGAATAGCCCAAAAATGTTTGTGGCTTATCTTCCAAATTACTGGACCAAATTGAGTGATTTTTGTGTGAATGGATTAAGACGTTATAAAATAACTTTGTAGAAGGAAGTGTTGCCTAATTTTTCCATTTACTTTATTAGATTTATTATGCAAAGTTGACCCATATTTATATTGGAAGAAAATCTGAAGTGGTCCATGAAGTTGTATAATTTATTTCTCATTGCTTTTTATTGGTCCAAATTATAAGTATACATGGTATTAATGAGTGCTTTGATATCTGAATGATTTGTTCATAAGGATCTCGATAAAGTACCCCAGAATTGTCATTGAACATGCATTGTGCATATTGTATAAGTACGTGTGCATTAAGGAATATTTGTACTAATGGGCAAAAGTGTGATGTTTGTAAATGTGTTTTGTATGATATAGAAGAACTCACTAGATGCCAGTCGGACATTACCGGACCATCTAGGCAATAATATTTTGGAGCGTACTGTGAGTCAACCTAGGTGATTTGCTAAGATTGATTTGTTTTGAATTTATTTGATTTGTTAAATTTTCAAAGAAAAGAAAAGAAATTACTAAACTGTTTGCGAATTGTTTCTGAATTCTAGACTTGAAGTCCGAGAAGTTTATTAGTTGAGCATATATTGGAAGTGTTTTGATTTAATATGAATTCCTGAATGACTTTGATTCTCAACGAAAGTTGAATGTCGGACTTAGGTCCGATGAATGTGAAAACTTTGTCTGAGCATTTTTATAAGATTGTGATATATGACATATCCAGTATTTGATGCATTTTATAAAATGCATGCTCAGATAAAGGCGTTGTGACTTGAGTAGCTAGTTTGAAGTGCTTTTACGTAGAGCTTTTCTCCTTAATTTCTGATTCTACACGTAGAGCTATGTTCCGTGATTTTATTTGACTGAGCCCTATGGGCCAGTATCTGTATAAGTTTGTGATAGGCACTCGGTCACAACAATAAGAACGAATGTGAGTCTCATGCATATAGCATTCATATAAGATTGAAATCCATGAATGATTTGTAAAATTGTATTGAGTGATCCTATGTTGTGCCATGTTGTGTGAGTTATGATGTTTAAAATGAATATTTGTGCATATGTGATGTGTGTATGTGATTCGGTGAAGTCATCAATGATGGTTCACTCATCGAGTTCGTAAAACTCATAAAATTGCAACGTGACTTTTTAGGTTTTCTAAAGGTCTCCAGAAAGGATCTGAGTAAGAGTTTCATGTCGGGATCAGTTTGTGCCTGCATATGTATTTCGATATGTTGTATTGATAAGGGTAGTCTAAGTGTTGTGCAATGTATATGAAAATGGTGTTTGAAATGTAAGGACATTATGAATACAAGCACTTTGTTCTGTAATGGGCCCAAGTGATTACTGAAATTCTGATGTGTCCAATGAGTTTCGTCAGTTTACTATTTTAGCATGACACCTTGCAGGATTCAGACTCGAATGTCACTTAGGATGTCGAGTACAGGTCCTGCGGGTGTGGGGTGCCTCATTCAAGAGTTGAATCAAAAGAGTAGCATGAACATCAAGTAGTGCTTAAACGTAGTGGGAGGATTGTGAGACAACCAGATTGGTATCTGGGTTTAGGAGAAGGCATAATTGCCATCTTGGACTAAGAAGAAATGGATCCCATTACTTATACACAGGCTATTCATGATGTTGATAAAGAAAAATGGCTTAAGGTGATGGAATCAAAAATAGATTCTATGTACACCAATGAATTATGGATCCTTATAGATCTATCACTAGATGTAAAAACCTATAGAGTGTAAATAGATCTATAAAAGGAAAAGAGGATCGGATGGAAAGGTAGAGACTTTTAAAGCTAGATTGGTAGCTAAAGGCTATACTAAAAAAGAGGGTATAAAATATAAGGAGACTTTTTCTTCGATTGCGATGTTTGAGTCTATTAGAATTCTTTTAGCCATAGCAACCTATTTAGATTATGAAAAATGGAAAATGGACGTCAAAACCACATTTCTTAATGGAGATTTTGATGAGACCATTTATATGACCCAACTATAAGGATTTGTTGAGCTAAGAAATGAGCATAAGGTATGTAAATTGCAGAGGTCCATTTATGGACTTAAGCAAGCATCTAGGTTTTGGAACATTAGGTTTGATAAGTCTATAAAAACCTATGGGTCCATAAGAAACCTAGATGAGGCTTGTGTCTATAAAAGGATACAAGAAGGCAAGGTCATTTTTCTAATTCTGTATGTTGATGACATTCTGCTCATTAGGAATGATGTAGAAATGTTATCTACGGTTAAAGGATAGCTAAACAAACAGTTCTCAATGAAGGATTTAGGAGGGGCTAACTATATTCTAGGGATCAACCTTATAAGGGATCGTAAGAACAAATAGATAGCCTTGTCAACAAATAGATAGCCTTGTCTTAATTAACCTACATTAAGAATAGGCTCAATAATTTTTCCACGCAAGATTCCAAGAGGGGTTTCATACCTACTAGACATGGAATCAAACTTTCAAACGAGTAAGAACCTAAGACCTAATAGGAGGTTGAACGCATGCATAACTTTCAAACTTCAGTAGTTGGTTAATGTATGCTATGCTTTGCACTAGACCAAATATTTGTTACGTAGTGTGACTGGTAAGTAAATTCCAGTCTAATCTAGGAATGGATCATTGGACTGTGGTTAAGTGCATAATGAAGTATCCTCATAGGATGAAGAACTTAATGCTTGTTTACTCTAGAAGTAACCTTATTATGACAGGATATACAAATTTTGATTTCCAATCAGATGTTTATTTAAGGAAATCAACTTCTAGTTCTATATTTGTTGTAGGAGGTGGAGCCATAGTTTGGAGGAGTGTCAAGCAATCTTGTGTTGCTAATTTGACTATAAAGGCTGAGTATGTTGCTACTTATGAAGCAGCAAAAGAAACAGTCTGACTCTATAAGTTCGTAAATGATTTGAAGGTAGTTCCAAAGGTAGAAAAGGCCATTACACTTTATTGTGATAATAGTGGGGCAATGGTTAATTCTAAAGAACCTTGAAACCATAAAGTCGCCAATCACATTGAGAGAAAGTATCATCTCATAAGGGAGATAATACAACATGGTGAGGTGAATGTGGTAAAGATTTCCATAAAGCAAAACCTTGCTAATTCATTTACAAAGACGCTATCTCAAAAGAGTTTTAAAGGTCACTTAGAAGGGATGGGAATGAGAGATATGTCAAACTTGATTTAGGGTAAGTGGGAGATTGTTGGAGTTACGTAAATATAGTGCCCTGAAAAGCAAGTGTATTTATGTATAACTTAATCTTCTTCCAGTTACTTCTGTAATGAAAATATTTGTTATTAATAAAATAACAGAGTTTAGTTTTATTTGTATGAGAATTATATAACTAATCATAAGGTACCAAGATTCTTTTGTAAGTAATATAAATATACATGGAGATGTATGGGAAATATGTACATTATAAGAATCTAAATTAGTTGATTCATAGTTGAATAATCACCTTGGTCGCTTGATTATAGTTCAGACTATAGTGTTGTGATTTATCTCCGTGTAAGTAAAGGAGTTTAATTCAAGGGAATGATGAGTTTTGTATCATGATAGTAGTTAACTATCGATAAATGAATATGAAATCACATATGTTTTTAAAGATTAAAGTAGCTTGTTTCTTTAATCTTAAAACGTACACTTTACATTTGTTTATTGCGAACCACAATCTTGATGATTGGTGAACTCATATGTGTTTCATTATAATTCTTGATATGATCAGAATGGATTTTTATAAAGTATCAATCTAGTGTTTGTATGTTGGAATTATTAATTGAAACATTTATCAAGGAACATTCACTCAAATAAAGAGTTTATAATGATATCATCAATTCTAGATGTTTTACGGAGATTGGTGATTAAACTAGGGCCAGTAGTTTAATGTACTAGCTACCTATCAAGTCTTAACACCAGGATGAAATCTTGTGTGATAATCACCATGTAGAGTAAAGCGGGAGATCTAGAAGGAAAAACCAATTAAAGGCAAAACGGTAATTTTACCCTTTATTATGCGGATGGCTATAATATGGTTCATAATAGAGTTTTAAATTGGACATCTTATTTGAAACATGTGTTCTCATAATATTTAGTAATTCAAGAGTTCAACTAATTGTTTTTGGTGAAATGACATTTGGTTAATAAGTTAGAATTAATTCTAATAAGATTAAATTAATTTCGGGCTTATTGGGGCATAAATTATATAAGTCCAATTAGATTTCCCACTTAGCTTTTAGGAGGGTTATCAAGCAAAGTAAGAAATATAAATAGAGGTTACTAAAAATAAGAAAGAGGAAAGGACCAAATTATATTTGGAATAATAACACCGGAACAATTTAATTAAAAGTTAGTCAAATTAGGTTTTTAAGCCTATGATTAAATGATATGCTTACTCTAATTAAGTGTCAATTAGAAGCCTAAAGTAAACAAATTAAACAAGATTTGTAAAGACAAAAAAGAGGGCAAAAACTAAAACTACAATGGTGTAGTTTTCAGTTTTATAGCTAAATGGGTAGCTGCACATTAAGCATTGAATTGCTAAATTTAAGGTGGGTTTTTATCATGCTTCATCATCATTAAATGGTTTAATGGTGTCCTCCTTAAATGGTTTAATGATCTTATCATTAAAGGGTTTAATGTTTGTCATTTAATGTTGACATGTAGAAAAACTTATCAACCTTTTAGCATTCTTTTGATTAAAGAAGGAGTAAGTGCATTTGTTGCTCTCTCTCCTTTCTTTCATCTTCCAACACAAAATGAGATTATCAATTTTTTTTTAGGTCTTTTCATCTAGCCATGTTAAACAACTGTGAATGTTTCATTTATGGCTCTCTCTTTCATTTTTGATAAAGAGAATGAAGTGGTGCAAAAGTTGCTTCTCCTTTTCCCTTTATCGAAATTGGTAATGAGAAGAGTCTCCATTTTGACTTCTTTCAACTAAGGAAAACCTCTTCAATATTTCTTCTCCTTTCCCAGTAAAGGATCTTGTTAACCAAGTTATCCAAGGAGAACAAGTGGTAGATCCGATTGGTTAAGGATATAACAAAGAGGAGAGGATACAACAACGTGGAGAGGAAATAATAGCGAGGAGTCAAAGTTGTAGCAAAGGAGTCGGTAATATTTCGATCTTGTTTGAATGCTATTTATTTTTCCAAAACTGTATCATGTATGGATTAAACATGTTGATTTGGTTACTATGCTTCTGCTGCGTTTGATTTCGAAAAAAGTTTTTGAAATCTACCATTTAGCCAAATCTAGTATACTTTTGTTTTTGATCCAACAGAAACAGACATTACATTTTTAGTCAAAGTAGGTACATAAAAATAATTGTCCAATTCTAGTACAAGCCTACTAGGGAGTATCAATACATATGTGCCTACAGCTAATGTAGCAACTCTTACTCTATAGCCCACTTGTAGGTCTGACTCTCCCTTATTGAGTTGTCTACTGTTCCAAAGGTCCTTCATTTCAGTACAAATGTGTGACCCACAATCGGTATCTAATACCATATGTTGTTATCGGAAACAGTATGAATATCAATAACATAAATACCTGAAGTAGATGGGGTATCAGATGCCTTCTTCTGCTTTAAGGATTCCAGATAGGCCTTGCAGTTTCTCTTCTAGTGGCCATCCTTGCCACAGTGGAAGCATGTTCCCTTCGAGGCAGTCTTCTTTGCTTTCTTGACACCTCCTTTAGGCCTATAGACTTCTTATTTTGTCTCTTTTTCCTCGAACTAGAAGAGTCCACTAGCATCACAACCTTGTCCTTACGGATAGATGGCTCTGTTACCTTGAGCATATTGACCAGCTCGAGAATTGTGTTGGATATATTATTCTTCTGATAGTTAAGCACAAATTGTGAGTAAGTATCGGTTAAACCCGTCAGAATTAAGTCAATACTTAATTCACGATGCAAAAGAAAACCCAAGGAGGCCAACCACTTGATGTAGCCATTCATCTTCAATGCATACTGCACTGGAGATGTCCCCTCAACCATCTTAGAGAGAAAGAGCAATCGCAAAGTCTAGAATTTTTCAGATGTTGCTTGCTTATCAAAGAGCTCCTTAAGATGATAGAGTAGAGTATGAGCATACATAGCCTCGTGCTGCTTTTGTAGCTCTGGTGACATAGTAGCTAGCATAATAGAACTAGCCATCTCGCTATCATTGAGATGCTTCCTATATGCCCTCCGATCATCATCAGAAGCATCAGCAGCAGGGGAATCAAGAAGTGGTTCTTCTAAGACATAACCAAGCTTCTTAGACTTGAGAACTATTCTCAAGTTCCTAAGCCAGTCAAGGAAGTTTTATCCAGTCAACTTGTTAGATTCTATCAATGATCTTAGATTCATACTAGTGCTCATAGTGTTGACTCGGGCAATAGCAACCTATCTTTAAATAGAGAAAAATTAGAATGTACTTAAATGCATGCCTATAAAGACTTTAATAACATGTATTATGGATCCCACTATTTTCATAAATTTATAACCTCAATATAAATCCGAGATAACTCGTAGAGAAATTCTCCTAGTGGGTCGATATCCAATATCCCTAAGAATGACCTTTGGTTTGCCTAATAAGCCACCTTAGTTCAACCAGTAGGATCGATCCTACCAATTGCATCTCTAATACAACGATCGAATCTAATGTTATCAATTATTGGTGTGTGCACACTCATTAGGCTATCAACTCTTGACACGTGTACATCTAATGTACATTACCCAACTTTGCATCTATCCATGTTGATCTTGGGTTTTCCTAACAAACCAACGCTTCTAGTTAAAACCAACCTATTAATTTGGAAATCCTATTTCCATGGTTCGAACATATCTGTGTAGAGCAGGATTGGATTTGCCTAATAACGCTAACTTTAAAAGGACTCTGGTTCTCGCCACATTAAAGCAAGACGTTATTTTTAATATTCTGATTGAGAGGTTTGACTAAGGTCTCATCTAACTTAGATGGTATCATATATATAACTCATATATACATGCACACACACATGCACACACACATACACACATAGTTACTATAACTACATGGCATGATATGGACTACCCAATCAAATTGGGCATAAGCCCCTAACCATCCATCATATAAGCCCACACATTCTCCTAACCATACATTCTCTAATGCATATATGTAAACATATTGTATGTTATTTTGATTGGAATTAATATTAATCTAATTGTAACATCCCATTACCCATGTTAGACTATAACTGTGATTTATGAGAAAGTAATGAGAAATTAGAAAATACATATAATGCTTTGAATATTTTTGCACATACATGAAAATTTTGATTATTGCATATGAATATGATTGTACATGCATTCATTGACATTTTCTGAGTATAATTGATTTGTAAATGTGATTATATTGAGAATTTTGGTTTGAATGTGTTAAAAACTAATTTGGTGTTGCTACTTGTTGTTTTGGAAAATTTGGTGAATTTTAGGAAATTTCAAAAATTTGGGGTAAGACAAACGCCAAGTGGTAGGATAAATTGATGCATGAAAAATTTAAATGATTTAGCCTTTAATTGATTGACATTTAGTATAGTTAAATTGGTGACAAATGGACTAGTAATGAATTGGCAAATGGATCAATCATTGTGTGACAAATGGGCTGGTAAGTTGATGACAAATGGCATTGATAAATGGACAAGTGGATGCTGTACTTAAATGACATGTGACCTATCTTTATGGTGACATATGGTAGCATATATACTTGATACATGTTGAACATGCCTTTAGACATATGGCCATTCCATTAGATGACACCTAACACTTTAGGTGTAACTTTCAGCAGGAGCAAATTTGGTTCAACCCATTCTTGTTCTTTCTCCTCTCACACACACCAATGAAACTCCCTTCTTTCACCTCCCTGATTTGGCTTCTAGTTATGCCTAATTTTTGTACAAATAATCCATGTTTTAGCCTCACAAAGTTAAGTAGAGAATCAGAATATAATTGCCTTGTCCTAGCTGAAATCTTTCAAGTTTCCACCTTGAATGTGTGATGAGTTTGCATGTTTGGAGTACTGATTTAGAGTGACTTTTGAGCTAGGATTTGAACTAAACAAGTAAGTAAATGATTAGTGTTTATATCATATTATGATAGAGAATTTATGATGATTGAATTAGGAAAGATTGTATACGATGTTGATGTGGAAGTGTGCTGGAATATTATAAACTGGAAAACTTTCACTGAACATGTCTCGGTATTCTGATTATAACTTGATATGTATATTTCCAAATGAGATTATTCTTAATTTAGATTAAACTAGATACATAAGTATACAACTTTCAAGAATAAATCTAATGTTAATTCTGTCTCTAAGCATTTCAAAATCTGGATGGAAGTAGAGTTATGAGTTCTGTTATAATTTAAAAAACAGTCTAAACTGTTTTAGGTATAACTTTCAATATACTGAATGAAATTGTACAATTTTGGTGTTATTAGAAACTGGAAACTTAGTGACAAAATTGTCTAGAAGAAAGTGTTACTGAAATACAACATTTTCCTGGTCATAATGATGATGCAAAGTTATCCCAAAAGGGGGTGTTAGGATGAAAAAGTTAAGGTGTGCTGGAGTTTGATAATTGGAATGTTTTTACTAAATGTTTGTTATAGGTCACCTACCATAAGAGATCATATTGGAGAGTCAGCTGACATAGAGTCTGTAGAAGCCAATGTAGAGTCTCCTGTACCTGAGTTTGCTTAAATGCCTTCGAGAATTCCGGAAAGGTGAGAAAGAAGATACAATAAATTGAGAAAGTAGGGGGCTGTGGACTTCTATGGAAGTACAGACCCAACTGAGACAAAAGGGTGGTTAGAGAGAACTGAAAGAGTGTTCGACCAGATGGACTATGAATCAGATGAAAGATTTGATTATGCGGTCTCATTACTACCAAGTCCCACATACCAGTAGTGGAAGACTGTTCTGGGTAGTACAACCAGACCTTGTAGTTTGACTTGGGAAGATTTTCTGAGGGTGTTTTGAGAGAATTCTATGCCTAAGATTTACATGGATCGAAAAATGAAAGAAGTTTTAGTTCGTAAGCAAGACAGGCTCACAGTGGGTGAGTATTAGATAAAATTCAACAAGTTAATGGGCGTATGCAACTGCATTGATCCCAATTAAAGAAGACAAATGTAGATGATTTGAGGATGGTTTGAATATGGAGATCAAAACAAGGCTAGCCATTTCTAATCTCGGTAGTTTTACAAAACTCCGAGCAGCCTTGATCATAATTGAACAGTTGTTGAAGGATGGACAGGGAGAGTATAAACAGGAGGTCAGAGGAAAGAGGCAGGATGAATCTCAGGCTGATTCTGGCAGAAGCTTCAGAAATTGCCAGAACAGATCATCTCGATTACAGTTTAGATCAAGACAATTTGGATTCTGATCAAGAGGCAGATTTGTTCAGTTTGGGAGAAGTAGAGGACAAATGTCTACTAACCTGTCTCAACAGTTGCCTGAGTATGAGCACTGTGGTAAAAAGCATGGTGGTGATTGTTGGAGGATAACGGGAGCTTGTTATCGTTATGGTTCTGTAGACCATATGATTAGAGATTGTCCTGAGATGTTAGGACCATAGTTTGGAGTTAGAAGTTAGAGGACGAATAGTGACTGAGACAACAGTTCAGTAGAGTGGAGCTGGTAGAGTTACACAGGCAGAACTCAGTCAGTAGGACCTAGTGTCAGGACTAAGGTTTGGAGTAATCAGCCGTAATCTCAGGCCAGGGTCTATGCCATCACCAGATAGGAGGTGCAGAACTCCCCAGATGTGGTAGCATGTGTGTTGAATGTTTTTCAGTTTTAAGAATATGCATTGGTAGATCCAGGATCTATACATTCATTCATTACACCGCATCTAGCATCAAGATTGCATTGTGAGAGAGAGATACTAAAATGTGGGTTCGAGGTGAGTACTCTAGTGGGTAGTACACCAGTGGTTAGTGAGGTATGTCAAAGGTGTATAGTTCAGATTAATCAGGTAGAGTTAGAAGCTGATTTGATTGTATTGCAGTTAAAGGAAATTGATATAATTATTGGCATGGATTGGCTTACAGCTCATCGGGCTGTAATGAATTGTTATACTAAGGAAGTGGTACTTAAATCTCCCAATCAACCGAGAGTAATGTTTTAAGAAGTTAGTCAGGCTGTGCTAGCCCGACTAATATCATTTATGAGTGTGTTGAAACTGATCCGAGGTAGATGTGAGCTTATCTGGCCCATATAGTTGACACTCGGAATGAACAAACCATTCAGGATATTCCAATTGTTAGGGATTTCTTGGATGGGTTTCTTGCAGAACTACCAGGTTTACCCCCAGAAAAGGAGACGGAGTTCACCATGGACCTTGTTCTAGGTACCGCTCATAAATCAATATAGGATGGCACCTGTAGAACTTAAGGAGTTGAAAACCCAGTTACCAGATTTATTAGATAAGGGTTTCATCAGGCCTAGTGTGTCATCTTGGGGAGCTCTGGTATTGTTTATAAAAAAGAAGGATGGAACTCTGAGATTGTATTGATTATCGACAGCTGAATCGGATCACAGTTAAGAATAAATACCCATTACCGAGGATTGATGATTTGTTTGATCAATTACAGGGAGCTCAGGTGTTCACTAAGTTAAACTTGAGATCGGGATATTACTAGTTGAAAATAGCTAAGGCTAATGTTCCAAGAATGCATTTAGAACAAGATATAGGCACTTCGAGTTTTTGGTAATGCCCTTTGGCTTAACTAATGCCTCTGCAACTTTTATGGCCTTAATGAATAAGGTATTTTAACCTTATTTAGATCATTTTGTAATTGTTTTTATTGATGACATTTTAGTGTACTCGAAGTGTAGAGAAGATCATATTGCACATATAAGATTAGTTCTCCAGATAATGAGGGAGAAACAGTTATATGCCAAGTTCAGTAAGTGCAAAATTTAGGCTTGATCAAGTAGTATTTTTAGGTCACATAGTGTCTAGACAGGGCATTCAGGTGGACCCAAAGAAAGTAGAAGCAGTGATGAGGTGTGAGGCTCTGAGGAACGTGTCTTAGGTTCGGACTTTCCTTGGATTAGTTGGCTATTATACAAGGTTTGTCGAGAGGTTTTCACTACTCTTAGCCCCTTTCACAAAACTTATGAGAAAGAATGTGCCTTTCAGATAGAATGATGATTATCAGAGGAGTTTTGTGGAGCTAAAGAACCGGTTAACTTCAGCACCGGTGTTAGCTATTCCATCTGGCCCCGGAGGTTATGTTGTGTATACTAATGCGTCACACCAAGGTTTAGGATGTGTAATGATTTAGTATGACAAAGTAATATCATATGCATTGAGATAGTTGAGGTCTCATAAATTTAATTATCTAGTATATGATTTAGAACTTACTGCAATAGTATTTGCCTTAAAGATTTGGAGACACTACCTGTATGGAGAAACTTTTCAGGTATTCACTGATCATAAGAGTTTGAAATATCAGTTGAGCCAGAAAGAGTTGAATATGAGACAAAGGAGATGGATAGAATTATTGAAAGATTATGATTATACAATTGAGTATCATCTTGACAAAACTAATGTGGTGGCTGATGCATCAAGTTGGAAGTCTAATAGCAGTGTGGTTCAAGTACAGTTATCGAGGTTACTTAGCTTGGTCTAGTTCAAAGCATTGAATGTTAAATTGAATTTGAGGTAGAATGAAACAATGATAGCTACTTTAAAGTTAAGACCTGTATTGCTAGAAACAATGAAAGAGGCTTAGAGCAGAGATCCAAAATTTGTAAAGTTAATTGAGAAGTTAAAAGTGAATATGAATGTTGAATTTAAAGTTAGAGATGATACATTGTGGTTAAAACAAAGATTATGTATGCCAGATGTTGATAATTTAAGGAAAGAGATTTTAGAGAAAGCTCATATAGCAGCTTATGCTATGCATCCTGGTATTACCAAGATGTATAACACGCTGAAACAACATTACTGGTGGCTGGGGATGAAAAAGCAAGTAGCAGAGTTTGTTTCTAAATGTATAACTTGCTAGTAGGTTAAGGCTGAGCATCAGGCTCCAGTTGGAAAATTACATTTGTTGCCTATTCTGAAGTGGAAATG
This sequence comes from Erythroxylum pedicellare, assembly GCA_027563575.1. NCBI lineage: Eukaryota > Viridiplantae > Streptophyta > Magnoliopsida > Malpighiales > Erythroxylaceae > Erythroxylum > Erythroxylum pedicellare. The sequence goes on along the minus strand of JAOQMP010000209.1, from coordinate 22,421,935 downwards.
GGAGTGAATCACTATAGATTTTGTTATGGGTTTACCGAGGACTTCGAGGCAACATGATGCCATTTGGGTCACTTTTGATAGACTAAACCAATCGGCTCATTTCTTTCTAGTGAGGGAAAATTATTCTCTAGATCAGTTCTCCCAGTGATATGTGAATGAAGTTGTGAGATTACATGGGGTTCCAGTGTCCATTGTGTCAGATAGGGATCCTAGATTTACCTTGAGATTTTGGGGTAATTTACAGACAGCTTTGGGTATAAAACTAAACTTTTGTACGACATTTCGTCCTCAGACATATGGTCAGAGTGAGAGAACAATCAAGATCGTTGAGGATATGCTCATAGCTTGTGTTCCGGAGTTTTAAGGAGCATGGGATCAATATATAGCTTTGATTGAATCTGCTTCTAATAATCAATTTCACAGCAGTATTGGTATGGCTCTTTACAAGGCATTGTACGGTAGGAAGTGTCGTTCGCCTTCATATTAGGATGGAGAGGGTTTAAGAAATGTCGAAGGCCCAGAATTGATTTAAGATACTATTGACAAGGTGAAATTGATCCATAGCAGAATTAAAGTAGCACAAGATAGTGCTATGTGGATCAACACAAATGAGATATGGAGTATCAGGTGGGTGATAGAGTATTTATGAGAGTGTCACCTTGGTGAGGTGTGCTGGGATTTGGTAAGAAGGGTAAATTAAGTCCAAGGTATATTAGTCCATATGAGATAATTAAAAGAATTGGACCATTGGCTTATAAGTTAGCCTTACCTTCTGTAATGGCTCAGATACATAATGTATTTCATATGTGTTAGACCCCGTTTCAAGAGCCCAACATTGGACATGGGACCATGAAGCTTGAGCGAGGAGGAAGGCTTAGAATTTGGAAATTTAAAAGAAAAATCCTTTGGAAGCAAAGGTAGGCTTCGTTGCGACGAACATACGCGAGAAAACTTTGTTGACCCTTTGGCTTCATTTCGTTGCGGTGACAAGTATAACTTCACCATAGCAAAGTCATCATGAGAAAAGTAGAATTTCCTTCGGGAGAACTATGTTACGGCAAACTCTTGGCTTTGCCGCAGCGAAAACCCCCTTTAACAGAACCCATAACCCAAAATTACCTACCCTTATAAATGTAAACATAAATCCTTTTAACCACCTTCATCAATTCAACCCAAAAACAAAATGGATAAGAACTTAACCACAAATAAGTTCTCAAAATATTAATCTTATTTCCATAATCGGACACTTTGCGAAAATAAGAAAAATAATAGAAATCCCAAATATATTTCATTTATAACAAAAGACAAAAGTTTTACAAAGCTTTAATGGCATTTGAAGCCATAATACATCAGTTGAGTTAGAGAAACAAAAATGCAAAATACATTTGAACTAGCAGAACTTGAAATGTTGCTAAAGCCTTGAATTCCCAAAAATCTAACTTAAAAATACAAAAGTATGCCAATTCGAAGTGATGCCGTAACTCTTGACCTACTCGATCTCTTGCTCATCACTTGAATAGGGGAGGAGAATGGGGGTGAACTTAAAGCTCGTGGGTAACATATTTATAATCGAGAAATAAGCAAAAACCATTTTCAAAACTTATTGCCATTATACGTTTTTCGAAACCATAGTAATCTTGCATGAAAATCACCAAACACTTATTTCTTAAAAGTCTTAATTTATCAAACAATTCATGAGCAATTGTAAATCATGTATGCATCAAACTTGTTAACACTTCATAAGCACATAAGTAGATCACAATGGTTTGGGTAGATCCATGAACATGACGAACTACACATTTCCACATAATGGTCCTATGTAGTCGTAAAACTTGACGTACTATCCCAATCCCACATAGTGGTCTTGCGTAGACGTAAACATGAGGGAGTCTATAAAGGAGCTCCATGCCACTAACTGGCAGGAGGGAGAAGCCTTTTCTTGGTCAACGTACACGTGACATTCTTGAATGGATTACACCAAAACCACATAACATGTAATTCATGAATTGAAAACAGTTTGCCCATATGGCACATTTTGGGAACTTATTTTTCAAATAGATGAGATATTTGGAAAACCATTTTTGGAAACCTGATTTCATAAACATATATCTTTTCAAAAAGAAGCATTTTCGAAGTCTTTTCATAAATCATCAACACAATTCACGTAGCAAACATATAAAAATTTCACAATCTAATCAAGAAGCAAATAAATGCAACATCTATGATGCAATTGAAACCATTAAGCTTCCTTGATTCAAAGAAAACAATGAGTGGTTAATTTACTCTATTATAAACATGTATCCACCTTGAATTCCTTGCTTATAAACTTGCTTAGGTATGTCCTTGCTCTTGATACACTTTCCTCTCTTGCCTTATTTTATTTCCTTAAACAATAACCAAAATTCCATTCGATTTGGTTTAGAAATCAAAAAGTCATACGTCAACAATTTGGACTATTTCTTATGCTGAAACAAAAAATCTATTCTCGACTTCCATCCCAAAATTGAAATTCTTAGAGGCTTAATTTAGACCCTATTTCGACATATAGTTTGTAACCCTATGTCTTTAGTTTATATCAAATCAAAAATCAGTCCATTTGGGCATCTACAGAAAAAGTTACACACAAAATACCAAAGCATATTCATGCAGGAAAATTGAGTTCGCTGCGGCGAACTTCTTCAAAAACCTACCCTGAAGACATGTTTTTACACTTTTTTTTTTCTCCAGTTTTTTAACTTTTCACCTTTTACATATGACCCATATTAAACCTAAAACATCACTTCTACTTTATTTTTAACTTCATTTCAACCCAATATCATTCACAAACCTATTTATGATCCATCTTTGATCGTTAACCCAAAAATGTAAAACATTAACTCATACCATTCATTAACAACTTCCTACCCACATTCAACCTTGTTTTTCACTTCCAGCTATCACTAAATATGCTTCATCTAACAATCAAGAAAGTTTAATGCTTATACTTACTTGTTTTAGCTTCGAATTCTTCAAACTCTTCAAGATCTCCCAAAAACCCTAACTTTTCTCTTCTTTTCCCCTCTTCCATGATTTCTTCTTCAATTTAAAACAAGACAACAACTTCTTCTTCTTCTTATACCCTTAATGATTGTAAGATGACCCTTTTTCCCTTCCATTTATGCCTTATAATCCTCATCCTTAAGTGACTTGCCAATTTTTCCCTTTAGGTTATACACTCTTTAAACTTTAATTTAACCAACCTAAGTAATAAAATCCTAATAACATTGACATGTTAATTACTCCAAAATATTTAATCTATCGAGACCTCCAAAATTTATTCAAATTATGCTTAATAAAATCATTAAAATAGTTTGGGGCCTAATAATGTGAGTATGCTTAGGTGATATCGATCGGATCCAGCTCATATGATACGGACTCAAGAAATTAAAGTTTCTAGTAATCTAAGTTATGCTGAAGAACCAGTGAAAATAATTGGCTATGAGAATAAGCAACTGAGGAATCGAGTGACCCTAATGGTAAAAGTCCTTTGGAAGAACCATTCGAGTGAGGAAGCCATATGGGAAATGGAGGAGCACATGAGGAATCAGTACCCCTATCTATTTGACTATTTAGGTAAGATTTTTGAGAACGAAATTTTTGTTAGGAGAGGATAATTGTAACATCCCGTTACCCATGTTAAGACTATAATTGTGATTTATGAGAAAATAATGAGAAATTAGAAAATACTTATCATGCTTTGCATATTTTTGCACATACGTGAGAATTTTGATTATTGCACATGAATATAATTGTACATGCATTCATTGACAATTTTCGGGTATAATTGATTTGTAAATGTGATTATATTAAGAATTGTGGTTTGAATGTGCTAAAATTGATTTGATGTTGATACTTGTTGTTTCGGAAATTTTGGTGAATTAGAGGAAATTTTGAAAATTTGGGGTAGGACAAACGTCAAGTGTTAGGATAAGATGTTAATGTGGAAGTGTCTTGGAATATTATGAACTGGAAAACATTTGAATGATTTAGCCTATAATTGAGTGACATTTAGCATAGTTAAATTGGTGACAAATGGACTAGTAATGAATTGACAAATGGATCAATCATTGTGTGACAAATGGGCTTGTAAGTTGATGATAAATGGCATTGATAAATGGACAAGTGCTGCTGTACTTAAATGACATATGACCTAGCTTTAATGGTGACATATGGTAGCATATATACTTGTTACATGTTGAACATGCCTTTAGACATATGGCCATTCCATTATATGACACCTAACACCTTAGGTGTAACTTTCAGCAGGAGCAAATTTATTTCAGCCCATTCTTGTTCTTTCTCCTCTCACACACACCATCGAAACTCTCTTCTTTCACCTCCCTGATTTTGATTCTAGTTATGCCTAATTATTGCATAAATAATCTATGTTTTAACCTCCCAAAGTTAAGTAGAGAATTAGAGTCCTAGCTGAAATCTTTCAAGTTTCCACCTTGAATGTGTGATGATTCTGCATGTTTGGAGTACTGATTTAGATTGAATTTTGACTTGGTATTTGAACTAAACAAGTAAGTAAATGATTAGTGTTTATATCATGTTATGATATCGAATTTATGATGATTAAATTAGGAAAGATTGTATAAGATGTTGATGTGGAAATGTGCTAGAATATTATGAACTGGAAAACTTTCACTGAACGTGTCTCGGTATTCTGCTTATAACTTGATCTGTCTATTTCTAAATGAGTTTATTCTTAATTCAAATTAAACTAGATACATATGTATACAACTTTCAAGAATAAGTCTAAAGTTAATTCTATCTCAAAGCATTTCAAAATCTGGATGGAAGTAGAGTTATGAGTTCTGTTATAGTTTAAAAAACAGTCTGGACTGTTTTAGGTATAACCTTCAATATACTGAATGAAATTGTACAGTTTTTGTTAGAGTAGTGCCCTAAAGGCAATCCCCTTTAGCGCTTTTTGTTCATAGTCATGTACAGACTTTATGAATAAATAAAGAAAGGCATGTTTCATTAATTTGATGTTCTTTATGAATTGATTGTGATCTTAATCAAATTAATGAAGTCCATGATATATGACATAGCATGAAGGAAATTATGATGTGATCATACTACTGAGATTCCTATCA